>BFEA01000363.1:69660-87440 GCA_003427395.1 Chara braunii | reverse complement strand
GTCATCAGCCAGGACATCTAGCCCGTGATTGCCCCCACCGACCCCCACAACAGCGAATCGGGGTCGCGCCTATAGCGGCGGCTCCCATCGCTAACAGACCTGGACGAGTCAGAGCTTTGATGGAAGAAATAGAGGGCGGGGGAAGTGCCCTGGCCACCACGGAAGAGGCCGCCGAGCTAATCCCGCTAGATCAGTACGTATCGCTGGGATATCCTGGGCTTGGAATGATCGGAACAATCAGACCAGCGCCAGAACCAAAAGAGGTGGCGGAATGGCGACCATCTCTAAGAGATATGGAATCAGGAGGACCCACCTTTGTCACATGAAAGATCGATGTATTAAATATCATCCGAGCCTTGGACCATCGGATTCCCCTTCCTATCGGTCATCTACTCTCGATCTCCGAGCAAGCCAACGAGCGAATGCTACATCATTGCAAAGCAAACCGAAAACGATTCGCCCTCGCCCGAACCCCAAATGCAAAAGCCAAAGGCCCCGCACCAGAAGAAAACCCAACTGGCACTCCGGATCCGATACGAGTGGGTTTAATTCAGAAAGACGATCATTTCTTACGGATTAAACCGATTCCGTGGAAATCCGTAGAATGTGATATTGAAATTTGGGGAATTCTCTACAACGCAATTATAGATTCGGGAGCAGCGGTGTTGGCGATTTCACTGAGAGTGGTCGAAAGGGCAGGTAGGAAAAACGATCTGATCATGCTCACTGAGAAAGATCAGCTCGTTTCGGCAGATCAGGACAAAATCAAAACTGTGGGGAGAATGACCAATGTCGCCTTTAGATTAGGAAAAGTACACGCGCTTGGGGATGTCGTAGTACTAGATGTTAATACGTACGACGTTCTTTTCGGACTTCCCGCTCTTGTGGCGTTACGAGCGAACCTGGATTTCGAGCGACGATCGATCGTCCTCCGAAATACAGGAGGAAAACCCTACACTGTGCCCATGTGATTGACCCTTCGCACTACTATTAATGTGGTTCCACAGGTTTCGCTGATGATGGCAGGGACTCTCCGCATGATCTCCTGGGATGAATCCGTAGAGGGAAAGTCATCAACAGATGATGTGGAAAGCGGTGACGAAGATGATCTAGAGATCTTGAAATTGGTACGACAATGCGTTTGCTACCCGCTACCCAAAAAGATAGCGAGAACGATGCAACTGGCCAGCCGAAAAATTCAAAGGACCAATGCAATGATCTTGGGTGAGCCCCTTGTGCACATTTCGAGGATGGTCGACTCTTTGGAACCCCTTCAAATTCTGTATGAAGGAATCACCCCTCTCCTCGCCAGGTATAGCGACAAAAAACATTATTGCGACATTACGGAATTACCTAAGTCTTTATTGACATCTGTTAAAAAAATAAGATTGTTACGCTTGGGGGCGGAAGCAAGCTCTCAGGAACCCCCTGGGCGTTTCGAGGCAAAAACAGACGGACTGGGGATAAAGATCGCAACTAAGAACGTGCCCTGGCAGAATGTTTGTGACGAGATTACACCGGAAGGACACGTGGCAATCCGGGAAGAAGACGCCCAGATGATGACCACGGTGTTTTCCTGGCGATCAGACCATTCATTCATCTCGGCGCCTCCGCCCGACGTGGCAAAACAGACACGCACGAAACAGCTTGACGTTTGGATCAGGGATCAACTTTTTGAACTACACGTTCCACAGTACGTACCGGATGAAATCCACCGGGTGATTGCAGACATTTTAACGGAATATCAAGGAGTGATTAGCGTGATAGATACTGACATTGGTTTGTCGTTAGTAATCCAACATGAAATCCAGACAGGGAATCACTCCCCGATTCATTGCAAACATTACCGGTATTCCTTGATTGAATGCAAAAAGACTCTCGAACGAATTCGGAAATTCGAAGCCAGCGGTTGGATTGAACCCGCCACCGGACCTTGGTCCGTTCCCGTAGTGTTAGTACCAAAGAAAAACGGAGCGATTCTCATTTGCATTGATTATCGCAAGCTGAATGAAATCACGATAAAAAAAATGTGTATCCCCTCCCCAGGATTGATGATTTGTTGGATGCGATTGGATGCGCTAATTATTTCAGCAAGTTTGATATTCGGCATGACTTCCATCATATTCTGGTTAAAGAGGAAGATCGGCCGAAGACGGCCTTTGTGTTGTTTGAGGGCACGTGGCAGTGGGTTCGGTGTCCAATGGGGATTTGCAATGCGCCTGCCACGTTTCAGCGAGCGATGAACATGACGTTCCAGAACTTCGTCAACAAGACACGGCTCAAAGAAGGGATGATTAACTTCTGCGTGATCGTGTCCATGAACGACATCCTGGTCTATTCGGAAACCTATCACGGGCACGCGCAACACATCGAATGGATATTGGGCGCGTTGAGAGACGCTGGGTTCAAGATTACGCTCGAGAAGAGCGAATTTTTCCTTTCGAAAATTTCGTTCTTGGGCTACGTCGTGACACGTGGAGGATTGCGGCCGGACTCAAGAAAAGTTGCGGCGGTGAAAGAAGCCCCGGTTCCCACGTCACTGACGCAGGTTCGAGCCTTCTTGGGATTGGCGTCGTACTACCGGCGCTTCATCAAGGGTTTTGCCGCGATTGCGTGGCCACTAACGAATCCGTTAAGGAAGGACCAGCCTCTCAGTTGGGACGCGGAGTGTCAACAGGCTTTTGCAACCCTCAAAGACGCTCTGGCGACGACCCCTATTTTGATTCAGCCGGACCCTTCGAAGCAGTTCACTCTCATCACGGACTGGCAACTGGAAGCTATTTCCGTTATTCTAGCGCAGAAGGGGAACGATGGTCGTAAACACGTCATCGAATACGCATCACGCACCATACCGGGCGAACGAAGGAATGACTCGACACCTCAAGGGGAATGCTACGCAGTAGTCTGGGAAATCCAACACTTCCATCCGTATCTCTACGGACAGAAGTTTCGCCTCGTGACAGATCACAAACCCTTGCTGGCGCTGAAGAAACTCACCAACTACACGGGCATGATTGGCCGTTGGGCGGTGTGACTGCAAGAATACAACTTCGACATCGTCCATCGAAAGATAGAGCGACACGGCAACGCGGACGGGCTGACACGTCTGCATGGACCTGCCAAGGTACCAAAGGGCGAGGAAATTACACCGTGGAAAAAGTTGGACTTGACCAACGAGCCGAAATACGGACAAGTGGTGGTTCTTCCACGTGGCAAGAAGTAAAACGGTGGCGATGGGTGATGGAGGTAACCCCACTACCCCTCTCTCTCCCCCTTCCTCTTCGTCTCTCCTCTCCCTGCCAGACAAATTTTGCTATTTTTGCGAAGCCATCTCCCGCGTATACGCGGTCTCCATGCGTCCTAACGGGGAAGGGTATGCGGATTGGATAGATTGCTGACAGTGTGTCGCACGAGCCCATGGCTCGTGCATCCAATATAGAAATGATAGTAAACCATGGTTCTGCCCCTTGTGCCGGACCGACAAGATTCCGACCGAGGCTCACTTTTTGGATGCCACGTCAGAAGGGTTGGAAAAGACCCGGAAGTTTAGAAGGGCCGAGGTATGGACGGATATTGCCTTAATTGCCAGCCTAGTAGATAACCCCTCTAGGATTTCACCAAGGAAGATCGGAGGAGGGCCAACGAAAGGGCTCGGGATTATTGATGGATAGAAGGTAGATAAGAAAAACGGAAAACGGAAGGCAGTGGGATTTGGATGGTGGTACCTCATCCGTTCATGCGGTATGACTGGGTTAAGACAGCCCACGAGGAAACCGTGGCCCATTTTGCCGTACGAATCACAGAATCCGCTATCGACAAAAATGAGTGGTACTGGTCCAATATCCGCGACGATGTGAAATACACTGTCGTCAATTGTCAAGTCTGCGCCGTTGATAAAGCGCCGATTCAGCCACCAAGATTGATAGTGCCCACGGTTGTTGAACGACCATTTCAAAGAGTGAGCATGGACACTACTGACATAGTGGTGCCCCCTGTCCCTAATAGTTGCGAATATTCAGTCCTATTGGTATTTGTCGACCATTTCTCGAAATGGATCGAAGCGTATCCTTGTCGCACACGGCAAGACACGGAAATCGCGCGATATGTCAACCATTTCCTCGGGATGCATCAGAATATGGAAGAGATCCTGACCGACAACGGGGCCGAATTCAGAGGGGAAGTGTTAAGGAATCTGATCATATATGGCATCGCCATACGGAACACTGCACCCCACATGTCACAATCCAATGGGCTGGTCGAAAACGCTAACCGGGTGATAAAGACAGCATTGCGACGAAACATTGCGGCACGGGATCCGAGGCCCTGGCCCGATATCGTCGATCACTTCCTCGCGGTCCATCGCGGAACGCCCCACGAATCGACGGGGCTAAGCCCCTTCCAATTAAGAACCAATAGCGTCGCTTGCGTTTCGATACCAAGCCTTCCGGATGAGTCTACATTGAACCGACGGCCCACCAGGGCCACGGCTCGGGACAAGGCCAAACGGCACCTAGAGTTAATGGAACGGTCACTGCCCAGGCCAACCCTGAAAACGACAGAAAATGACGGAACTAGCCCAAGGACGACACGTCTAGAGCTACGAGGCCCGAAATGGGAATGGAGGTCCGCGGCCCCAGTACAAATTGGGGGATGTGGTACAGGTAAGGAAATGTGCTCGCCAGGGTAAGCGAGCGCCACGATTCTTCGGGCGATATCTCGTGATCGAACTCGGCCCTAACGGCATGGACACCGTGCGTCTCGCCCCCGAGGTCTCTGGCAGTCGATCGGCTCGTCCGATCACCCGCTACGTGTCCTATCTTTGCCTCCTCCCCTCTGCTCCGTCTCCTTCTCCCTCGGTCTCTCTTTCTGAGGAAGCCGACGACGACGACTCTCACTCTCCGCCATCTCCCTCTCCTTCTTGCTCCCTCTCTGCCACCCCGTCACCCCCGCCATCGCCATGAGTTTCGCCATCGAGCGAGCTTTCAGTAATCAGTTGCTGATGCCACGGGGAGAGATCTCAGTCATCCGCCAAGTGCATCATCCGCGGATCAGCCCCGACTTCATGCGCCTTGTGCAGTTTTTCTGCACTACGGGTGTGTACAGAGCGACGGAGTTCCGGTTCACGAGCAATCCCCAGGTGGTGGTGCTGGCCGAGGCAATGACGTTCCAACGGCGAGCGACCCCAGGAATTAGCCACGTGTCTACCGTGGTAGTCTTTAGCGGCGACATCACCGCCTTCGATCCGGCGCGGCAAACCGCCATCAAAAGCACCTTGTACCAGTGGGGTCGTGATCTGGCCACTGATTGGGATCGACGGATCACAAGGCACGGTGATGAGTGCTATCCTGTCGACGGCATCGAGGTCAACACGCTGCGCGAACCACCTGTCGTCCTCCCAGAACTTGCTCCTTTCCAGCCGCGCTGATGAGCCGCGCGCCGATCTCGACGCTTTCTCCTCCCTCGCTCTTCCCCATCTTCTGGCAGTCCTCTCACTACCCTCGTCTCTCCTTCTGCGTGGAGCCGCTAACGGTACCCATCGTTGATCCGGATCGTTGGCGGCTGTGGCGTGCAGAGCTCGTTGAGCTCTCGTTCTGGCTGCTACGAGTGGATCTGAACTGGACGTGGGAAGGCGATCGGAGGCCCGCGTCAGAGACCGTGGAGCTGCTCATCATCCAGGCGCGGAGGACCAACGTGGCGGGAGATGGGATTCGTCTTTGGAGCACTGGATCGGGGAAACCGATCACAGATCGTGCGCGAACTTACGATCGTGATCGTGTGACTGGCCGACGAACTCCAACAGAAAAATTCCCACGAGAAATGAAAGTTGAAAAGACATAAAAAAAAAAAAAAAAAAACTTCATATTTATACATTATAATTCCAATGTTCGTCAAATTCTAAAATTTTCAATTCAGTTTGATAAGTTTCCATCTAAATATGAACTTTCTCTTCCAACTACATCTAATTGTTCAAGATAGAATGAAAGTCTGGACGAGTTTGTGAAATGTTTTAATTAAACTTTCATTCTACTACAACAAATATCTTCTTATTTAGATTGGATTAACTTATTTATGACTGAAAATCCTTATTAGAATGACAGTCCAATTAAAATATTTCATGAACTCATCCAGAATTTCATTCCATCTCTAGCATACAGTTCAAATAAGAAGGGATACCCCATTCTTGAAAGGAAAGTTTTCAAGTAAGACATAAAATTTTAAAATTGGAACGACACTTTTTAAAATGGAATGAAAATTTGAAATGTATAATGTAATTTTACTATAGAATGAGTATTTAATTCTAGGAAAATTTTCTGTTGTTTCCATTGACATCGTCTCTCAAAGCGACGAAGAGCCCGTGCCACATACCCTCTCAAGGACTCTCGCCCCGAGCCTCCAGTGGTCGGCTTGTATCGAGGAGCGCTGGGCAGACGACCGTTTTCCCTTTCGCAGCGAGTACCTGGACGTCCACAGCCTAACTAATCCCCGCTTCTTTCGGCAACCTACGGCGTTCGAGTGGGCGGCGCTGAGAGCAGAAGAGGAAGCAAAAGAGGATTCGGAAGGAAAATTAAGGAGAGAGGCCGGGCAAGTAGCGGCCCGGTTGGCCGAGGACGAGGAAGAAGAACGCAAAGCAAAAGAAGAGTCGGCGGAAGCTGAAGCTGAAGAAGAAGAAGAAGACGCAGAGGAGGAGACTTCGGAAGAAGAGGAGGAAGCCTATAGTGAGCACAGTGAGGGCGAGCCAAGTGAGGAGGAGGACGAAGACGACGACGAAGAAGTGGAAAGCAGAGACGACCAGGAGCCAACGCACGACGACGAGCTCGAGTGGGTGCCAGGACCGGATCGACAAGAGGAGAACCCTAAGGCTGCCGCGCAGCGCAAGAAAGAGGTCGCGGAGGGAAAGCGGCCGGTGATCGACCCCGCATCGAACGATCCTTCCAAGGATCCCGAGCCGCCCAAGCTGGAACATGGGGACCTTGCTGCCACAACCTCGAGCGCCCCGACGACAAGGCGCCGATCCCGATCCCGATCCCCGTCCCCCTCCGCCTCCGCCCGTCCCCCAATTCGTCAACGTATCGATGAGGGGCTTCGCTCTTCGTCCCCGATCCATATGATACCACCGTCCCCTTAGCCATCTCTCTTTCAATCAGTATTTCCATCGCGTCGTCTTGCTCCGTAAACCCTTCCCCATCGCCACCTTCCGACATTTCTACTCTGCCCGCTTAGAGATGACTGTCCACCCCCACCCTTCCGTTCCGTGCGCCGTCCCCGATTACCCCCTCCACGTTGTACTCCTTAGCGCCGCGTGGCAAGGCCGTAACCACATAGAGGTTTACTGCATCGTTACGGGGACCTTTCCCGCGTGCGAAGACCCTGATCGGTTCTGCACCGACGTCCTCCGAACCCTCGTTTCCCTTTACCCAGACTACCTCGCTTCCCTTCCCCTCAGCGTCCCCCGCTTCCATCGCAAGGTCCGCTTCCAAGAGTTTCCCTACGACCTCACTGCGATCGGGCGCTTCGTACCTGAGCTTACGATGGAGCCGCCTCACCCTCCCTCATATGCGTACCGCCTTGCTTTCCCCCTTCCGGTTAATTACTGATGCAGCGGTAATGAACGCGTGTCACGGCGACGGCACGAGAAGGATCCTGTCCTTGGATCGTCGATAACCCAATCTGAGGAACTAGTAGAAGAGCAATGTCGCCACGTGGATGACGTCCACACGCAGTTGAACGGTAAGTGGCATAGACAGAAGTGCTCCGCGTGTCGATCGATTAGAGATATAGACACTTGTCAACAAGCAAGCAGGAACTTGCTAATATTGGAACCCCCTGCGCGTCACATATGTGACGAACCACTTTCTGTAACGTGCGATTTTCTGCGCGGTTGCAACAAGGGGTCCTAAGATGGGAAGATTGGGCCAATTACGGGAGATCGGGATCGATGGAAAATTGCATCAGTGTCCTCGTTTTTTCGTCCTTTTCGTCGCTTCTTTTTCGAATGGCTAGGCACGGAGCTGGGTGTGTCTTGGGACGACCGGATTGATTGATTGGTCGGATGGATGTCTGGCGCGCCGCCGCGCGCGCGCGATTAATAAATGTTGACGTCGTTTCTTTCGTTTCGGTTTTGATCTTTTGGGCGCGGGCATCGCGCGGAAAATTTGCTTCGTTCTTTTGAATTTCCTTTTGAATTTTGTCGAGTCCCAGATGGCTCTCGGAATTTCGGACTTTCCTTCTCAACCTTGTGCTTTTTGCTTCTTCGCATTAGATAGGAATTAGGAATTCAGTAGTTAGGATTTTTCTTTTCCTTGCCGCGTGATGCCTTCTTCCACGCGCTTCTTTTTGCGGCTGCAACGGTATTCTGATTAGTAGGCACCCTTAATTGTGTGTGTAACTGTAATCTTGGGGCAGGCGCTATTGTAACTGTATATTCCTTCTTTCATCTTGTCATTCCCGCCCTCCTTCTCTTTCTGTTGCTGAAGTTTTTGTAAACCACGGTTTGCATGCTCGAACCGATGCGTGGAGAAGGGCTACGTCCCCCACGCCGCGGCCCGACCATGCAGAACGCAGACGCTCCCTCTCTAATCCCCACTCTAAGTCCTGGTAATTCCGTGTTCTTCGCGCATGCATGCACGCTAAAAATTTCGGCTGCGCGATTAGTCAGCTCTCTTAACCCGTTGTTGGAAGCTCGAGGTTGCGAGATGAGGAAGGGTCGGCACACGAGCGAAGTAAGAGGTGAGTAGAGTAGGAGTTGGGCGACCCGACGGGCTGGTGCCGAACGTGCGGGATTGACGTGGGCCACGACGGACTGTGGGCACGAGCGAGTCCGACGGGTGTGGGAGGACTAAGCGGGGTGACAACTTCGTGGGTTGGTGCGTGACGACGGACTGTCCCCATCGAAGAGAGAGAGAGAGAGAGAGAGAGAGAGAGAGAGAGAGAGAGAGAGAGAGAGAGAGAGAGAGAGAGAGAGAGAGAGAGATGGGGGGGATGGACGCGGATTTGCTGTTTCTTTGTCTTTTCCCCCTCTTCATCTGTGTACATACATTTTGATTGTGGCTCCAGGCGGTTTGCCCGTTCTTATTTTCGCTTCGGCTTTCTGGAATCTGGACTTGGGTTTTTTGCTCACACTTGTCCTTGCGATGTCCGTCCCGATTGCATTATGTGTATGATTGCCGAATGTATGGATGTCTGGATGTTATGCCTGCTTGTCTATCTTTTTGCTAAGAATCCCTGTCCTTGCCTTTTTTGTTTGTGTCGAATCTTTGCTTGAACCTGATACAGATGTAGATGGGATAAGAGAGAGAGAGAGAGGTTGTGATATGGTTGCATCTTGCATAATCGAAACTTACGAAGCAATTAGGCGATCCGAAGTCTGGCCCCATGAGGCACAACTAAGTTCGCCTGTCCTGCACGTGCTCGTGCGCGGTGATGATAACCCGACCAGAGCTATCCCATCTATGATGATACCATGACGCGATCTTGGAACTCAAACTCATCCTACGACCCATATTATTTCACCCCTTGGATAAACGAACTCATAAGGCTGCGATACCCCTGTCACACGGAGAATCAACTATGTCCACGGGAATTCCACTGCGCTACCTCTAGCTACCCTCGGTGCTCTGATTTCCCTTCCCCCGACCACACGTACTACTTCACTTACCCGGGATTTGTTGTCATCACCACCAGTTTTCCTCCTTTCCGCCTTCTTCTCCTGTATCATCAACTCAGCGTCGTTCCGTGGCCGGCCATAGCCCCCTATTGGCCCAATACGTTTTGTGTGAATTGCCGACGTAGCGGTGAACGGAGAACTCCGGAATTCCGAGGGCCCAATCCAAGTACGCGGCGGCCCGCGCCACGTGGCGGCCCCCGACGGCCTAACTTTTCGGGACCGCCGCCACCGCGGAGGGATTTCCCCGTAGACCGTCGCCCACAGTGCCCCGGCCCCATCGGACCCTGAGTCCCTCGCGCATGCGCCCCTTATTCGCCCAATTGCATTCATACCCTTAAGACTCCCCCACTTCCCCAAAAATCCTTGGCACACCCCTTTTCGCACTTCCAG
This sequence comes from Chara braunii, assembly GCA_003427395.1. Lineage (NCBI taxonomy): Eukaryota > Viridiplantae > Streptophyta > Charophyceae > Charales > Characeae > Chara > Chara braunii. The sequence goes on along the minus strand of BFEA01000363.1, from coordinate 77,386 downwards.
GCCCATATCCCACTCCGATCAGGAAGTCGCGCTGGGCGAGAGGTTGGGCGTCACAGGGGCAGCTGATACAAGGCTGAAGCAGCCTATCACTCGGTGGTTCAATCTGCCTTGGTAATGGGGATGCATCTAGGTTCTGGGCCCGCAATAGGGCCCAGGGGGGCGATTACTAATGAGTGAGGGACTCAGCAAAGTCTTGTGTTTGCCAGGTTGGTCTGGCTCGTTTGCAGTTGGTGTTGTTTGTTATGCTGCATGCCAGGTTGGTCTGGTATGGGACTCTTTCAATCCGGGTAGAATTGTGAGGTCCCCGGCCTCTCTCATTCGATGCTATTAATAAACCTAGTGATGAAAAAAAAAAAGAAAAAAAAAAAGAGTAATGCAGCGCGGCCCAATGCAAATTCGAATGCAATTCTTTTTTTCTTTTTTTCTTTTGTTGAGCCCAGGTTTTTGTAGAGGTGGAAAACTAGACGTATGGCAGTCACCCACAGTACTCGGCCACTCGGTTGTCCAGATGAACGCCGCTGAAGACCCCACCCACCCTTCCTCTTATCTTTTGCCCTGGCGCACCCCATTCTCGAAAGGCAGGTGGTGGGGCACTATCCAATTTCTGTCTCCTGCAGGCGGGAGGAGACGAATGGGGGAGGGTGGCTGTAAGCCTACCATTCTGACACATGTCGAATTTTTTTGGAGCCGCAACGCAATTCTTCCAAAGTCTGTGTGGCTACGCAAAATTGTCGAAAACCTGGTTTTGGACAGACTGTGTGGCGAGCCTCTTTGTTTTTCTGCTGCATTTGGTACAGTGAATCCCTTTCCAGACCCAAAAGGAGGCAGGAAAGTCAGAAGGGCCTGCTGCATTTGGTACCGCGAATCCCTTTCCTGACCCAAAAGTAGACAGGAAAGTCATAAGGGTCTGCTGCATTTGGTACAGCGAATCGCTTTCCTGACCCAAAAGGAGGCAGGAACGTCCTAAGGGCTTCACCACACCAATGTACAAACAAGTGGTTTGGACTTGTTTTTCTTCGCCACATAGACGATGGAAGAAAAAATTGTTGAAACCACTTCCAAATTTGTCAGGAAAAGGGTTTCGACATCTGTGTGAAACAGCCTGCCTGCGGAGGGCCCAAATTCAACACCAGCGTTTTGGGGTAGAGAACGGTGTGCCTTTTTTCGACATGTGTCAGGAGCGATTAGGGGTGGCTTCGAGATGTCAGCGTTCATCAGGAGCGATTCGGGGTGTCTTCGAGATGTCAGCGTTCATCCGCCCTCAATTCCGCGGGCATGTGGGCTTAAACCACCAGTACTTGGCCCAGCTATAACGCGCCGTTGCCTTTAGGCCTTCGGGGTACCGAACCACAATGGCTAGGAGCGCCAGCCAAATTTTTTTTTTAACGGTACCCCGGCGCTTCGGCAAAAATTGGCGCACAGGGGCATTCCAGGCTCGGCATCAATAGCTGGGCCAAGTACTGGTGGTCTAACAGTGCAGCCTACGAAGGGGATTCTTCAGCAGGTGTGAAAAGACACGCAGGTCGGTGCACATGGAGGGGAGGCTCGCGCAAGAAGGAAGCCACATGGATGATGCTCTGCCTGCTGTCCCATCTCGATAGAAAAGCCTTTCTTTTTGTTGTTGTTTTTCTTTTTCTTTAAGGGGGGGGGGAGTTTATTATTGGGGAAACTCCGTGGGAGTCACAAAAACCAGTCATAATTGCAGTATACCCCAAGATACAGTTTGCAATTGCAGTTCTGGCAATGTATACAACCCAGCTTTGTAGCCAGTTAGGGTGCCCTAAGTGCAATTGCAAACTGTATCTTGGCCCATACTGCAATTATAACTTGTTTTTGTGACTCCCCCGTAGTTACCCCTTTATTATAATAGGGCCCTATTGGATTGGATAACTAACAATGTGCAAGTCCACATTCACACTGCAGAAGTATCAGTCATAGTCAAACACCACCACGGGTGTTTGGGGAAACTAGGTGGGAGTCGCAAAAACCAGTTATAATTGCAGTACACCCCAAGATACAGTTTGCAATTGCAGTTCTGGCAATGTATACAACCCAGCTTTGTGGCCCGTTAGGGTGCCCTAAGTGCAATTGCAAACTGTATCTTGGCCCATACTGCAATTATAACTTGTTTTTGTGACTCCCCCGTAGTTACCCCTTTATAATAATAGGGCCCAATTGGATTGGATAACTAACAACGTGCAAGTCCACATTCACACTGCAGAAGTATCAGTCGTAGTCAAACACCATGACGGGTGTTTGGCAAGACCACTTAATTTTGTATTGCTTTAAAAACAACTCTTATGCAGCGGCCTAGCTCAGTTGGTAAGGCATGCAAGTGGCATTCAGGAGGTCTTCGGTTCAATCCCCATTGGCCTCATGTACCTTCCTGGGCATGCTTGGCGCCTGCCACCTCGAGATAGCCCGTTGGTCCCCCCAATTGACATTAAAAGCAGTCTCTGCTGATGTTCATAGGGGGAGGGGTAATCGTGGAGGCACAGCAACTGGCCACTCAGATGATGCTCGGTCCCTCTGCTACCGGCTGTCCCCTGGCCGGTGTCCCCCATTGGGAGTTCCCTTAAGGCAATCAAGGCCACTCTGGGCTGAAAAGGCCACCCGATGTCAGATTAGACACAATATTGAATTTACCTGGGCTGGTTAGTCCGATGATAATACCTCAAGGCCATTGCCCTTAAAAAAAAAAAAAACGACTCTTCGCAGTGACTTGCTGACGTCAATGGAACAAAGCAGAGGTGCCCGGCCTCAACTTTCAATCCTGAGGTTGAACCGTGCCCCTGCAGTGAAACGGAGGAAAAATCAAACGAGAACCATCTCCTGTAAGGATCTGCAAAACCACAGACTGAGAACTCTACTGATTTCTGAGTTTTGCTGCTGGAATGTGTGACTTGCTGAGATTCCCGCTTTGTGTTCTGAGACTTTTTTTTTTTTTTTTTTTTTTTTTTGAAAGAAAGATCATTGGCACGAAAGCACCTGCTAGAAGGAGTTGGTAAGAGCATCCTCCTCTAGCAGGCTTCGCAGGGTCGATGGCTCCAATCTATTGGTGGGAAGCTGCACCTGCTGGAAACGGGGTCCAGCGTCCCTTTAATGACATGCACCAGGAGCCAAGTTTACAAGGAATCAATCAAATGGGTACACAGCAGGAGGCAGCATTGATTACCCTCTCTAGGAGGGGATTGACTGACCTCCCTTTTACGAAGCTATACAAACAACTCTAATTACTTGCCCTGTCCATCCTCCCCTTGAACATCCGTGATCGTCTTTCGCCCCAGCTCACCAGAGAGTCAGCGTTTCTTCTTTCTGTGGGGAACCTCAACCCTAATCCCACTTATGAAAGGACCATCGTGCATAGCCACACCTAAAAAAGTCGCGCCTACATAGGTATCGTGGTAGGACATGGGCACAAGCTATGGAGATTTCGACCAACAAACAGAGGCGGTTATGCAATTCGGCCGAGGAAAGAGAGAAGTTGTCTACCGCAGAGACAGAAGATATGCGAATTTTGCGAAATTGTCGTGCAAAACCTCCTACACAAAGGGATGAAGTCCAATCCCAAGGCGGTCGCCAGGAGCGGTAACCCTGGTCGCCCGCCTTCTCTCGTTTCTCCCCTCGCATCCTTCCCCCCTCATTTCGTGTCTTCCCATGGTCATTTTTACCCTGCAGATTTGATAGATCGTGTAATTTGTCACCCCTACGTGATGCGGTGTCACCTGGGAAATTTCTTCCGGCTGTTTGCTGGGGAACAACGTTTCACTACCAATTATCGGAGCGCCCTTGCGTCGGCAGGTTTCCATTGCAACAAGCCACTCTCACTTGTCTTCGTCTAGTGAACTTAATGGTGCTGTTCACAGCTGGCTTCGCCCCGACCCCTGGCCGATCCGTGATCGTGGGAGAGGCGGATTATCACCCTCCCATCGTGTTGATGCTTGTTGGGCTCTCAGGCTTCATTTTCCATCACGCCATCTTGAGCTTCGGTGACGATGATGGTGTTTTCATTCTCCATCGCGCCGTCTTGAGCTTCAGCGACGATGATGGTGTTTTCTTCGAAGACTTGGTATTTGGTCAACAGCAGATCTTCGATCTGATCTCGCGAACACATCAGTGAGTGAAGGCAGGTAGATGTAAGGTCGCTCTGCTAAACCTGATCTGCAGGGCTGACTCCTGGTGATTGAAGAGCAGTCTTCAACTCCTCCTCTTGCAAATCCAACCTGCAGACGCAATCTTCCAACCAGTTGATTGATGTCAAGTCTGCAGTGTCACCCACTTCTTCAACCGTTTCCCTGATTGCCTCCAGTATATGTTCATGGCTCAGCGCATCGGCGACCTCCATTAGCAGGTTGTCCATGGTCGCAATGATGACGGGCTTCCTTGTTTTAACTTGAGCGGTGTTCTGAGACTTCTAAGTTTGTAATGATGTTTTCGTTGAAAATGAAATGTTTTACGAAAAGTGAATATACCAAGATTATCAATTTTCGATAAAACAGACGTCAATGATATTTATGAACAGAATAAGAAGATTTCGATATATAAAAAATATAATGATGAAAAGTTTAACGAACTTTGAAACATATAAAGAACTATCAGTCTATGCTGTTAACAAAATATTTTTTTTTCATAACATTCATAATAATATATGAATACCAAGAAAGAAAGTGTGTTTGAAAAGTTTATATGCTTGGCAAAGCGACCACTGTCATATGCCTTGCAAAGGGGCCTCCGCCCCTTACATTGCCAAGTGTTGTGAGTTAGGAATTTCACGGAACAAGAGTGCATAAAAGGAAAGAAACATGTTCAGACCCTCGAACAGATAGCACTTCGATTTGTAGTAAAATATTTTTTTTGCAATCATACTTTCATCTTAGCTAACTTAAAGTTACCAACTGATATCTTCTATAAATGTAAATTGTCCAATCTTTCAAAATAGTGATATCATTTTGTCGGTGATGTGCAGGGTCCCCTTACATCTCTAAGCGTTGTCACTTAAGAAATACCCGATGTGCTGAATTTAAAGCAACTCTGGTTTGACCTCCGGACAGATAGCACCTCGATTTGCAGTAAAATAAACATTTTGCCATCATACTTTGGACTTAGTTAAGCTACCTATCTTCTATTGTAAACTGATCAATCTTCCAAAAAAGTGGTATCATTTTGTTCCTGATGTGCAGGGTCTCTGTATTCTACATGCACTTTTATTCTTTTATATTCCCGCAACAGGAGATGTCGCACATATTTGATTGTCGTGTCAACAAGGCCAACCACTAATGTTTTCAACATCGGTTATTCTCTAACCGCTCTCCGAAATTCTGCTAGCCTTCGCACATCAACGTTATCTGCATTGGACATGCTTGCACTTGCAGAATTGTCATTATGAATAAGAAATGACACCTTGCAACGTCCTTGGATGCATGTATCCGCAGAAAACAATGTCATAACCTTCAAATTATTGTAGTAGAATTTCACTTCAGAGTGATACAACTGTGAGAATGACGCGAGCACCTCTCGTGGATACATTCCTGACATTCAGCACCGACGATCACAAATGTAAGGAGACTGTCAGGGACAATGTTCCCAATGGTGCGGTGCGACGTCCACACGTCGGACCCTGACTATTGAATCTTCAAAAATGACTTCAGAAGTGAAAAATATTGTTCTCATATCATGCCAAAAGTTTCTTTCATATACGATGTCATTGGGCAGCTATCCAGTAGTTGCAAATGGTTGGACCATTCTACAAAACAACAAAATACGGTTCAAATAATATTTAAATAAGACAAAATTAAGGCTAAAGTTCTTCATCATCAGAAATGTTAACGTTCTTCAACATCAGAAAGAGCAAGGCATGTCATAACTTTTTCTCTGGCTATCTTGGAATGCGCAGTCTATTCTCCAAGCGCGATATTTTTGGCGTTCACCTCCACAAAATACAATCTGCATGCTGTCATCGCTCAAGTGACGTTTTGTCTTTTTCATAAATATGGACGCACCCTTTTCAGAGCAACAGGGTATGGGCCGTTTTTCTTAAGCAACTCGTTTCTAACTTTGATTGATTAACGAGACCATATTTGTGCTGTACATGATGACTGATCGGAATCGCTTTCGATGACGGTCATCTGCAACCGTCATTATGCCAAAGACATTGAATTTCAAATCCATGTCGGGCATCCGCAACCTTCATCGTGTTGAACACGACGACTTTCGAACGCCTTGTCATCTAATTCTTGAGACTCCACACAACATTGGCATGCTATCGTGACAGTTTGTCGTTGAAAAACTTCAGTATGTGTCAAACAGTCAGCAGTTCGAAGTCCGGACCACCAAAAACACTATTGTAGGGGACACGCGACAACTTCCCCAGACGGAAGGTTTCCTTGAAGGCACTCGTTCCCGAGAACATGGAGGGCAGTTGTTTCCAAATACTTTATTAGACGCAATGTCATCGTTCGTCCACCATTTGCTGAGTCCTTCGGTTAGGCACCCAATAGGGTGAGGCAGTCTTTAGTCTTCGGGACTGACCACCATGCACATATGTCATACAGTCGATCATCTGTCATCCATAACAAACACAACACATGAGACATCTCTATTTCCTGTGGTCTACACGACACACGTTTTTTGAGAAACCACGTCATCCACCAGTATTGTTTTAATTGTGAGTGGTAGACATCCCTTACAATTTGTTACCGACGACCTTTTGTATGTGCCAAACAGTCAGTCGTCCTTGACTTGGATGACCAAAACCACTATTGTAGAGACTAGACAAAAGACAGTTGCAGAGCCGGCGACTTGGTGAAGGACACATGCGTCCACTGTTTAGTACCATTTCTTGTCGTGTTGCCTGGACAACAGTCCATGTTAGTGTCTGATTTGCAATGAAGTGCCTACTATGGGCTGTTGACGGGAAAGTTATCGTGTTGGACACGGTAAGTGGCAACGAACCAGTCCATCTCATGCTATTCGTCACTCTGTAACGTTGCATATATGTCAAGCAACCAAAACAAGACTTTAGATAACAGACGATACCCTGTCGTCGGACTGTGTGTGTCACGTCCTACAATAGTACCCAGATACTCGGAATTGTGCTTCGCGCCTTTGGTAACTAGTCTGATTAGATCGACATTAAATCAAATCTGGGTATGTATATTGGAAAGGAGTCGATGCAGCCGCAGGTTCCCCTACGGCTACCTTCTTACGACGTCACCTCAGTCATTGATTCTACCGTGATAGTCTCTATGATCAACGATGCGAAAAACACCAACCATATTCGGTTGTCAGGAGCAGTTTCACAACCTCTGGAAGTCGTTCGGAGTGCCTTCATCAGTTAGTGAGCAATAGAGTGTTGAGACCTTATCATTTATGGGCAAGTTGTCGTATTGGACACAACACTTAACGAGGACTGCCTACGACGACATCCATCGGTGCAGCGCAATAGTGAGTCCGACACAGTTTGCTATCTACGACCTTCCATACGTGCCAAACAATCCATCGTACTCTCGTCGGATGACCAAAAACACTATTATAGAGGATGGATGGTACCTTTTCTGGACAAACGCTTTCCAAGGCGACAGTTGCTCTTCTTCTTCTTCTTCTTCTTCTTCTTCTTCTTCTTCTTCTTCTTCTTCTTCTTCCTCCTCCCTTACTCCCATCCCTATCCCGACTTCCCCCCTCTCACTATCCCGACTTTTCCCCACCCTATCCCGACTTCCCCCCTCCC
>BFEA01000363.1:39746-54343 GCA_003427395.1 Chara braunii | reverse complement strand
TTTTCGAACTCGGGGCCTGATGTTACCGCCTTTTGCTGTTATTTCTGCCTTTTTGAACTACAGCCATTTTTTCATTGCCCATTCGTGTTTTTTTTGCCTTTACAGTTCGAAAGTGTGGTACTACCGCAGTTGTTTCTTTTCTTTTTTTTTTGTTTAAGATCACACAACATAATTTTTTATTTTTTATTTTTGATAAAGGCTAATTTTTAAAACCCAACCAATTCAATTACCTGTCAAATCTGGACAGGGGTCAGCGGGTAGCATCAGGACCGAGCTTCTTCGATGGGCCAGTCACTGTGCCTCCCCTCCAGTCCCTTCCCCCTATGAACATCAGCAGTCTCTGCTCAATGCCACTCGGAGGGATCAACGGCACATCTCTAGGTGGCGGGCGCCAAGCATGCCCAGGAAGGTACATGAGGCCAATGGGGATTGAACCCAGAACCTCCTGAATGTCACTTGCGTGCCTTACCAACTGAGCTAGGCCGCTGGATCAAGATGATTTTTCAAACTGCAGGTGTCATCAATGTCATCGTTGTTAAAGTTTACGGCTATTAAAAAAGGAAAAAAAAAAAAGTTTATGGCGATAAAGAATCGCAAAGCAGCCACGTTCGTGGTGAAACGCGTCACGCGTGACGCTGGTGCGTCGAATCCAGGATTTCGGCCGCACTGGCAGTGGCATCCAACGGCGGAGGTCGCAGGTTCAGCAGTTGTGAGCCTGCTGTTATGGACTGTGCACCTGTTCCAGACCGCTGGGCAGGTGCAACTATATGCGAAGTCCACTGTGCAGAGATCAGTGTTTGGCCAGCCAGCGTGGAGGCTGAGAAGAACAGGCCCGCCAAAGGCTCCACGTGTCTGCCAGAGTGCACTGAATTTCCAGGTGGGGGGACACACACGTGGGAGGAAGCACTCCATTTTGGGGAAGATAAAATAAAATCGATTACTATTATTCCGGGGATTCTTAAAGGTACGTAGAGCCTAGCTCAGTGGGTACACCCATGAACTGTTGAAATACAGACCTGTGTTCGAATCCAGATGATGTCAACTTGACAATTGAAACCCCAACTACGATAATATCTCAAGACCGTTGCCCTTTTTATAAAAAAAATAAAGGTAGGTAGTGTGAGTGGTGAAATTGAGAGAAGAATATAGCTTAGGAAAAAAAAAAAAAAAGAAAAAAAAAAAACATTTTCCTCGGCATAAAAATAATGTCACACAGTTCAGCTGGCTCAACTCTCTCCCAATTAAGAAAAGGACAAAATCACATGAAAGAACATTGAAAAGCCAAAGAGAAAAAGCGGTCAACGACTCTTTCTCGAAGTCCAACCAATAAATCTTGCATTTGCAGCTCTTTGTTCCAAGCATTGGAGGTGAAATCCCACAGATGGGGGCCAAGGTAGCTACACCACGAGACATCCAACTCCGTCGGAACGAGCCTGTGCCCAGCACAGGAAAAGGTTGGCCATCAGGAGACAAAATTTTAGCATCATACTTAATGCCATTCCACCACAATGGACGCAAATCATCTCTCAGCATCGACCGGTTCCTGGTTCTGTGAGATAATCTCACAACCGCATTACAAACTGTGGAGATTGGAACAGCGACTAACAGTGTGTATCAGCAGGAATCAGGAGTTTCCTCCTTTTTATCCCGCTCAGTCAATCCTCTGGACTCCAGGGCAATCAATGCTGGCAGGATTCCCCTGTGACAGTTTCTCTTCTGATGTACTCCATGTTCGATCTGTATATGGGACGCTGGACCCGTTTTCCAGCAGGTGATGYTCCCCACCAATAGATGGAGCCTCTCCCCAGGTGCTAGTGGTGGCTGCTCTTATCAGCACCACTAACACTGGCGGGGGCATGGTAAAAAAAAAAAAAAAAAAAAATCCTTTTTATCTCGCTCAGTCAATCCTCTGGACTCTAGGGCAATCAATGCTGGCAGGATTTCCCCGTGACAGTTTCTCTTCTGATGTACTCCATGTTCTATCTGTATATGGGACGGTGGACCCGTTTTCCAGCAGGTGATGCTCCCCACCAATAGATGGAGCCTCTCCCCAGGTGCTAGTGGTGGCTGCTCTTATCAGCACCACTAATAACACTGGCAGGGGCATCGTTTAAAAAATAATAATAATAATTAAAAAAAAAAAAAAAAAGAAGGAACAGCGAGTAACAGACGAAGAATGGGAGATGACTGCCTGGACAGCGACAAATGGGCACACTGGTTTGGGAACTGCACTCACCAGATCTTCTCCAACTGTTATGGTTTCTACTCTTCTTTTTCAGTTAAGGGTTGTTTGTGTTTTAGAGAAACAGAAAGGTCTTAGGGCATACTCACACTAGGCCGTCAAAATCGGAAAACTCCAAAATGAGCGGCGGCCAGATCTAGTCCCTCCTTTACGAGGACTCAAACTGGCCGCTCATTTTGCGATTTTGCGAGTTAGAGGGCCTAGTGTGAGTATGCTCTTAAACCACCAGTACTTGGCCCAGCTATCGGCCGCGGCGCTTCCCCGTTAACGCGCCGCGCCTTTGGGGCTTTGGGGTACCGGACCACAATGGCTGGAAGCGCCAGCCAAAAACAAAACAAAACGGGTACCCCGGCGCTTTGGCAAAAATTGGCGCGCAGGGGCATTCTAGGCTCGGCATCGATAGCTGGGCCAAGTACTGGTGGTTTAATATCTCTTACCTTCCTGACTAAATTGCTACAGCTTCCTGTGATTTAGGGCTTGACCGGCGGGATTGGTGTTGGGAAGGCCCCAGGAAACCTGGCCATTCAGTGGCTCTTACGCAGCATTCGGCTAAGCATGCATATCTTCTGCTTCTACCTGATGTGGACATAGATTGGAGTGTTGTCATCAAGTGGAGAGGTCTTGGTTATATCATCCAACCACAGCGCCTATCAGCTTTTTGGCACCTCCTACCGGCTTTACGAGTGGCAAAACATGCAGGGCTGCTGTGGCAAATTCTACATAATGCGGTGCCTACTTCTGCATTTTTGTTTCGGGGCCCTAAAAGAGGCCACTTGATAAGACTACTCAGATTGTTAAAAATGGAGCACAAATTTATAACATATATGTTTGCTTTTTTCGGGTGGTTTCCACAAGTGCCACCGACGTCAAGGCTCGCCTTTTTGTGCAACTTGCTTGGTTCCCCATCTCGTTGAAGGTCAACACCATCTTTGGATTACTTGCAGGAATGTTCTACCTGTTTGGACATACCTTATACACCAATCCTGGCAATCCCCTCTGCCCCTGCAATGGGAAGACTTGTGGTCGGATGAATCAATTCTGTTTGGAACAGTCACCCTTCACCTCTCTAAACCTCAAGCTTATGTTTTTGAATCAGTTAGAGCAACGGTCTTATGGCATCTATGGCGGCAACGGAATGATGTGGTCTTATCTCATGAGGCTCCCGCCTCTCAACAGGTGCTCTCTCGCATTAAACAAGGCATCAGACACATCATCTACCTTGACTGGGTTCACAGACTTGGTGAGGCTTCAAACTTGCGAGCAGGGGTACATTGGTTTCGTCAACATTGGGCCGCCTGCCCTTCCCTTGTCACCGTTGACGCCTGTTCAGGGGACTTCAGATTCGGCCCATTCCTGCACCCTGTGTAACTGTGGCACGTGTTTCCTCTGCCTTTTCAAGTACTTTTCCTCAACTTTCTGTTCTCAGTTGTTCAATTTGTAGACATATTGACTGATAGGTACTTTTCTTTTCTTTTCTTTTCTTTTCTTTTCTTTTTTTTTTTTTTTTTTTTTTTTTTTTTTTTTTTTTTTACAAGAAGCAACCTGCGCTAATGCTAGGGGTGCTGATAAGAGCAAACACCACTAGCACTGTCGGGGAGGCTCCATCTATTGATGGGGAGCAACACCTGCTGGAAATCGGGTCCAGCATCGCTGAGCATTGTGATCATTTGTTTGAACAAGCATGTATTTGTAGTATATTGACTAATAGGTACATTTTTTTACTAATTATCAAAAAGGTCTAAGGACTGTAATAGTATAGGTTTATTTGGTGTTGTTATTTCTCCCCCACTTCTTTTTAGTACTTGTTATAACAGGGGAGGGGCTCCACCTCACAGATCAGGCTTGGAGGCCTTGCTGCCCCTGAATATGTCTCTTTGTTTCAGCGGGTTTGTACTGCCTTGGGCACTGGGCTCTTATGAATGAAAAAAAAATAAAAAATAGAGAATTTCAACAAAAAAAAAAAAAAAGAAACGGTCAATGGTTTGAGTTTCTAAATACATTTCAAACGGCCGTTTTGGAGTCCAGTCCTGTCTGAAGTATACAATGCAGTCCAAACTCCTCGCAGAAAAGTCGCAGGGTGGAGTTTGTAATTGCAGTCTAGTCATCTACGTGGGAGGGCCCAGTAGATCCCCTGGCACAAGGCAAGCCAGTTTTCCAAAAAAAAAAAGAAGAAAAGAGAAGAAGATGAAAAGAAAAGATCGTACCGCTGTACCTTTTTTTTTCTTTCAAAGGGCTATGCCTTGAGGTATTATCATCGGACTAACCAGCCCAGGTAAATTCAATATTGTGTCTAATCTGACATGGGGTGGCCTTTTCAGCCCAGTGTGGCCTTGATTGCCTTCAGGCTTCAAGAACCCCCAATGGGGGACACCGGCCAGGGGACAGCCGGTAGCAGAGGGACCGAGCATCATCTGAGTGGTGTGCCTCCCCTATTACCCCTCCGCCTATGAACATCTGCCGAGACTGCTTTTTAATGCCAATTGGGGGGACCCACGGGCTATCTCTAGGTGGCGGGCGCCAAGCATGCCCAGGAAGGTACATGAGGCCAATGGGGATTGAACCCAAGACCTCCTGAATGCCACTTGCGTGCCTTACCGACTGGGCGCCAAGCATGCCCAGGAAGGTACATGAGGCCAATGGGGATTGAACCCAAGACCTCCTGAATGCCACTTGCGTGCCTTACCAACTGAGCTTCCATGTTCTACGGGAAGATTACTACTCTCCAAATGTGCAAAACGAGAGTGAATCTTCAGCTAGAACATGGAAAGATACAGCGCCATGATTTTTGTCTTTTGTGCATGCCAAGAGTACTGGAGTGAGGGAGAAGAGGACAACAAAGGACGGGCTGTGACAAACTATTTCGTGGGAGTTTCACCTACCTACTCATCAGGAGGAGGCTGAACCCTCAAAAACAGTCTGCAGAATCCCCTAACTGAGTGATTACACTGTAAGTGATAATCCACCTTAACCCCGGCTGTGGTTAAGCATCAACGTCTGCCCGACGACTGATACCCTGAGGTGGGCACCAACCACTGCCCTCAAGGTACCCGTGATGAAAATCAAAGCAGACTATCACTCACCCACACCAGATGGAAAACTCTACTGTAGATTCACACCCCATCACCAGCCAGCAAAACACCCACCAAACAAAGACAGGTCTGTCCCAGCCAAAATATGCACTCCAGACACTCTGCTGGCACTAGAGGCACAGCATATATATATATATATATGAGTCGGTGAAACTCCGACGAAACAGTTTGTCACAGCCCCTCATTTGTTGTCCTCTTCTCCCTCTCTGCCTACGGTTTACCGGGCAGTTCTATTTGACGATATATCTATATATATATCGTCACAAATAGAACTGCCCGGTAAACCGTAGGCAGAGAGACAGAAGAGGACAACAAACGAGGGGCTGTGTATCGTCACAAACAGAACTGCCCGGTAAACCGTAGGCAGAGAGAGAGAAGAGGACAACAAACGAGGGGCTGTGACAAACTGTTTCGTCGGAGTTTCACCGACTCATCAGGAGGCTGAACCCTCAACAGTCTGCATAATCCCCTCACTGATTACACTGTAAATGATAATCTACCTTAACCGAAATCAAGGTAGACTGTCACTCACCCACACCAGATGGAATATATATATATATATTGTCACAGCCCCTCGTTTGTTGTCCTCTTCTCTCTCTCTGCCTACAGTTTACCAGGCAGTTCTGTTTGTGACGATATATATATATAAACTGGCAACGTGCCGGAGTGGACTGCAGTTGCAAACTCTGCTGTGGGACTTTTGTGCAACGTGGAGTTCCAACTGGATTTGAAACTTGGGACCGCACGGCGTACTGGACTCCAAAAAGGCAGTTTGAAATACATATACAAACTGCTTTAGTGCGCCCTAGTTTCCCCAAAGCCAAAAAAGAAAATGAGAATATCCGACGCCCAACTGCAGCGAATGTACGGACTCCGAGCGCGTAGGGCCTGGCCACGCACCTTCCCGGAACGTGCAAAACGGAGCATGCATCTTCCGCAAATACATGCAGGGGAGAAATGCAAAAAAGTTTGACGGCTGTCAGAAGCAACTCGACAGCTGTCCATTCAACACTTCCCTTCCCTATAGGGGGGATTCAACACTTCCCTTCCCTATAGGGCCTGGCCCCACCACTCTTGACGGGTTTTCAAGAGCAGAGCTGTCAGAGTTTTTTTTTTTTTTTTTTTTTTTTTTTGAATGTGGTCCAATGGACCACGGATCAGATATTGAACTGATCAGAACAAATACTACACTTGAACTTAGCCAAAAGGCCGAGAAAGGTATGAGCCTGAATTTTACTGCTCTCCGAGTTTTGCCAAGCCTGGTTCCCACTCCATTTCTTTCTGCTACTGTGCCCCACTCCATTTTCTTTCCGCTACTGTCACCGAAAGAACTCGCAAAAGAAGAAAACAGAGAAAAGGAAACAAAGCTTTGGACGTGATTGCAGTTGTATACATTCTGGAAGTGATGGTGTGAGTGTGCCCTCAGTGAGGGCATCTCAGCCCCTAGGCCAGGTTGTGAAAATGGCTGTGAAAATGGCTGGATACATCCCTTCAAGACAGCGCCAGCCTGTGTTGTCCGTCACTTTCTGAGTTTGGCAATTTCACTACAGGACAGCGCCAGCCTGTGTTGTCCGTCCAGACTGAAGGCCCACTCAAGGAAAACCAAAGCCTTTCAAGGGTCCTCCGGACCTCCCTAAAAAAAAGGGCCTTTGCAGGCTGGAGCTCTAGATCAATCTAGCGTGAGAAAGACCTACCTGCTCTGACAGCTCAAGAAATGAAAAATCTAGAGCGAACTTATCGAGTAAGTGGTGTGATGATGACTCTATTACTTTTCTAGAGTAGTTCTGACAGCTCTACAACAGCTTTTCGAGTGCCCATTCTTGAGTAAGTGCCGCCATGCCACACTGAGTCTCAAGAAAAAGCTCGAATCTAGATTAGTGCAGCAAGCCTCACATTTTGTGCTAAATACTTGAAGGAAAAAATGACTCTCGTTTTGCACATTTTGAGAGTAGTGGAGCGAGAGGAGTGGGGGAGGAGGGAAAAAATAAGGGAAACTAAGAACAAAGGTGCCAGGTGGCGTGCAGTCGCGAAGCTGGGAGCTTCAGCTCCCAGATGTAGTGACACGCCCAGCCTGTAACTGTTTTAGGTGAATTCTTCTTTTTGTTCTTTTTTCCTGAGGCTCGCTCGAGCAGAAAGGTCTGGCCAGAGTGGTTGGAGACACCCGAAGAAACTCGCCAGAGTCGTAACTGTATGATATCGGGCAACTTCCTGATTGGAGTCATCCATCATGCATGAGGTTATTCACTACTCACGTTGGAAAGTCTTTTGTCCTTTTCTTCTTTTTTTGGTTAGATTCTCTGCGCCCACTCTTCTGGCAAGGAGGAGGCAGCTCCCCTTTGGCTGTGGCTCCACGTGGTACCCTACTGTATCTTGCCATGTTCCAGCTGTAGAGTCATCTCAGACTGGTGAATGGAACTCCTTTGGGCCTGGCCAGACCATGTGCTACCGCGGCCCGTTGCAGTTGCAATGGGCAAACTTTTTTTTTTTTAAAGGGTGATGGCCTTGAGGTATTATCATCGGACTAACCAGCCCAGGTAAATTCAATCTTGTGTCTAATCTTACAATGGTGGCCTTTTCAGCCCAGGGTGGCCTGATAGCCTTAGGGTGGCCTGATAGCCTTCAGGGAACCCCCATCGGGGGGCACCGGCCAGGGGACAGCCGGTGGCGGAGGGACCGAGCATCATCTGAGTGGCCAGTCGCTGTGCCTCCCGGATTACCCCTCCCCCTATGAACATCAGCAGAGCCTGCTTTGTAATGCTAATTGGGGGGACCAACAGGCTATCTCTAGGTGGCGGGCACCAAGCATGCCCAGGAAGGTACATGAGGACAATGGGGATTGAACCCAAGGCCTCCTGAATGCCACTTGCGTCCCTTACCAACTGAGCTAGGCCGGCAAACTTCGAGGGGTGCTCACTCCAGGAAAAAAGAAACAAAGGAAAAAAAGCAAAGAAAACGGTCCGACAAATGTTTGGTGAATAGGAACTGCCCTCATACACCTGCCAGGTAATGTTTTTTTTTGCCCTTTTGAACTCAGATGACGTCAATTTTGCCACGCCGTGTTTTTCTGGCCTATTCTTACTAAGGGGCTTGCCACACATGCTTTCGAAACAGGCACTGGCAGAGTTGACGCCATGTCTTCGCCACACAGCCTTTCAAAACAAGTTCTTTTGAAAAAGTATCAAAAGGTGTCCGATTGGCCGGCGTCGAAAGTCATTTCGAAAAGATGAGATCCTCCCGTCTGTCACGAGCGTTTCCTGGAAAGACCTCGAGTGGTCTTGTGAAAAGGCTCACTTGAAACGGTCTATCGGCAAAAAAAAAGTGAAAATAAGAAAAAGGGGCGATTACAAGGGCCTGGCTCCACTACTCTGGACATCCACAAAAGACAAAATTTAGGGTGGTGTCTCTTTCCATGTTCTAGCCAAAGATTCACACTCGTTTTACACGTATCCATCCAGAGAAGTGGAGCCAGGCCCTAATGTGCATATATAGGAAGGCCTCCGTGTTTCGAAAGTCTGTGTGGCAAGGGTGGGGGTTCCTTTCGATGAGCAGCCTTTTAAAAAAAATGCCGGGCACCTTTCGGAAAACGCCTTCATTTGAAAGACTGTGTGGCGAGCCAACGCCCTAATGTGCATATATAGGAAGGCCTCCGTGTTTCGAAGTCTGTGTGGCAAAGGTGGGGGTTCCTTTCGATGAGCAGCCTTTTAAAAAAAATGTCGGGCACCTTTCGGAAAACGCCTTCATTTGAAAGACTGTGTGGCGAGCCAACGCCCTAATGTGCATATATAGGAAGGCCTCCGTGTTTCGAAAGTCTGTGTGGCAAGGGTGGGGGTTCCTTTCGATGAGCAGCCTTTTTAAAAAAATGTCGGGCACCTTTCGGAAAACGCCTTCATCCGAAAGACTGTGTGGCGAGCCCCTAAATAGGTGACCACCCACGAGCAGTTCCCCCCCCTGGCAAAAAAGGAAAAAAGACAGAAGGTTGTCTTCACTGGATTTCGGAGTGCGTTCACGGCGTGCTGCTACACAGGGTACTTTATCAATTTACATTTTTTATTTCTAACTCAGTAAGGAAATTCAATGTGACCCTGAGGCAAAAGTCGCTCAGTTAAAAAAAAAAAAAAAAAAAGTTGCTCAGTTTGAGTTTAGACAGATCTAGGACGAAGAGAGCTGCGGCACCAAAGCAGTCAAGCCTTGTGACGGGTTGAGAAGGGACGCTTGGACGACGAATCTTGAACGTCATAGCCGTGGACGTTAGATTCCATAGCCCTTCTTCGATAGACGTGGAGTTTCGATGCCATAGCCCGGGCCTGGAGTGTCGTGAAGCCATCGAGTTTCACAGGAACCTTAGCAACAGCTACGTGAACTTGTCCTTGGCGTTGTGGACAGGTGGTGGGCCTACCCACGGAGCATACAGGATTTACAAGGGGTTATTAGGCGGTGTTTTCTTCACATCGCCCCACGAGCACGGCTGTCAGGGATAAACAAAGCAGCACCAGGGAGAGAGCGGATCATGAAGACATCGTGGACTTTCATTTCTTCGACCATTTACAGAGGAAAAGCAGTCAAAACTGCCTTGGAGAAACAATCGAAGGTGTCCTATCTAGACAGGATGGGGTAGAACCATTGTAGACTAGCTCCAGGTGGGGTTATTCGATAGCACCCATATGTGAAGACAGTGAAGTAGTCTGGTAGACGAGTGATTCATCTGATTTATTTCGTTTTGGTTGTGGAAGTCTATGAAATGGAAAGAGAGATGGTGGTCCAGCAGCAGGTGCCAGCTTTGAGAAGCTAATCAAGGGACAAAAACGACGAAAACTGGTGCAGAAGGTGCCAGCTTGTGAATAGGGCCCAGCGTTGAGCACCTAATCTAGGGACAAAAACGGCCAAAACGCGGCCGTTGTCCTGATTTGTCACACCCCTAGGAAAAGTTGCTCAGTTCATTTATCTCCAGAACATACATAGGGCCTCGCCACACCAATGTTGAAAACTGAATTTTCGACATTTTCTCCTCGGAGTCCTCGCCGCACACCATGTCGAAATCCGAGCTGGAAAAAAATTTCAGGAGCTGTCAGGGAAAGGGTTTCCACACCTCCTCTCGAGACGGGCTGGTTTCCCAGCCTGCAACTTGGACATTTTCAACAGTCCTCAGATGGGATGTCAAATTCTTGCCCGAATGTCGAAAAAGAGAACGCACCAATGCTTGTCCTATCTTGTCTCTTTTGTGCATAGGACACCCCAGTTTGTCTCTTTTGTGCATAGGACTCGTGAGTTCTTCACTTGGACATGCTGTGTGGCGAAGAGTTTTTTTCTGTCGAAAGAGGGAATGTCGAAAATCTCCTGACATATGTCGAATGTAGTGATGTTTCGACATTGGTGTGGCCAGGCCCATAGTCTCTTCTCGGATTTTTTTTCTCTTTCCAAGCGGGGACCCGGCCATAGAGCAGGAGCAAACCAGTTTTGTCCGTACGGGACATCTGTTGAAATTGGCACCATACAGAAAAGATTGATTAGCATGGCCCCTGCTCAAGGATGACACACATTCCCCCCCACCCCCCCACAAAAAAAAAAAAAAAAAAAAAAAAAAAAAAACAGAGCGTCCAAACTCACATCCAAGTGAAAGCATTATCACAAAGATTAGGATATGACAAGAATGAAGGATAAGATCCCGGCAGTTTTTACCCCCCTAAAGCCGGACCATAGTGGCTTGTCTGTCTGTTGCCTCTTCTTTTTGGGCAGAAGTGGCATTTTCTGGGATAGCACTTCTTCCGGCTTTCTCAGCTCAGCTCTCCCCGTCGGGCTCGGAGGGAAGTGGAAACAAATGTCTATGTGGCAGTTCGTCCACGACTCATGCCGTAGTAGTTCTACTGAAAAACCAAAAGAAGACCATGGCCATCCCTGCTCCTAAAAAGAAGGCCAACTTTTTTTTTGTTTTTCCGATGTCCGCTGGGCTACCGGGTCCTTCCCTCTGTGTGACAGCACTTTCCTTTCCCCTTGGCCTGCCGCCGGCATTGTCGGTTCTTTTCGTTCCTCAGGGGGCAGGCCCGCCCAAGGCGGTTCTTTTTGGTTCTCCACAAGAAGAAGAGAAGTCGGATCAACCCCTTAGATTTTAAGAGAAAATAAGGAGACTTTAGGCCCATTCACCCAGCTCGAAGAGCCTTTATACCTCTTTTTCCTACGAGCTTTAGCGTAAGTGGCCAAGAGAAACTATAGAAAACCGCATTTTCTACAGTGGTATGGCGAGGCCCTCAACCTCAAAACACAAGAATCTTGCCCCAGGACGAGTCAGTAACAACCATAGCCCCAGGGAACAACAAACACCAATCTCAGTGCTACACGATGTACCAATGGGATGCTGGACCCGGTTTCCAGCAGGTGCCGCTCCCCACCAATAGATGGAGCAGCCTGACAGGTAAGCCCTCAATTCTGACGGTTCTCTTACCACCGCCAGGATCTAGGGATATCGTATCCTTCTTTTTTTTTTTTTTTTAGAATCCAATTTTTTTTAATATAGTACTCGGAGAAAATGGCAAACAATCACCCAAAAAACAGCAACAACAACAACAACAAAAAAAAAAAAAACAGCAACAGAAGAGTACAAAACACGCTGCCAATATGGCAATGGAAAAAAACAGCAACAGAAGAGTACAAAACACGCTGCCAATATGGCAATGGGTAGGACAGGGGGGGTGGGTGTGCGCCAGGGCAAAAATGATAAGAGGAAGGGTGGGTGGGGTCTTCAGCGGGATTCAGCTGGACAACCGAGTGGCCGAGTACTGTGGGTAATGGTCATTGGTCTAGTATCCCACCTCTTTATAAAAGACTAATTCTTATAGCCCAACCAATTGAATTACCTGTCAAATCTGGACAGGACCACCTCTACAACAACCTGGGCTTTTAGGGTCGGACCCCACTGCTCGGTTTCCTGGAAATATCTTTCCAGGCCGGTGTGTTTGGGACTCCACTCATCTGGAAAAGAGGATGGAAACCCAGAATTGGAAGGTATTTCAGACCCCACAGACTGTGGAAGGACGTTGCGGGAAAGGTGTCAGAAGCGTTTCTACACGGTTGGCGGGCTGGAAACCGCGGCTTTCCACGACCTTTCCAGAAAGGCCTTCCAACCGACTAGGGGGGGGGCATGTTCTCCCGTGGAAAGAAGATGCCCAGCGGGCGTGGTCCAGCTGACGTCACGGCGGACCGTTTCATAGGCGGGCAAGCCCCCTCGGACATGCACTGCCCTGTCTCACGGTTCCGATGTGGGCCGTTGTGTGTCCTGGTCCAGCAACGGACGAACCGCAATCCCATCCCAACTTTCCTTTTCCGGGGGGGGACCCTTCGACTTTTCCTTTTCGGGTATGTTTTGCTGTTTTCAGAGCTTTGGAAATACTTTGGCGGTGGGGTCCCACAGAAACCCGCCAAAGTCTTTCCGCCGTCTTTCCACCGCTTTTTATGGCCAACCAGTTTTTCCAGCCGCCGAGGAGTGGGGTCCACCCCCAACAGTCAAAAAAAGCCATAAAACATCGAGAGGGGAAGGAATGATAGCATCAAAAGAAGTGTTCATAAGGCCTGGACCCCACTGGCCGGCGGCTGGAAAAGTTTAGGCGTGGTAGGTCGATTTTGGACCCCACCAGGCCGTCGGGAAGCGATTTTGAGGTATGCAAACGTGGTTTGCAGACCCCACTGCCGTCCTGGAAACCGTGGTGGTCGTGTTTCTACATGGCTGGCGGCTGGAAAAGTCTCAGACAGAAACCGGCACTCGTTTTCCAAAGAACCCTGTTTCTGGCGGTGGAGGGCAAAGCGCCAACCGCTGGCGTTGGGGAGCGGCAAGGTGTGGTGCAGTTCACGGGCGGCACGGACTTCATGCTGGACCAGGACGACACACTGCCGGCTAAAATCGTGTCGCATGAGTCGTTTGGATGGGCCATTGGTCCATGCAGCCCATCCAGAGTTTCCTTTTCGGGAGGGACCTCTCTCCCCGTTCCTAATGCGGCAAGCCTGCCCGTTTCCAAAAGGCCGCCAGCAATCCGTGGTGGGGTCGCACAGAAACGTGCCAAAAACTGTCCACCGGCATTGGCCAGCATTTTGCGGCCACGCACCTCTTCCAGGCGCCGGCCAGTGGGGTCCAGGCCTAAGAAACAGTCTATGAACCAAATCGCCGGTTCGAGTCCACGGTCACCCAAGCTCAAGGGTCTCGCGGCACTACTCTCGAAATGTGCAAAATGAGAGTGAATCTCCCCCTAGACTATGGAAAGATGCACCTCCGTGATTTTTGTCTTTTGTGCATGTCGAGAGTAGTGCAGCGAGGCCCCAAATCTCGCCAATGCACGAAAAGTAACTGCTCAGTGACCAACTTCCCATAGTGCTCGCAAGTCCCAGGTCGAGTCCTCCGTTAACGAAGAAAGAAAAAAAAAGCACACACAAGCGGTTCGACCATCGAATCACAAGTCCAGATACCGTCAATTCGAAGTTGCATTCAGGAGGTCGTGGGCTCAATCCCCATTGGCCTCACGACAAGCCTGGGCAAGCTTGGTGTTCTACCAGCTAGAGATAACCCGTTGGCCCCCAAAGCCAGCATTGGCAGGACCTTGGTTGATGTTGTTGGTTGCTATGCAGCAACAATATTGGCCATTAGACACCGCCATGTGGGGCTTGGGGGGGGGTAGGGGGAGGTGCAGTGACTGGCCATTGCTAGGCGCTAGCACTGCCGATTTCCCCCATCGCCAATGCCTGCCCACCCCTCGTCACCGTGATGAGGGACTGGTACAGCCTTGCTCTCACACCACTCCTGTGGTGCCAACCTACCCCGTGGGCTGGGGAGAGATCCGGGTTGGTTGGTGTTCCCCCGTACTATACATAGACTAGCGAGAGGATGAGATAGATGAGTACTCGCAAGAAAAATGAGATAGATGAGAGAAGAATATAGCTTTAAAAAAAGCACCGTCGAAGACACACAACTGGTTCGTCAAAAAAAACAACAACAACTGGTTCGAACAGCGAATCGCGGCCCAGATCCCGTCAATCCTACAGTAGCACCGTGCAAGACGTTTTCACATCGACGCGGTCACACAGGTTGAAACTTCAGCAGACAGTCCAAAAAAAAGTCCATCCACTCAGCTAAGCCACCTCGCCAGGCTCAAACCCTCGATCAGTATGGCAATTGCAGCAACAACACCGTCACACCCCCTACATCAGCTGGAACATCGTCAAACCGACCTCAACTACAGGACAACAGATCGAACACCGCCCGAACCCCTACATCAGCTACCAATCAA
>BFEA01000363.1:6615-35651 GCA_003427395.1 Chara braunii | reverse complement strand
TTTTTTTTTTTTTTTTTTTTTTTTTTTTTTTTTTTTTTTTTTTTTGGGTTTAACTTTGACAAGTGGCAGGGGGACCTCATTTGTCAATGAGCGAAATTCACGGCAGTGGAAGTGTTTTTTTTTTTTTTTTTTTTTAATGTCACTTGTTCATATTTCCTGAAAACAGAGGTTGAGGCCGGGAACCTCACAATTCAACCTGGAGTTATCCCGGCAGCATCAGCCGGTTTAGCTTATATTATCTTCCTCAAGCAAAGAGAAATCTTACCATGGACTGTTTTAACCACTCCTATTCTCCTACCACCTAGCCCCACCATCCTATAGCTCTCCTTCTCCCTTCTTGCCCATTTACCTATTTATCCCTACGCTTACCAGCCCCAGTCTACCTGTTCTATTAGCTATACACAGACCTACCTATCGGTCTAGTACCCGGCCAAACACGGCCGAGAGGAACATTGTTCCTTCTACTGTGTCTGGCACTCTCCATCCTCCCACCCTCGCAGCCTCCWGTGGCTGCCCACTGGAACCGAGTGCACCTGGTTCGCCTAAACTTCCTACCCCACCTACCCAGTACTACTCTCCTCCGCCATGTGACTTTCCCCCACTTCTCTACCTCCCCCTCTCAACCTACCACTCTGTGCTGCCGGGATTTAGCCTTCCCTCTTTCGATCCTCTTAGCCGTACAGCCAGGGGGACAGGACCAGTTTCCCCTCCAATGTAACAGCTGCCAACGGATTTGCTCTAGCCCAAGTGAACAGAAACCACCTTTTACCTCTGTCCGATCTGCCTCTGTCTGCCTTCCTACCCCAATCCGCTATGATCATTGTCCAAATCAAGGCTTTCGCTTTCTTCTTGATAGCCACGTCAGTGGAAGTGTTTGAGTGAGTGAGGGCTGCTTCACGGCAACTTCTTGCGTACAGGAACGAATCGGATTTGGTGTCCGAGTGAGGTCATACTCACACGGCGACCCCAAATCCGCAAAATATGCGGATTTGGGAAGGGCCTTTTTTTTTTTTTTTTTTTTTTTTGGAAAGCATCAACTCATTATATTGCAAAAAACATTGGGATGAGGCCGGGGACCTCACAATTCAACCCGGAGTTATCCTGGCAGCCTTAGCCAGTTAAGCTTACGAGCTCAGCTCGGTAACTTTAACAGTTCCAAATAAACCTGTCTACTCTGCTGAAAACCGAGTTTAGCATCCCAACTGAATTTAAGAACTTTCCAAAATTAAGCCTTGAAGCTCGAAAAAGAAGGTATTAGCTTGTTAGCCACACTCGGCTTCCAGCTAATCAAACCAAAACTTCACAAATCGATAGCCGGAAACCGGGTCCAGCGTCCCATTTTAAAACAGTACATTCCAGCGAAGCCTTTCAGGTGTGAAGCAACAGGACTGTGTTCCACAACCGCCACTAAACTTTCCAAATTAACAGCCTCATCCGACCCTCTCCCCCTGATTTCCTTCAGGGCGGCTTAAGCCAGTGGCAGATGGCCAGCTTCCTGTCCTGAGAAACTGATGCCAACCGATTATCCTTTGCCCATGTCTTATGAAACCAAACAAACCCCTTTTTTTTGCTCCTTTTTTTTGCTCCAATATCCCATCTGCCAATTCGCCATCATCATTTGTCGAATGTTTAGACAAACTTGCCATTGTTGTTCCTGTAAGGAGATCTTCGTATTTGTGAAAATCAGAGAATTTATCGCCCTCCATATATCTTGAAACAGAATCCCTCGACAAACTAAAGCAATATAACCCCATCCCTCCCTCAGAGAAGGATGCTGTATCTGAGGGATCCCATAAAGTATCCACTCGTCTGTCCATGGCCAACACTTACCAGTTACCAAATCCCAGTGGTTCATCCACCACATCCAGAGCTCATCTGACAGAGGACAATAGAGYCAGAGGTGGGCGTTGGATTCCCAACCCCACTCACATCTTTTACAGATTGTTGACAAATTCATTCCTTTTACAGAAAGCCACACAGCTGAAGCCACCACCAACAGTGATTGCAGCCATAACAGACTTGCTGACCTCTGCGATGGCATTATCATCAAGGCCTTCCAAAAACTCTTCCAATCTGGTTGGACTGAAGAGTCATTTCTGACCTTATACAGTCTTCTGTTGGCCAGTATTTCGGGGGTTTTCGTTACTGTAGCCCGAAGAATACCTGTTCCCACTTGGGTGTTACACTGTGCGAATGGTACCTTCCCCTGAAGTTGCCCCTTGGATATTGGCCAACTCTTGGTCCTTGGGTCCACCCTAAAGTTGTTAGCTGGACCCAGAAGTCTCGCCTGCTTAGCATCCTTCCCTTGCATTACTCTGGCCTCCTCACAATTCCTTGTTGAGGCAATCGTCTTTTCTGCTCCCCGAAGTAGCATACCTTGATCCGTCTGAGTACCCGTTATGACTCCTGGTATACCTTGATCCGTCTGAGTACCCGTTATGACTCCTGGTATACCTTGATCCGTCTGAGTACCCGTTATGACTCCTGGTAGTTGCCATTCTTCCACCCTTATACCTGTCGACAGATCTGGCCCCAAGACCTTCCATAGTTTTCCTTGTGCTTCTTCTGCAAACACCCAGGAACCTTCACGCTGTTCTGAGGGCCCTTTCATCCATTCTGCCCACCCATGCGGCATTGCTGCTTTCGGTTTTGCCCAATTCCTGCCAACGTTTTTCAATCTTGGCAGTTTTCTCCATAGCTGTTCCTCCGTTACCTAATCCTCTCCTTCTGCGTCCCAGACATGTTTTACTTGGAAGACCCTTTTTTCCACTTAGGATCTGGCAAAGCCGCCTGGCTCCCCGTTAGCCTTGAATGTGGTACCATCCTGCTGTCGTATATTCTGATTGTCAAATAGCAGTTGGTTGTATATCTCCCCTTTGGCTACCGGCTGGTTACAATCTTGAAGAAGTATCTTTTGCCAAGCATAAAGAATATCCCTCCAAATCCTAGATTTAGGCCTTCTATTAGCATATGAAGGCATTAACAAACACGTCTAGACGACATCTGGTTCCGAGAGGTTTCATTCGGAGCCTAAGATATATTCAACAATTCGAATCCACAACTTAGAGGGATTATCATACATAGCTTTTATGGGCCATTTAGACAGCAAGGCCAAGTTTTGATGGCGGGGGTCTAAAATTCCTAGCCCTCCTTCTGAACGTGGTAGGGCTATGGCCTCCCATGCGACTTTTGCCATGTAGGCTTCCTCTTCCTTAGCCGTTGGCTTCCACAGGTATTTAGCTGCGCATCTTTTAATTTGAGCATACGCTTCATCTCCCAATCTAACAATAGTAAGTGGATACCACAACAATGAGAAGGCCGAGGATGATAGCACCAACGCCCGTCCAAACAAGGACAGGGTATAATTCTTTTGCCAATTGGTTATTCTGGCTGTTACTTTTTCGGCCAAGATCTGATCTTGTAAGTTTGAACAATCTGACAGTGAAACTTGGATGCCAAGAAACCGTTCCGAGTTTTCCGTCGGGATCTGTCGCAGTCCCCAATCGACCTTGAGCCTATATGGAGATGGTAAGAAAAAAATATACTTATGCCAGTTTATTGATGCTTCAGACAGTACTCCATAGCTACCTAATACTCACTTTAGTTCCTCTAATGCTTAAGTCCTATTTTCACAAGCAATGGTCAAATCATCTGCTATGGCTCCCCCCTTCCATTCTAATGAAGGAGAGAGGGTGAGCCCTGTTATCCTAGGGTTATGTCTGATGTTATCTAACAGAATCTCCAACTGAACAACAAACAATAGCGGGGCTAAAGGACAACCCTGCCTCAACGAGCGGGTAAGATGAAAGTCCTCTGAGAGTCTCCCATTTACCATCACCGCAGAGGTAGCTTGTGCATACATTGCTTTCACCCATGTGCAGAATCCTTTCCCAAACCCCATCTTGCTCAAAGTAGTGGACACAAAGGCCCACCCCACTTTATCATATGTTTTTTCCATATCTAAAAGCAAGACAGCCACTTCCCTTTTTTCCCTTTCTATTATCTCCAAGGTCTGCACAGTGGTTAAAATATTCTCAAAAATTGAACGTCCCTTCACAAAGGCACCCTGCTCCCATCCCACTAGTTCCGGAAGAAAGGCCGCCAGGCGTGAAGCTAAGGCTTTTGGTAGGATTTTATATGCCATGTTAAGCACCGAAATAGGCCTATAATTCCTACCATCAGTCTTGTCCCCATTTTTGTACAGAAGGGAAATCACCCCTTTTACAAAGCCCTTGGGGAGCAATCCCATAGCCAAAGCCCTGTTATAGATGCCACATAAAAAGGGGGCCCATGCATCCCAAGTTACCACAAACAGCTCAACAGGAAGGCCGTCTAGGCCCGGACATTTGTCTAAAGCCATACTCTTAACTGCTTTATACAACTCCCCTTCCTTCATTGGTTCGTCAAGTTGGTCCCGCATAGATTTGCTTAAAACTACTTTGGACCTATCCCAGAAGTCAGAAAAATCCAAGAGGTCTGTATCGAACGCATCAAATGGTCGTCTGGTCGACACTATGTCCCTGAAATATTCCAGGGCATAGTGACACATGTCCACTGTTTCTGTGGCCACCGGAGCTGTTAGGGCAAAAGGGTGAGCAAGCTCCCTAATCAAGGGTTTGGCGAAAGGTCAATTTAGTCATCTTGTCGTACCCTATAATTCCTCTGAGTCTTAAACGCTCTAGCCTTTCGGCCTGTTTCTTTACCTCTATTTCCTCAAGGAGGGTCAGGGCTTGTTTTCTTTTTTCTGTCCAATAATAATCTGTAAACGGGTCTGTTCCCATCTGAGTTTCAGCCTCCATGATCAAGTTCCAGAGCTTAGCCTCTTCCCATGTTTGATGGGCAGCTTTCATTCTTAAGAACTCAAGCAGTGTTGATCTAACTATATTAATGCCCACATCTGTCCACATTTCCTCATCTTCAAAGAGATCCTTAGCCTCTAACCAGCGCTCCATCTGCGTGGATACCCATTGAGGAATCCCTTTATCCTTAAAGCCTAAAGCGAGGCCTTTCCTTAGTGACCACATCCTTAGAAATTACATCAATAAAAATTGGATAGTGGTCTGAAACATAAGAAACCTGCAAATCTGAGGCATAACACCTATCCCATATCGTACCCCGAGCTACTATATAGTTCAGTCTCCTTCGTGGAATCGGAGCCCTGAGACTTGGCCTGGGGCCATGCCAGGTGTATCCATTCTCCCCCGGATGAAAGCATTTGAACGTATCTATTAAACTTTGAGAGTCAAAGAAAGTGGTCAGAAGTATTGAGTCTGTTCTGAGAGGAGAACACACCGGGGAATCTAAACCTGGGTTTAAAATTGTGTTCCAATCTCCTAACATTACTAGGTTATCTGTGTCTGGTATGAAGGATGGAAGTGTGGCAAAAAAATCCGTTCTGTCTATGTAATCTGTGGGGGCATAAATAGTCATAACGCCCCAGAAAGGGTCGATTAAAGGTTTTGGGCATGGTTTACGTCACACTGCTGTACCTTTTCAGATGGGACAAGGTCGCGGCCGTATGGAGTAATGGGGATTTGGTACTTGGCTGGTCACGCGGGTATCGTGCAAGCACTTTTGTGAACGAATTTTTGCCATTTTTTTTTTTTTTTTTTTTTTTTTTTAATTTTAAAGGGCGATGGCCTTGAGATATTATCATAGAGCTGACCGGCCCCAAGCAATTCATTAGTAGTTGGTTTTACTCGTCAAGTTCCATCATCTGGATTCGAACACAGGTCTGTATTTCAACAGTTTGACACTGAGCTGACCAACCCCAAGCAATTCATTAATGGGTGTACCCACTGAGCTAGGCTCTTGTTTTTTTGCCAATTTTTAAAGAAAATGCAAAAAAAAAAAAAGGGCATTTGCGGTCACGTCCAGAGGTGACAGCAAAATCCCTTGGCCCGCGGCTTCCCAGGCCGCTGACAAATGGGCACAGGAATAACACATTTGCGAATTTGGTAGATCCGTGTGACCGGCCTTTCCCCCTTTTTGGGGGGGATTTTGGAATTATAGGTCCCCGTGTGAGTATGCCCTCAGTAAGTTGTGTGTGTGCTCCTGCTGCTCCTGTGACTAATCCTCGCGGCTTAAGGCCTCCCCGCAACACTGTCGAAAGACACAAAAATTCAACGGCGATCAGAAAAAATTCGACAGCCTCCATTCGACAGTTTGCCCCCCCTTCGCCACACAACACTGTAGAGTGCACGCACTTGTGAAAGAAGGATGGAAAAAGAAGAATGCTCCTGAGGGTACGACAATCATCAGCTCCTCGTGGTACCGTGCTCTCTATCGCCCTTCATTGCCCCCCGCGCGTCGCACCCAAATTTTCGACGACGCGGCGATCGCCACGTGTCCCAATCAAACGACCCAACTCGCAGGAACGGAAATTCCCGCAAGCGAACCGCCATGATTAGACCCGGCGGAACGAATGGACCAGGTGCACCACGGTGACGAACCACTTTCTGTAATGCGCGACTTTCTGCGCGGTTGCAACGAGGGGTCCTAAGCTGGGAAGGATGGGCCAATTACGGGAGATCGGGATCGGTGGTAAAATTGCATCAGTGTCCTTGCTTTTTCGTCTTTTCTCGTCGCTTCTTTTCGAATGGCTGGGTTCCGAGCTAGATGTGTCCTGAGATGGCCGGTGGATTGATTGATCGGGTGGATGTCTGGTGCGTCACCACGCGCGCGATTAATAAATGTTGACGTCGTTTCTTTCGTCTTGGTTTCGATCTTTTGGGCGCGGACATCACACGAGAATTTGCTTCGTTCTTTTTTAATTTTCTTTTGAATCTTTTTCGAATTTTGTCGAGCCCCGATGGCTCTCGGAATTTCAGACTTTCCCCCTAAAGTTCGTGTTTTTTGCTTCTTTGCATTAGATAGGAATTTAGGAATTCAGTAATTAGGATTTTCTTGCCGCACGATGCCTTTTGGCTACGCGCTTCTTCATGCGGCTGCAACGGTACTCTGATTAGTAGGCGCCCTTAATCATGTGTGTAACTGTAATTTTGGGCGGGTGCCATTGTAACTGTATCTCTTTTCTTGCACTTCGTCTTTCCCGCCCTCCTTCTCGTCTCTTTTGCTGCACTTTTGGTAGTCGCGGTCTGCATGATCGGATCGATGCGTAGAGAGCGGCTACGTCCCCCATGCCGCGAGCCGACCATGCAGACGCAGGCAAACTCCTCCCCCGTCCCCTCTTCTAAGCCCTTGTAATTCCGTGTTCATCGTGCATGCATGCACGCTATAAATTCCGGCTGCGCGATTAGTTAACTTTCTTAACCTGTTGTTGGAAGCTCAGGGTTGCGCGATCAGGAATGGTCGGCACACGAGCGAAGTAAGAGGTGAGTAGAGTAGGAGTTGGGCGACACGGCGGGCTGGTGCCGAACGCGCGGGATTGACGTGGGCCACGACGGACTGTGGGCACGGGCGAATCTGACGGGTGTGGGAGGACTAAGCGGGGTGACGACTTCGTGGGTTGGTGCGTGACAACGGACTGTCCGCATCGGAGAAGAGAGAGAGGAGGAGAGAGAGTTGAGGTCGATGGACGTGGATTTGCTGTTTCCTTCTCTCTTCCCCCTCTCTATCCGTGTATATAAATTTTGATTGCGGCTCCGAGCGGTTTGCCCGTTCTTGTTTTCGTTTCGGCTTTCTGGAATCTGGACTTGGGTTTTTGCTCACACTTGTCCTTGCAATGTCCGTCTCGATTGCATTATGTGTATGTTGCTGAGTGAAGGGACGTATGGATGCCATGATTAATCATTATCTTTCTGTCGAACCTTTGTCTGCACCTGATGCAGTTGTAAATGGGATAAGAATTTGGCCCAAGGAGCGATTTTTGTTCTTGTTTTTTCTTGTCTCACGATTGGGTTGTGGTGTGGTCGCATCTCGCATAACCGAAACTCACGGAGCAATTAGGCGATCCGATGACTGGCCCCGCGAACGCCGCGCGAAGATATGTGTAAACGCGATCCGAATCGCGCCATTACACGCCTCCCCGCGCGTTGATTCGCCCACCCAAAAAGATTCGCGGATGAACCGTCATCTCGTACGAGCACGCTGAGGCGCGACTAAGTACGCCTGCCATGCACGTGCTCGTGCGCGGTGACGATAATCCGACCGGAATTATCCCGTATCCACTGACACCATGACGCGATCTTGGAGCTCAGACTCATCCTACGACCCGGATTATTTCACCCCTTGGATAAATGAACTCCTAAGGCAGCGATACCCCTGTCACGCGGAGAATCGACTATGTCCTCGGGAATTCCACTGCGCCACCTCTAACGACCCCCGGTGCTCTGATTTCCCTTCTCCCGACCATACCTACTACTTCATTCACCCGGGATTTGTCGTCATCACCACCAGTTTCCCTCCTTTTAGCCTTCTTGTCCCGTATCATCAACTCAGCTTCGTTCCGTGGCCGACCATAGCCCCCTATTGGCCCAGCACGCCCTGCGAAAATTGTCGATGTAGTGGCGAACAGAGAACCCTGGAATTCTGAAGGCCCAACTCGAACATGCAGCGGCCTGTGCCACGTGGCGGCCCCCGACGGCCCAACTTTTCGGGACCACCTTCTACGCGGAGGGACTTCCCCGTAAGCCGTCGCCCTCAGTACCCAGGCCCCGTCGGGCCTTGAATCCCTTGCGCACACGCCCCTTATTCGCCTAATTGCAATCATACCCCTAAGACTCCCCCACTTTCCCAGAAATCCTTAGCACACCCGTTTTCGCACTTCCAGGCCCACATCCTACTCCTATCAGGAAGTCGCTCTGGGTGTGAGGTTGGTATCGGAGCCCGACATGTGGCTAGGGCCTTAGGATTGATAGCACGTTAATTAGGCGACCTGGCTAACCGTGGGTGACCTCGCCCTCGGAACGCGCATAGACGCGACCCTATCGTCACCCGAAGCAGATCGGCTAACCGACGAGCAGCCAATATGGCTGCCAATGTCCAAAACCCGATTCTGCCACATAATGCTAATCCACCGAATCAACCCGCCCCACGTGCACGGGCTCCCACGACGCCACCTGATCTCTATGTATTTGATCCAGCGCACCATCTCGCAGGAGCATGGCTGGCCACGCTTAGAGCACAGCAGTACGATGATAACGAAGCACAGATCAACGTTCCGGCTCGAATGGGAAGAGACGCTCACCATTGGTTCAGTACCTACGTATGGGTTGATCTCCCGACCTTCAAACGGGATTTCATGAACCGATTTGATTATGTTCACCCAGAGCAAGCGCTGTACATGACAAGGACCGAGTGCAAAAACCTCTCGAATCCGTTGCAGAATATCGAAACGGGTTCTATAGAATGTTCATGAAAAATGAGCGAGGTGAGCTAGTAGGGAGAGATCTGTTCATTGACGGGCTTCACAGCCGAACAATAAGGGCTAAGTTGCGAAAGCAATTTTCCCCCATCACTCACACGTTACAACAAATCATGGTTGATGCGGAAGAAATGGAACGGAAGTTCGCGGCGAACTTCCTGGAAGGTGAAGACAATTCTAGAGAAGGAGATTCGACCGAACTCGCACGAGTGAGAGCTGAGCTGGCTGCCTTGCAGAACAAGTTTGAAAACATGGGATTTGTATCATGACCTGTCACCTATATGGAACAGATAGGCCCCAAATGAGTGACCCTAAGTGAGATTCCCAGCACCTCCGCTCCTGTGATACCCCCACCCGTCAGGGCGTTACCCCCACCACCGATTGAGGCTCCCTTACGATCGAACGAATCAGCGGCCATTTTCGAACTAACCAAAACATTGATTAGTTTAATCAAGAAAAGCAAAAAGGAGCAGCGAGAGCACAATGCTCGGCTGGAAGCCATGATGAGGAATATGCGACCCATTGCGGTGCGCGCCCCTCCGATGCAACAAGGATTAGCCCCGACACCTACTCTCGGGGGAGCCGCGAACAATCTGAATGTCCGTTATGCCTGTCATGAGCCAGGACATCTAGCCCGTGACTGCCCCCACCGAACCCCGCAACAGCGGATCGCGGTCGCGCTGATGGCGGCTGCCCCCATCGCTAACGGACCAGGACGAGTCGGAGCCTTAATGGAAGAAGTAGAAGGTGGGGGAAGTGCCCTAGCCACCACGGAAGAGGCAGCCGAACTAATCCCGCTAGATCAGTACGTATCACTTGTTTATCCCGGGCTTGGAATGATCGGAACAGTCAGACCAGCGCCAGAACCGAAAGAGGTGGCGGAGTGGCGACCTTCTCTAGGAGAAATGGAGTCAGGAGGACCCACCTTTGTCACAGGAGAGATCGGCGTATTAAACATCGTCTGAGCCTTGGACCATCGGATTCCACTTTCGATCGGTCATCTACTCTCAATTTCCGAGCAGGCGAATGAGCGAATGCTACAGCATTGCAAAGCGAACCGAAAGCGGTTCGCCCTCGCCCGAACACTGAACGTAAAAGCTAAGAGCCCCACGCCCGAAGAAAACCCAACGGGCACTTCGGATCCGATACGGGTAGGTTTAATCCAGAAAGACGACCATTTCCCGCGGATTAAATCAATTCCGTGGAAATCCGCAGAATGCGATATTGAAATTTGGGGAATTCCTTACAACGCAATTATAGACTCGGGAGCGTTGTGCTGGCTATTTCACTGAGAGTGGTCGAAAGGGCAGGTAGGAAAAACGATCTGATCATGCTCACTGAGAAAGAGCAGCTCGTTTCGGCAGATGGAGAAAAGATCAAGACCGTGGGAAGAATGACCAATGTCGCTTTCCGATTAGGAAAAGTGCACGCGCTTGGGGATGTCGTAGTACTAGAAACAGCCATTTCGTCAAAACGGACATATTATATTTTTTGAACGAAATCAAAACTGACTTTTTTTGCCAAAATCGGGTCGGAATTTTTTGCTCCTGGGGGTCCGGCATTCCCAGAACGCCAGACCTTCTACATATATTTAGTCCATTGTTGAGACTAGATACAAAAAAAAAAAAAAAAAAATTGTATTTGGTCTCAACTATAGACCAGATACATGTAGGGGGTCCGACGTTCCCAGGAGCAAAAAAATTTGACCGGATTTTGGCAAAAAAAGTCAGTTTTGATTTCATTCAAAAAATATAATATGTCCGTTTTGACAAAATGACTGTTTAGATGTTAACACGTACGACATTATCTTTGGACTTCCCGCTCTTGTGGCCTACGAGCGAACTTGGATTTTGAACGAAGATCGATTATCCTCCGAAATACCAGAGGAAAACCCTACGCTGTGCCTATGCGATTGACCCTTCGTACTACCATTAACACGGTCCCACGAGTTTCGCGAATGATGGCAGAGACTCTCCGCATGATCTCCTGGGATGAATCCTCAGATGGAAAGTCATCGACGAATGATGCGGATAGCAGTGATGAAGATGATCCAGAGATCTTGAAATTAGTACGACAGCGCGTTTGCTACCCGCCGCCCAAAATGATAGCGGGAACGATGCAACTGACCAGCCAAAAAATTCAAAGGACCAAGGCGATGATCTTGGGTGAGCCCCTCGTGCAGATTTCGAGGATGGTCGATTCTCTGGAACCCCCTCAAACTCTGTACGAAGGAATGACCCCTCTCCTGGACCGGTATAACGACAAGAAACATTACTGTGACATTACGGATCTACCCAAGTCCTGATTAACGTCTGCTAAAGAAGTGCGATTGTTACATTTGAGGGCGGAAGCAAATTCTCTGAAACCCCCAGGGCGTCTCGAAGCAGAAACAGATGAACAGGGGATAAAGATCGCAACTAAGAACGTGCCATGGCAGGATATTTGTGACGGGATTACCCCGGAAGGACACGTGGCAATCCAGGAAGAAGATGCCCAGATGATGGCCACGGTGTTCTTCTGGCGATCGGATTATTCGTTCATCTCGGCGCCTCCGCCCGACGTGGCAAAACAGGCGCGCACGAAACAGATTGCCGTTCGGATCGGGGACCAACTTTTCGAACTACACGTTCCACAGTACATACCGGATGAAATCCACCGGGTGGTTGCAGACATTCTAACGGAATACCAAGGAGCGATTAGTACGACAGACACTGACATTGACTTGTCGTTAGTAATACAACATGAAATTCAGACAGGAAATCACTCCCCAATTCATTGCAAACCTTACCGGTATTCCTTGATTGAACGCAAAAAGGCTCTCGAACGAATTCCGGAGTTCGAAGCCAGCAGCTGGATTGAGCCCGCCACCGGACCCTGGTCATTTCCCGTAGTGTTAGTACCGAAGAAAAACGGAGCGATTCGCATTTGCATTGATTATCGCAAGCTGAATGAAATTATGATCAAAGATGTGTATCCCCTCCCCCGGATTGATGATTTGTTGGATGCGATTGAATGTGCTAATTATTTTAGCAAGTTTGATATTCGGCATGGTTTCCATCACGTTCCGAGTAAAGAGGAAGATCGGCCGAAGACGGCCTTTGTGTTGTTTGAGGGCACGTGGCAGTGGGTTCGGTGTCCGATGGGGATTTGCAATGCGCCTGCTACATTTCAGCGAGCGATGAACATGACGTTCCAGAATTTCGTCAACAAGACACGGCTGACACAAGGGCTGATTAACTTCTGCGTGATTGTGTACATGGACGATATCCAAAGGTCTATTCGGAAACCTATCACGGGCACGCGCAACACATCGAATGGGCATTGGGCGCGTTGAGAGACGTTGGGTTCAAGATTGCGCTCGAGAAGAGCGAATTTTTCCTCTCGGAAATTTCGTTCTCAGGACACGTCGTGACACGTGGAGGACTACGATCGGACCCAAGAAAGGTTGCGGCAGTGAAAGAAGCCCCAGTTCCCACGTCACTGACGGAGGTTCGGGCCTTCTTGGGGTAAGTGTTGTACCGCCGGCGTTTCATCAAGGGCTTTGCTGCGATTGCACGACCATTAACGAATCTGCTACAGAAGGACCAGCCTCTCAGCTGGGACACGGAGTGCCAGGAGACCTTCACGACCCTCAAAGACGCCTTGGGGACGACTCCTATTTTGATCCGACCGGACCCCTCCAAGCAGTTTATCCTCATTACGGACTGGCAACCGGAAGCCATTTCTGCTATTTTAGCGCAGAAAGGGAACGATGGTCGTGAACACGTCATCGAGTACGCGTCACGCACAGTGTCAGGCGAACGCCGGAATGACTCAGCACCTCAAGGCGAGTGCTATGTGGTAGTTTGGGGAATTCAACACTTCCATTCGTATCTCTACGGACAGAAGTTTCGTCTCGTCACGGATCACGAGCCTCTGCTAGCTTTGAAGAAACTCACCAACTACACGGGCATGATTGGCCGATGGGCGGTACGACTACAGGAGTACGATTTCGATATCGTCCATCGAAAGACGGAGTGGCACTACAACGCGGACGGACTGACACGTCTGCATCGACCTGCCAAGGTGCCAAAGGGCGAGGAAATTACACCGTGGAAAGAGTCGGACTTGACCAAGGAGCCTAAGTACGGACAAATGACAGTTTTCGCACGTGGCAAGAAGCTGAATGGTGGCGATGGGTGATGGAGGTAACCCCACTACCCCTCTTTCTCCCCCTTCCTCCTCGTCTCTCCACTCCCTGCCTAACAAATTTTGCTATTTTTGCGAAGCTATCTCCCGAGTATACTCGGTCTCCATGCGTCCTGACGAGGAAGGGTATGCGGATTGGGCAGATTGCCGACAGTGTGTCGCACGAGCCCATGGCTCGTGCATCCAATACAGAAACGATAGTAAACCGTGGTTGTGCCCCTTGTGCCGGACCGACAAGATTCCGACCGAGGCTCGCTTTTTGGATGCCACGTCAGTAGGGTTGGAAAAGACCCGGAGGTTTAAAAGGGCCAAAGTATGGACTGATATTGCCTTAATTGCCACCCTAGTAGGTAACCCCCTCCAGGATTTCACCAAGGAAGACCGGAGGAGGGCCAACGAAAGGGCTCGTGATTATCAGGGGATAGAAGGTAGGTTGGAAAAACGAAAGACAGATGGCAGTGGGATTTGGATGGTTGTGCCGCACTTGTTCGTGCGGTATGACTGGGTTAAGACAGCGCACGAGGAAACTGCGGCTCATTTCGCTGTGCGAATCACGGAGTTCGCTATCGACAAAAATGAGTGGTACTGGTCCAATATCCGCGACCCCACTGTCAATTCTGCGCCGCTGATAAAGCGTCGATTCAACCACCGAGATCGATAGTACCCACGGTAGTTGAACGACCGTTTCAAAGAGTGAGCATGGATACTACTGATATAGTGGTGCCCCCTGACCCTAATAGTTGCGAATATTCAGTCCTATTGGTATTTGTTGACCATTTCTCGAAATGGATCGAGGCGTACCCTTGTCGCACGCGGCAAGCCACGAAAATCACGCGATACGTCAACCGTTTCCTCGGGATGCACCAGGATACGGAAGAGATCTTGACCGACAATGGGGCTGAATTCAGGGGAGAAGTGCTAAGGAATTTGGTCCTACATGACGTTGCCATACAGAATACTGCACCCCACATGTCGCAATCCAATGGACTGGTGGATAACGCCAACCGGGTGATAAAGACAACATTACGATGGAATATCGCAGCACGGGATCCGAGGTCCTGACCCGATATTGTCGACCATATCTTAGTGGTCCATCGACGGGGTTGAGTGCCTCCCAGATGAGGACCAATAGTGTCGCTTGCGTTTCGATACCAGACCTCCCAGATAAATCCACATTGAACCAACGGCCCACCAGGGCTACGGCTCGGAACAAAGCCAAACGACACTTAGAATTGATGGAACGGTCCCTGCCCAGGCTAGCCCGAAAACGACAAAAAATGACCGAATTGGCCCAAGGCCGACAGGTCCGCAGCTACGAGGCCCGAAATGGGAATGCGGGTCCACGGCCGAGTACAAATTAGGGGACGTGGTGCAGGTAAGAAAATGTGCTCGCCAGGTTAAGCTAGCGCCACGATTCTTCGCGCGATATCGCGTGATCGAGCTCGGGCCTAACGGCGTGGACACCGTGCGTCTCGCCCGCGAAACCTCCAGCAGTCGATCGGCTCGTCCGATCACATGACACGTGTCCTACCTTCACCTTCTTCACTCTACCCTGTCTCCCTCTCCCTCGGTCTCTCTCTCCGAGGAAGTCGACGACGACGGCTCTGTCTCCCCGACATATCCCTCTTCTTCTTGCTCCCTCGCTGCCTCCCCGTCACCTTCGCCATCGCCATGAGTTTTCTGGAGGAAAGGGCCCTCAGCGAAGCATCGCTTGCACCCCATGATTGATTGACGATCCGACAAGTCCATCATCCCCGCCTGAGTCCAGATCTTCGGCGGTTTGCGCACTTCTTCTGCACGGAAGGCGTGTACGCAGCGGCGGTGTTAAGAATCGAAGGCCGGCCTGACCTGGTGGTACTGGCCGAGGCAGTAGCAGTTCGTCAGCGAGCTGTGCCAGGTGTCAGCCGCATATCGGTCATCATCAACTTTAGCGGCGATCTCTCCACACTCCTTCCCTTACGACATTCGGCGGTGAAGGCCTCGCTGCGCACGTGGGCAAACGATCTGGTCGCCGAGTGGACCCAGCTTCTGGCTCGTCCCGGGGATACGATCGCGACGACACGAGCGATCGAGTACGATGGCCTTCGGATGTATCAACCTGATCCGCCGGCGGAACTCCTTGTCCTCGTTCCCTTCCCGCATCCCCAATGAGTCTCTCTCCGATTTCCGTTTTTGATCTCCCCTTCACCTTCCCCACCTTCTGGCAGTCCGACATCCATCCTCGCCTCTCCTATTGTCTAAATCCTCTTCTTAACCCCCTTCTTCATCCTCCCCATTGGATCCTGTGGCGCGAGCATTTTATCGAGCTTTCAGTGTGTCTGGTTGAGGTACGGCTGACGTGGATCGAGGACGGAGCGCACCCACCTCACATAGAGCGTTTGGAGTTGCTGTTTATCCAAGCCTGTCGCACCAACGTGGAGGGAGAGCTTCTCGCGTTTTTATTTGGAACAGTGCGACCCGGTCATCAGGAACTTATCGCGCAAGAGCTCACGATCTCTGTAGTGCAGCCGGCGGACGATCTCCCTCTCAACATCATCGCGCAAGACGACGAGCATCCGGTTCCCCACGTTCTCTCTCGCACATTGACACCTTACCTTCACTGGTCGGCTTGCGTAGAGGGAGCCGCATAACGTATCCCGCCGTTGCAGCAACAGTATTTGGATCCCCGGACGACTCTCGATCCTGCCTTCTTCAGGTACCCTACAGCGGAGCATTTTGCTGCCATCCGAGAAGAAGAGGAGGAAGAAGAGAGCACCGAGAGCGATGAAGGAGAAGACGTGCAGGACGAAGGCGGGGATAGCGACATAGTGCTCGGTGAAGAGAACGAAACCCTCGAAAAAGGAAGCTATAGCTAGCATAGCGAGGGGAACAGAGCGAAGAAGAGGAAGAAGACGAGGAAGGAGAAGAGGAGCACGAAGAGGGGCCTGCTGAATCGGAGTGGGAAGCTGTGCCGGAAGAAGCACTGCGTACGGACATGGAGGCTGAAGATCCGGAGGCGGGCCGCAAAAGAGAAGAGATCGCGGCCTGGAAGAAGGAGTTAGAACTCGTGAGCGCGGCGAGTCTGCACATTCGCGACGACCCAAACCGAGATCCGGAGCCGCCCCAACCTGAACATGGCGACCTTGCAGCCACGACTCCGACCCCATCATCGGGGCGATGGAGCCGATCCCCCTCCTTCCCAACCCGTCCCCCAGTTCACCGACGTACCGATTCCGGCGATCGGCCTTCGTCCCCGATCACTCTCTCGCCGTCCCCTTGACTACCTCACCCTCCGCCAGCTCACCACCCCCATCACGTTCCCCTCCAATCCGTTCCCCCGCGACATATTCCGTCACTTCTACGCTGCTCGCCTCGCTGTAGTGGTGCATCCCCACCCCTCCATACGATGCGCCATCCCGGTCTTCTGCCTCCATGTCTTACTCCTTAGTACCGAGTGGCGAGGCCACAATACGATCGAGGTTTATTGCGTGATAACGGGCACCATCCCGACATGCGAAGACCGTGATCGCTTCCACGCGGCACTCTTCCGAACTCTCACCACCCTCTATCCCGACTATCTCGCGTCCCTCCCTCGCACTGGCGACCGATTCCCCCGTTTTCATCACATAATTCGCTATCAGGAGCTCCCGGAGACTGTGGCCGGAATGGAAAGTCTCCTGCCCCCGCTTCCCATAAACCCTCCACCCCACCATGCCGCTATGTACCGGCTCCCTTTTCCCCTCCCCTGCGGTCACTGATGCATGGTTGATTGATACGTGTCCAGGGACGACGCGTAATCCCCCTCCTTGGAATGTCGGGAGCCCACCCTGAGGAATTAGTAGGAGAGCAGTGTTGCCACGTTGGATGGCGTCCACACGCAATTGAACGGTAAAGTGGCATAGAGAGAGATGCTCCACGTGTCGATCGATTAGAGAAATCGACACGTGTCGACAAGCAAGCAAGAGCTTGCTTATATTGGAACCCCCTGGGCGTCACATATGTGACGAACCACTTTCTGTAATGCGCGACTTTCTGGGCGGTTGCAACGAGGGGTCCTAAGCTGGGAAGGATGGGCCAATTACGGGAGATCGGGATCGGTGGAAAATTGCATTAGTGTCCTTGCTTTTTCGTCTTTTCTCGTCGCTTCTTTTCGAATGGCTGGGTTCGGAGCTGGATGTGTCCTGAGATGGCCGGTGGATTGATTGATCGGGTGGATGTCTGGCGCGCCACCTCGCGCGCGATTAATAAATGTTGACGTCGTTTCTTTCGTCTCGGTTTCGATCTTTTGAATATTTTTCGAATTTTGTCGAGCCCCGATGGCTCTCGGAATTTCGGACTTTCCCCCTGAAGTTCGTGTTTTTTGCTTCTTTGCATTAGATAGGAATTTAGGAATTCAGTAATTAGGATTTTTCTTGCCGCGCGGCGCCTTTTGTCTACGCGTTTCTTCATGCGGCTGCAACGGTACTCTGATTAGTAGGCGCCCTTAATCATGTGTGTAACTGTAATTTTCGGCGGGTGCCATTGTAACTGTAACTCTTTTCTTGCACTTCGTCTTTCCCGCCCTCCTTCTCGTCTCTTTTGCTGCACTTTTGGTAGTCGTGGTCTGCATGATCGGATCGATGCGTAGAGAGCGGCTACGTCCCCCACGCTGTGAGCCGACCATGCAGACGCAGGCAAACTCCTCCCCTGTCCCCTCTTCTAAGCCCTTGTAATTCCGTGTTCATCGTGCATGCATGCAGGCTATAAATTCCGGCTGCGCGATTAGTTAACTCTCTTAACCCGTTGTTGGAAGCTCGGGGTTGCGCGATCAGGAAGGGTCGGCACACGAGGGAAGTAAGAGTTGAGTAGTATAGGAGTTGGGCGACCCGACGGGCTGGTGCCGAACGCGCGGGATTGACGTGGGTCATGACGGACTGTGGGCACGGGCGAATCTGACGGGTGCGGGAGGACTAAGCGGGGTGACGACTTCGTGGGTTGGTGCGTGACGACGGACTGTCCGCATCAGAGAAGAGAGAGAGGAGGAGAGAGAGTTGAGGTCGATGGACGTGGATTTGCTGTTTCTTTGTCTCTTCCCCCTCTCTATCTATGTATATAAATTTTGATTGCGGCTCCGGGCGGTTTGCCTGTTCTTGTTTTCGTTTCGGCTTTCTGGAATCTGGACTTGGGTTTTTGCTCACACTTGTCCTTGCGATGTCCGTCTCGATTGCATTATGTGTATGTTGCTGAGTGAACGGATGTATGGATGCCATGATTAATTATTATCTTTCTGTCGAACCTTTGTCTACACCAGATGCAGTTGTAAATGGGATAAGAATTTAGCCCCGGTAGCGATTTTTGTTCTCGTTTTCGCTTGTCTCACGATTGGGTTGTGGTGTGGTCGCATCTCGCATAACCGAAACTCACGGAGCAATTAGGCGATCTGATGACTGGCCCCGCGAACGCCGCGCGAAGATACGTGTAAACGCGATCAGAATCGCGCCATTACACGCCTCCCCGCTCGTTGATTCGCCCACCCAAAAAGATTTGCGGCGGAACCGTCATCTCGTACGAGCACGCTGAGGCCCGACTAAGTACGCCTGCCATGCACGTGCTCGTGCGCGGTGACGATAACCCGACTGGAGTCATCCCATATCCATTTACACCATGACGCGATCTTGGAGCTCAGACTCATCCTACGACCCGGATTATTTCACCCCTTGGATAAACGAACTCTTAAGGCAGCGATACCCCTGTCACGCGGAGAATCGACTATGTCCTCGGGAATTCCACTGCGCCACCTCTCACAACCCCCGGTGCTCTGATTTCCCTTCTCCCGACCATACCTACTACTTCATTCACGCGGGATTTGTCGTCATCACCACCAGTTTCCCTCCTTTCCGCCTTCTTGTCCCGTATCATCAACTCTGTGTTTTTCCGTGGCCGACCATAGCCCCCTATTGGCCCACCACGCCCTGCGGAAATTGCCGACGTAGCGGCGAACGGAGAACCCCGGAATTCCTAAGGCCCAACTCGAACAGGCAGCGGCCTGCGCCTTGTGGCGGCCCCCGACGGCCCAACTTTTCAAGACCACCTCCTCCGCGGAGGGAATTCCCCGTAAGCCGTCGCCCGCAGTACCCAGGCCCCGTCGGGCCTTGAGTCCCTTGCGCACGCGCCCCTTATTCGCCTAATTGCAATCATACCCCTAAGACTCCCCCACTTTCCTAGAAATCCTTGGCACACCCCTTTTCGCACTTCCAGGCCCACATCCTACTCCGATCAGGAAGTCGCTCTGGGCGTGAGGTTGGGCGTCACACCGCGCATGCCATCTGCCTTATGCTGCGCGACATCTACCCGCCCAACCATATTGCACCTATGCCCCGGAACCTTGTCACAGGAGATCTCAGTTCCGACCTGGGACTCCACTCCCACTTTCCAAAAATCCTTGGCACACCCCTTTTCGCACTTCCAGGCCCACAACCTACTCCGATCAGGCAGTCGCGCTGGGCGTGAGGTTTGGGCGTCACATGTGCGGCCTCAACGCCCAAAGACCACCATTGCCATCCAGACCTGCGCCCAGAAACCCGGCTATGGCTGCCATGCGCCCACTGCCGAGCAGTGCACCTCACACCCCAGTGCCCTTGCGCGCGACCCAGCCGGCAGCTTCGTGCAGATCACGAAGTTGCAACGCAGCAGCGTGGCCGCATTGCCTGCCTAGGCCAGAACCCCCGCCCAGCGTTGCTGACTTTCCTATATGGAAAGTGAGCTCAGCCTCTGCTGCCTCAGGGCCTGGCTGGGCGAGCATCCAGTAGCTTCCCAGGCAGGCCTCAATGCCTGCGCCCAGGCCCAGTTGCAGCTATGGGCCTGGGCCCTTTACAGTTGGGCATGCCCAGGCAGTCCACGGCCTCCACATGTTCACTCTGATCTCATTGGCTCACGGCCTATGTGCCGACAATGCTGCAATCTCATTGGTCCATGGCTGTTGTATGATGTGTCAGCTTCTGAAAGCACACGCCCAGGGCCTTAACTGTACGGGACCCTTGCTCAACTGCCTGTCCAGGCGGCAACTTCCGGGAAAGAGCCTGGAGAGGCTCACGTTGCTCTGTAACCAACTGGCGTGCTGCAACTGTCTGATACCCACATATGGAAAAATGTAAAATCTTGGCCTCTTGTGAATATTCAGGCCCGCCTTCACTTAGGGCGGGCAAGGTCTTTCTCAGCACCGCCGAGGGGTCAAATCCTTGCATATATTTGACGATATATATATATATATAAACTGACGACGTGCCGAACTGGACTGCAGTTTTAAACTCCTTCTTCTGCAAGGTGTAGTTTCGACTGAATTTGAAACATGTACAGATCACGTAGGGCCTCGCCACGCAACTTCTCGGAATGAGCAAAAAGAAGCATGCATCTTCCGGAAAAACATAAAGGGGCGAAATGCTCAAAAAATCGACAGCTGTCAGATGGAACTTGACAGCTGGGAATTCCACAGTTCCCTCCGCTTTAGGGCCTCGCCACACCACTCTTGAAACCCTGAAGAAGGGTTTCAAGAGCAGAGCTGTCAGACATTTTCAAGAGCTCTAGTTTTCAGGCGTTTTCGGCCCTTGGCCACACAGCACTTTTGAAACTTCAAGTGAGACTCTCGTGGAGGTGATGCATAAAAGACACACTTATCAGGTGGCCACAGGTCCGTCCCCGCCACAGTAGAAATCAGCAAGAAGAACATTGCTGATAGAAATAGGTACTTTGGCCATTTTCTGCACCGGTTTTTTCTTCTTTTTTTTTTCTTTTCTGCTCATGATCTTGACATCTAGGCGGTGTGGTTCCGCTTTTGAACACTGTGTCCTGGCGGTATTCTTGGCTCTTGAGGCCGACGTCGCCGGTTCGAGGCCGTGCTTACACGGAGGAGGGCTGAGGCCCAGAGGTAATGATCCAATGACATGTCGTCCGTGGCCCAGCCGGGCCGTGCCTAGACATCTTGGCCGTGGCTCAGCTTGGCTGTAGCCTAGACATCACATCGGGGACCTATCTCTGCTGTAGCCTAGAGATCTCGGCTGTGGCCCAGCACGGCTATTAGCCTAGACAACTCGGCCGTTGCTGGGACATCCCTGCCGTGGCCCAGCCATGGCCATGGCATCGACAACTTCTAGGTCGTGCCCCAGCCCGGCCCTAGCCTAGACATCCCAAGGCCAGAAAATAAGGGGGGAAAAAAAGAAAAATAGTTCTTGGCTGAGGCTGCTGAAAACGGCCCTGCAGAACTCACCATGGCCCCTGTCCAAGGATGACAAGCATAAATACAGAAAGGGTTCAAATTAGCAAGGGCCATGAAGGCACTAGAACTGGCACTGGGGCATGATAATAATAAGAAGGGGTAAGTACGTGTTTGTCACCTTTGAGTATCGAACGGGCAAAAAAAACACGCGTCGGCAAAGAAAACCGCACCGAGTTCGAAAAGGCCACGGAAGTACCGACGACCGTGGTGTCAGACCGGGTGTCATATTTAC
Organism: Chara braunii; assembly: GCA_003427395.1. NCBI lineage: Eukaryota > Viridiplantae > Streptophyta > Charophyceae > Charales > Characeae > Chara > Chara braunii. The sequence continues at coordinate 13,676 of BFEA01000363.1, read as the reverse complement.
AAGAGTCGGCCGTGGTGTCAGAGGGGAAAACAAAACAAAACAAAAAAAGTCCAACGGATACTTTTGGACCGAAATCGCTCATTTCGAGTTGGACCGGGGTTTCTTTGCCGGCGCGTGTTTTTTTCGCCTTTAGGGTTTCAAAACATGCCGTGTCCGCCGTTATTTCTAATAAGAAAGGCAATTACAAAAAGAGAAACCACGGTTGAGGTAGCTATGCTTGCAGGGGTCCCCTATACTTAGAGACTTGCCACACAGGCTGTCGAAACTTGAAGTCAGAGAAAATTCGAAAGTCGGGCTGTCTACAGTTTACACCCCCCCTGGCCAACAGGTTGTCGAGGGGCGAGGTTGTTGGTGATGGCCAAATGGACTGCGCCTTTCTACAGGGCACGGTGTCAAGGAAATGTCCCTCACACAGATGGAATTCGAACGCAATTCTCGAAAGGCATGGGGACCACTGTTGAATTTCCGTCACCTGCCGGCAGGAGGATAAGGGCATACTCACACTAGCGTTTTTTTTTTTGCAAAATTGCAAAATCTGCTATGCTGTTATGGTCACACTAGGGTTTTTGGACCACCAAAATTGCAAACGGGGTAGCATTTGTCAGCGGCCCCGGGAATGGGCATTTTGCTACCACCTCGAGAGGTGGTGGCAAATTCCATTTTGGCGCTGGTAAACAATCTTTCGCCGTTTGGGAATTCGTAAAAGAAAATTTAAGAAAATTTCCGCCCTTTGTGACCATGCGAGGCCAATTTTGCAATTGCCAGAGAGTCCTGCTGGTGTCATTTCTGATTTGCAACCCATGTGTAACCGGGCGGGGTATGTTTTCAGCAAACATGCCAAGGAAAATTCAGCATAATTTGCTAAATTGCCACGGCTGTGTGAGTACGCCCCTAAGGGCCTCGCCACACAGGCTTTCGAAACGCAATGTGCCAGGCGCATCTGGCCATGTTCTAGCGGCAAGTTCATTCTCGTTTTGCAGATTTCGACAGCCTGTGTGGCCAGGCCCTAAGAATGGGGGAGTGTCGAGCGTCCCATTCTGACACCTGTCGAACCTTTTCTTGGGCGGCAATACTTCAGAACTCCATGTGGCTATGCAAAACTGTTGAAAACCCGGTTTTCGACAGCCTGTGTGGCGAGCCTCTCAGCAGTAGTGGTAGGAAGGTAGGTAGAGTAAGGCAACAAAGAATGTGAGAGAAGAATGTAGTGTAGTACGTCCGACCCTGTTAGGGCGTACTCGCACAGCGGTGGCACTCTAGCAAAATTTGCTGAATTTTCTCTCCCATGTTTGCTGAAATAGTACCCCGCCCGGTCACACATGGGTTGCAAATCATGAAGGACACGAGCGGGACTCTCTGGCAATTGCAAAATTGCTGCCTATCATGGTCACAAAGCGCGAAAATTTTCTTTTAACAATTCCCAAAAGGCGAAAGAGAGTTTGCGACGGCCAAAAGAGAATTTGCCACCACCACTCGAGGTGGTAGCAAAATGCCCATCCCCGCGGCCCCCCAGGCCACTGACAAATGCTACCCCCTTTGCAATTTTGGTGGTCGGAAAACCCTAGTGTGACTCTAACAGCACAGCAGATTTTGCTATTTAGCAAAAAAACCCACTGGTGTGAGTATGCCCTTAGAGCGTGAATTTTACTGTTCTCCGAGTTTTGCCTATCCTGGGTCGACCTCCATTATCTTTCTGGTACTCTCCCAGAAAGAACTCACGCGAGAAGAAAACAAAGAAAAGGAAACAAAGCTTTGGCCGTGATTGCAGTTGTATACATTCTTGGAAGTGGTAGTGTAAGTATGCCCTCAGTGATGGCAGCTCAGGCCCCTGGCCAGGTTGTCAGATTCCAGAAAGACAAGAAGAAGAAAAGAACGGAAACACAGATTCGGCTGTGAAAATGGCTGGGAACATTCCTCTAAGTGCCAGTGTGATCAGCATTACAATCCTCAGCATTACAATCCCCTGAGGAAACAACTTCAGCACATAAGGGATCCCGCCCTGCGTCGTTGGCAGGGGAACTACAAGAAAGACACAGGAAAACAAGATCACAACATTCAGAATGCGACCGCGCTAGCCGTAAGGTTCATTGTCATTCTGTGGAGGAAGACAATGAGCAGGGCCTCCTAGAGTACCCTGCCCAACATCATTGCAGTACAGAAAGCATTTTCTTTTTGTGTCGAGAAGGGCCTCCTAGAGCAGGGCCTCCTGGACAGGCGGCAGTGCCGAGAAGCGTTCTCTGACAACATACTTGCGGGTCTGCAATTTGGACTGCCTGTGTGGCCAAGACAAACTATCCAAAATGGCATTTTCCACTGTGGTGTGGCGTGCCGAGGTCCTGAACTAAAATAGAAACAAAAATCCGTTTTTTTTTTTTTTTTTTTTTTTTAAGAATTCAAAAAAAATCGAATATAGAATGTAGTACTCACGCTAGAGGGCCTAGTTGCACTACTCACCATCCGTCACATTTCGTGGCGGATCCGTGGAGAGTGAAAAATATGAGAATCGTGTCGAACTCGAGGCCTGGTTGCACGTACTCGCCACGAGATTTCTTCTACAGAAACGTTAAAAAAAATTGTCTCCCCCATGTCGACTCGTGAAGCCCTGCACTCTCCAGAAAGCTGTTTTGTGGCGAGGTCCTTAGACCACCCTCCACAAACCGCCGTGCACAGGCAGGGAAACTGAATTCACTCTCCACAAGTTGTGTCGACGGTGTGCCGAGCCGTCGGACACATTTTGCATTCGCCAAGTTTGGCGAGTAAGTGCAACCAGGCGTTTACTCGCCAAACTTGGCCTATGCCGGTAGTGCAACTAGGCCCAGACACACAAAACTTTTCAAGAGAGAGTACGTCTAGCGCTGTCAGACTCCTCTATTGTCATCAAGTGCTGTCGTCGCCGCACTTACTCTGAACTCTCGACTCTCGTTAGCATTCTTGACTGTGGGACAGACACTACACGACAGGGCAGCGACGATTTGTCCATCGAGACTGGAGGCCAACTCTCGAATTTGCAAACCGCACGAAGGGACCGGTCTGCCTCGTTTGAAAAAAAGGCCCCTGCATGCAGGAACTGTGGAAACTTCAAGAGCTCGCCCTATGGGCCGTTTCTGACACCTCTTGAAGCGCCCGACGCAGAGCACTTTTCCACAGCTGGTGCAGCGACGACTCACTCTCGACGATTTCGAGAGTGAATCTCACAGCGCTTGAATGAAAATTCAGGACGCGGCATCAAGAGTTAGTGCAGCAGTGGCGAACTCTTGATTTCTCAAGATTCAAGAGTAGTGCACGGAGGCCCAATCACCCTAAAATCAGCAACAGAAAAGTACAAACAGGCAGAATCTGATATAAAAATGCATGCAAAATAGAGTTTAATAAACCCAGTTTTTGAAAGACTAAGTGCCTCGGCACACCAGTGCCGAAACAACTGTCAGACCATTTTCTACATTCACCGTTTCGACACAATGACCGCCTTCACCACACGGTATGTTGAAGACCCAGGGGCCTGGACCCATCGGCGAAGTATTCGACCAGTCCGTTCAGGATTTGGATCACGTGTGGCCTCGAGTGACGCAGTATGGCCGTCGAATACATCCAATCTGGACGGCCTGGTAGTTCTCCAGCGGGGAATGTAAAGATGCCCACCTCCGTCCAATGAGATGCATCCAAAAAAAAAGAAAAACAAAGAAAACTACAACTGGACATGATAGCTGGTGACTTCGCGTGGGCGGGAAGTCTCTATTTTTTGGGCTCTAAAGTCGGGGGGTGATTTCCAGACTTCGCTTTTTTTTTTTTTTTTGTCAAAAAAGCTATGTTCTCCTCTCAATTTCACCTCACACTACCTACCTACGACTACTCCTAATTGTAGGCATACGGGAACCCCGTAGCAGCCAGAACCGTGTTTACACGAGACACCAATGCGGGGGCTGCTCCCGACCTGCAGGTGGGCGATACCGGCTAGGGGACAGCCGGTAGCATCAGGGACCATGCCAACATGACCAATCCCTGTGCCTCCCTTCAGGCTGATCGGGGGATCCAGTGGTCTATCTCTAGGTGGCCGGCGCCAAGCATGCCCAGGAAGGTACATGAGGCCAATGGGGATTGAACCCACTACCTCCTGAATGCCACTTGTTTGCCTTACCAACTGAGTTAGGCCGCTGGATTGCTTTTTTTTTTTTGGCTCTGAAAAACCCAACTTGAAACGTGAAATTCAAATATTGTGGAGGATCTGACAGGAACGCCTCCGCTTCTGTCGGATGGCCTGTTAGAGGCAGCATGAGATACATAGGGCCTCGCCACACCTATCTCCAAAACAGCGATTTGGAGAGAAGTGGCATCGCCACACCAACTCCCGAAAATCGCAGTCAGAAAGATTTTGAAAAGAGAGGTCAGAATGCGGTTCTCGGGAGTGCTCTCGAACTTTGTGGATCGCCCCGCCTGCAAAGCACCGGATTTGAGGAGTGGTCCGAGGCTCCTCCCATCTCGGCCCCAAACTGGAGAGTGCACCTCGACTGACAACCATCTGTTGTCACCGTTTTGTCTGGGTTTGTGAGGATTGAGCCCTCAAGAAGGGGCCTTGCCATGATGTACATGTTCTGGGCTAAGGCCCCAGCAAGCCTCGTGCCCGCCCTAAGTGAAGGCGGGCCAGCAAATCAACAAGAGCCCTCTGTGCAAACATTTCAATTAGTGGGGTCCATACAGTTGCAGCACGCCAGTTGGTTGGAGTGCACCCAGTCTCGGATCTCAGCAAATGTGGAAATCCCAGGGCCTCTGAGTTAGTTAGGCCCTGGGCACTTGAACGTGAGGCCGGCAATGCATGCTGGGTATAGAGGCGGAAAATGCCAAAGGGAAATCGGCCCACTATCTGAATCTGGCCGCAGGCCTTGACAAAAGAGGCGCAACTGCATCCTGGGCCTCAACTGCATCGGGCCCGGTTCAGGCACTGGGGCCCAGACGCAGGCTGAAGGGAGGCCGCCCACACGCAACACTGGCATATAGGCAAGCAGGACGAGTGGGCAGGGATCTTGGCCAGTGCGGGCATTGCCGGCATGCTGCGCAAACGCGAGCTGCTGTGCTGCGCTAAGGCTGAGGGAGCAGGCTAGCACTAAAGCGGTAGGGCGCTGCCTGTTTGCGCAGGGCGCTGGCGGCCATAGCCGGGCTGCCTGAGGGCGCAGGGGAGGTGAGGGCGACGGTGCGCTGTGTGGGATAACAAGGGAGAGTGTGGGTGAAGGAGGAGACGTACCTGGTGGAGCTGGAGGTCGGCATTGGTGTTGACATCATCACTCGCTGGTCGTCAAGTTGTAGGCTTAGGCTGTAGTTGTAGGCTTAGGCTGCAGTTGTAGGCTTAGGCTGTAGAGTAGATAGGGCGCCTGGCGCCATTCAGGAGAGAGAGCTACATTCGGTTATGCTGTTGGTGTTGCCCTGTTGGGCTTGGACATTGACTCACGATTCTTCTGTATCTTTCTCAAATGGATGGTGACTCGGTTCGATTGTGCTATCTGCTCTTACTTTGACTACTTGGACTTCAGTGTGATTTTGCAATCTGGATTTCTGTGCTTCGTCCATATTCATGTTCCTTGCAGTTCATGAAAAAGACAAAAATGTGGCTGGTGCATCTGGCCATGTTCTAGCGGGAAGTTCATTCTCATTTTGCACATTTCGAGAGTGGTGTGGCGAGGCCCGTCGTCTGCGCTCTCCAAAAAATGTCGGGCCTCGTCTGACGGATTGGAGACTGCCGCCTTGGAGAGCGCAGTCTTGGAGAGCGCAGTGTGGCGACGAGCCCTCTCGAAAAAAAATTTCACATCTCCCACGTTCGGGAGTGCTCCCGAACTTTTTTGCGTGCACTCCCGAACTTTTTTGCGTTTTCGGGATAGGTGTGGCGAGGCCCATAGTGATGAAAGTGATGAATGAGTCCCCATAACCGTTACTAGTTCATCCCTGTGGCTGTGTTCGTGGACACATTCTATTGCCACCGTGCATCACTATGAAGACTTACGTGAAGGAGATCGTACCAACCCATGAATTCGGGTGCACAGCTGTTCTTCTTCGTTTTATTTGCCATTTCAATTCATTTTCAATCAGAAAATGATCCATTCATGCAAATGAAAAATAACTTCATCTTTTCCAAAAAACCATAAAAATGGATAAAAATGGGCCTCGCCACACCTATCTCCAAAACAGCACACCTATCTCCAAAACAGCGATTTGGAGAGAAGTGGCATGGCCACACCAACTCCCGAAAATCGGAGAGCGGACAGAATGCGGTTCTCGGGAGTGCTCTCGAACTTTGTGGATCATCCCACCTGCAAAGCACCCGATTTGAGGGGTGGTCCGAGGCTCCTCCGATTTCGGCCCCAAACTGGAGAGTGCGCCTCGACCGACAACCATCTGTTGCCACCGTTTTGTCTGGGTTCGCCACACCACTCTGGAAATGTGAAAAAGACAAAAATGTGGCGGGTGCATCTGGCCATGTTCTAGCGGGAAGTTCATTCTCATTTTGCACATTTCGAGAGTGGTGTGGCGAGGCCCTTCTTCTGCACTCGCCAAAAAATGTCTGGCCTCGTCTGACGAATTGGAGACTGCCGCCTTGGAGAGCGCAGTGTGGCGACGAGCCCTCTCGAAAGGTTTTTTCACATCTCCCCCATTCGGGAGTGCTCCCGAACTTTTTTGGGTTTTCGGGATAGGTATGGCGAGGCCCAATGTGTCAAACGTCGTAGAATACTTCGCTAGTGGGTCCAGCAAAGTTTCATCGTTAGAAAAGGGAAACAAACAAAAAAAAAAAAGACACGGGATGTCGCCGCACCACTGTCGAAAAAAAAACGTCCAATGAGCAATGGAATTCGAAATTGAAAGGCAAAAAAAAAAAAAAGAACGCCTGATTTTGTGTGGATGCGGCCTGTGTATAACGTCCTCAACACAGGTCGAAAGGATGCTCCTGTCACCTGCTGGAAAACGGCTCCAGCGTCCCATACACAGAAACTCAACTACCATAATACTCACGTTCAAGCTTCATCCTTCCAAGGTCTAAGGCCCAAGACGGTAAAAAACAAAAAAAAAAAAAAAAAAAAAAA
>BFEA01000362.1:1613943-1635957 GCA_003427395.1 Chara braunii | reverse complement strand
TCTCTCTCTCTCTCTCTCTCTCTCTCTCTCTCTCTCTCTCTCTCTCTCTCTCTCTCTCTCTCTCTCTCTCTCTCTCTCTCTCTCTCTCACTCTTGGGCGTCATGGTGTTGTGCTCATACGTCCGGCATACAACAGCTTGGGGGGTCGATTTTGAGATGCTCATGTTTTTGGTGTGGTTGTGTGCCATGTGCCCTGCTGTGCTGTGCAGGCGAGATGGTGCAGGATCGTTTATGGAGGCTGAAGGAAAGCTCGATCACATCAAAGGGATGGGATTCAACACCATTCAGGTAAATCAACCTTTGCTGCGCACATTGAGTCATTTTTGTACCTAAAAGAAAAATAATCAGCATAAGGTGGTGATTGATTTTGCAGTCCCGTTTCCGCAGCGCTCACGTGAGGGAACAGAAAAAAAAAATGAAATGATTTTTTTTTTTCAGAGCTGGCCATCTCTGGCCTTGTCCTTTCCTTTGTCACAAGAAACAGTCTGCAACGATTCAGATTCTTCGAACTTGTCTGAGGACGAACTACCGTCTTCACCCGAAAGAACATCATTGTCGTCGTACGGGTGTCGGTGGAGGACGGTTGATTGTCTGAGAGCTTGGCTTTCGATTGAGAGCTTGACTTTCGCCTGAGGACGGTTGTTTGAGAACTTGAGGTTTGACTTTTGATTTTTGACTGAGCGATTGACTTTTGACTGAGAGATTGACCTTTGACTGAGGACTTGACTTTTGACTGAGGACTTGACTTTTGACTGAGGACTTGACTTTTGACTGAGAGATTGACTTTTGACTGAGGACTTGACTTTTGACTGAGGACTTGACTTTTGACTGAGGACTTGACTTTTGACTGAGAGCTTGACTTTTGACTGAGGACTTGACTTTTGACTGAGGACTTGACTTTTGACTGAGGACTTGACTTTTGACTGAGGACTTGAGGTTTGACCGAGGACTGAGGAAACAGACTGTAGGGGGAGGGAGCACGAGGGTGTACCTCTACATACGGTCTGGAAATGGGAAATCAGAAGATCTGTAGACTGTAATGTGTCTTAGCACCAGGGTGTACCTAGCCTGACACCCAGTCTACATACGGTCTAGAAATGGGGAATCGGTGAAGATTTGTAGACTGTAATGGCTCTTGGAACCAGGGCATATCTAGCCTGACACGCAGTCTACACTTGGTGCCGGTTCACCACCATCGTGACAGCTCCTGTGAAGAACACTGGACATGGGGGCTTTTTCAAGTTGCTGGAGAGTCCTGACCACATCTGCTATTTACCTAGATGTCCCTGTCTGCACTACTTTTGTCTGTGCGTGCTATAGTAGGCCAAGTTAGACCCTCCCAAATTGCTTCCAAATTGCTTTGTCGAGCTCAAACCCGTTTTCACCCGAATGGATTGCACGGTCATTATCTCAGTATCTGACCTAAAATTTGCACCAAATTCAGGAATGACCATGCGTCCTACTCGGTTGAAAGATGGTTGTCATTGCCCCCATTTAATATTTTATGGATTCTTGCCCCTGAGTCTCTGTACCTGTCCTTTGCGGCATCCGGTATTAAAACTGAGGAAAAAAACAGAAAAGGGTCTGTGCACTTGTCTGCTACCCTTCAAAAAAGGTTCACGGATAAGTCCTCCTTCCAGCCCCAGGTCGAAGCACAGCATAAACCCCCCCAAACAGCTGAGGACAGCAAGCTTATTTGGCAGAATCTGATTCATCCATCATAAACCATCCCCGAAAACAAATAATATTAAATATTTAGTATTTACTATTTACTAATATAATAGTAATATTACTATTTATTTATATAAGTGTCAAATCCACACATACCCCCCAAATCTCAGCGAACATATGTACCTGCCCCAGCAGAAAGTCAAAAGTCAGACCTACTGGAACTCAGATATCTCTCGAGAGTCGGGCCTGTAAACCTCGCATGGGTGCCTCGTATTTTCTTCCATTGCCGTTGGGGTTTAAGTGGGGTTAGTATTCACACACTACCGGTTGGGACCGGCTATACAATCATTGTCTATACGCCGGACCAGCTATACTAACATTGTCTATAATGTCTATAATGTATTCAAGCAGATAAGCAGACATTATCCAAACCAACAAACCAAACATTATGCAAACCAAACCAAAATTTATCCAAACTAAACCGAACATTATCCAAACTAAACCGAACATTATCCAAACTAAACCAAACATTATCCAAGCTAAACCAATTATTATCCAAACATTATCCAAACCAAACCAAACGTTATCCAAACCAAAACTATCTGAACCAACATTATCCGAACCAAACCAAATATTATCCAAACCAAACCAAATATTATCCAAACCAAACCAAATATTATCCAAACCAAATATTATCCGAACCAAATATTATCCGAACCAACTGGCCTATCTCAGTTGGTACACCCCAGAACTGTTGAAATGCAGACCTGAGGGGGAACGTCACTGGGAGCAGACGAGTAAAATACCACAGTAATTCTGAATTACCTAGTGCGGGTCACTTCAACGATGATATCTCAAGGCCATTGCCCCTTATAATTAAAAGAAAACACACACACACACACACACACACACACACACACACACACACACACACACACACACACACACACACACACACACACACATTATCCAAACAAAACCAAACATTATCCAAACAAAACCAAACACTATCCACACCAAAAATTATTCAAACAAAACTAAACATTATGTTACCCAAACAAAACCAAACATTATCCAAACAAAACCAAAATCATCCAAAGATTCCAAACTGAACATTATCTGAACAAAACGAAACATTATCCAAACATAACATTATCTAGCTCAAGCATTATCTGAATGTTACGTACTGAATACTTGATCTTAGTTATTAAGCCAAAAGCCAATCAAAGAGCGTAATTCCAAATCCTCGTTGGCGAAACATTGGTGCGACATGTCATTGAACCATCCGTGAAATGCATCTGGGTATGCTGTGTGTCTGTGTGCATGAGGTGAGTGCATGGTGCGTGCCGCTATTGGGATGTGCTTGCTGGATGTGCAATAATGTGTTAGATCCTTGGGGAATCCCCTTTTCTAAAAGTTCTGCGATTGTATGATGATGATTCTGACAAACGAAAATGACAATGGCGAAACGTGTATGTGCATGCAGCTCATGCCTGTGCATGAATTCTCTGGAGAGTGGGGTTACAACCCTCGCTTGCTCTGTGCAATCCATCAGAAATACGGCACACCCGAGCAGCTGCGCCACTTTGTGAACGAGTGCCATATCCGAGGTATGGAAGCAAAGGGATTGGTTTTCTCTTCCTTCACCTGCCTCAGTTGTCGGAGGCTTCAAGACCTTCGGGGGCTGGTCTGTGTGCTATGTGCTATCATCTCTCTCTCTCTCTCTCTCTCTCTCTCTCTCTCTCTCTCTCTCTCTCTCTCTCTCTCTCTNCTCTCTCTCTCTCTCTCTCTCTCTCTCTCTCTCTCTCTCTCTCTCTCTCTCTCTCTCTCTCTTTATGTTGGTGTGTTTCCTTCAGCAGATGGAAGTTTTGAACAATACTGTGCAATCCCTGCCATTAACCTCTTAAGGTGTATCAGTTGTGGGTCCATTTCCATTGGATGCTGCGCAGCACGCGATCTGTTTCGTCATGGATGCGCTACTAAGCCTACGATCATTGATAGACTCCGTGCACAGTTCAGATTGACTGTCATGTTGAATGAGTAATTTAGAATCTGTGCATATCTGCAGGCTCGTTGTTCCTGGACGTTGATCTGGAATCCTGAAGTGTTCATGTGGGCGTTCGATATTGACACGCCATTGTTTTGCATGTTGCTTTCTGTTCTTCTCGCTCTCTGTTTTTCGTCTTCTGTTGTTTCCTTTCCGTTGCTTTGGTTCTGTCTCACTCTCTTTTGCAGCGTCTGTTGTTGTTTTCTTTTTTTTTTTCCCCTTTTTGGTTTTCAGCTTTTCAGTCATGTTTGACCATCTCCTTTTCCTTTTTTTTTTTTTGGGTTTAATAAAAGCGCCTACCCTGGGGAGCAGCAGCCCGGTTCCTTTTCCACCAGCAAGTAAAAAATGAACACTTCTCGACCACATGCTTCCCCATGTTTCTGCCCGGGCAACGCTGACAGCATTGATTACTTCCCAGCAGGAATGACTGACTGACGGTCGAGCCCATGCCATCGTTGATTACCTCCCCCTCTCAAAAGTACCCACCGGGTCCCACCCGAAGAAACATACCTGAAAATCAATCAGCCATCTTATCCATCTGCTTCACCAACTACTTCCTAAACCCTATAACTCCTTAAACCTCACCTCCTTTCTAAACCTCTAAACCCCTCAATTTTTAAACCTCACCTCCTTCCTAAACCCCTAAACCACCTCCTTCCTAAACCCCTAAACCCTCCACCCCTGTCTCAGGCAGTGGCCAAGGCCACGCCCGAGGTCTCCACTTGTTTTTCATGCTGTCTGTCACGTCCTGCAATGACCGCTGCGTGCGTTATATCTCGTCGTGTTTCGTGCTTCTGCCTCCCAGGTCGTGTGTTTTCGTGTCCACCAGTGGTTTTTCGTGGTTTTGATAAGGACTGCATTTCACACACACACACACACATACACACACACACACACACACACACACACACACACACACACACACACACACACACACACTCACACACACACATTACACCGGCTTAAATTTGGTTGGAAATACACAAATGCTACACGAACAGATTGTAAATATTTTGAGTCGGTCCTGTAATTGAGGATGTGTTCCTACAACTTGACAAGCTTGTGATGGTCTCCTCAGGTATTTGAGCTTCTGATGTGGTGGTTGGCATACCTGGCCATAGCATGAAAAAATAGGATTATTAATTTATTACCATAGCATTGTTTTCATTGTAAAAAAAAAGAAAGAATGATTCCCAATGTGTTTGGGGTGAAAGAAAAGAACAAGGATCATGACAGACCAGGAAGCCACAGGAGGACGTGAATTCGGACCTCTCCAGGTCATCGCATATGTAGGAGGACATTACAGCGAAGCTTCCAACCACAGCTAGGCTAGACTTCGACCGCCCCCTGCCATTGGAAGAAGTGACATAGACACTCTCAAGGCCTCGTTGGCAAAGGTCAGCGGGATTGGACGGCCTCGCTGTGGAGTTGTATACCGCAAATTGGGCGGCTTTCATCGCACTTGCACTTGACTCGTCAGCCGGATGATTCATGCACATTCTGCAGAATCCCCATGTCGATGTCTTGAGTCATTAACCCCTGTCGTAAGTGGATGGCCAGCTGGCGACATCACAAACAGCAAGAAGGAAAGGTGAGGCAGCAAGGCAGCAAACAGCAAGCAACAACAAATCACATTTGGCCGGAGGGCAGGGGGGAGGCAGGGGGCAGCCTAGGGACGAGGCAAGCAGCAGGGCAGAATGATGAGCAGTGAGCCAAAAAGACAGCGAGGCAACCAGGCTGTGAGGGACAGGTAGGGATGAAGTGGATAGGCAGTCAGGCGGTGAGGCAGCATATGGGGCAAGTGAGAGGGCAGACGAGCAGCACTGACAAGCAAGAGGGCAGGACTCGCGAGGGAACAAAAAAGGTCAAGCAGAGGGGCAGCCAGGCAGCAAGGCATCAGTCCTCCATCGGAGAAGGAAGTTGCTTTGTGTGAATGACTTTCATCCCCCAGGAAACACACAGACACGCCCTGTCAGCATCCAGAAAACAGCAGCCCCTGCTAATAGTGTTGCAGGCGTGCAAGTGGGCACTGACTATTTGGCACATCTTGAAGATTCTGAATCGCGGACCCACAGGAGAAACCCAAGAAATGACCAGAGCGTTAACTACACCAAAGACACGGGGATATGTGGATAAATGATTGTGTGTGTGTGTGTGTGTGTGTGTGTGTGTGTGTGTGTGTGTGTGTGTGTGTGTGTGTGTGTGTGTGTGCCACAAATGGTGTGTCAGGCCTCCGTGAAATTACCACCCTTCTCATACCACCAGATATCTGAAATATTATACCAATGCACCTTCATAACAAGAACACTAAAAACCCTATGTGTAACGGGCGCACTCTGAAATGGAAGGCAGGAAATGACTATGCTGAACCATAAGAGCAGCCAGCGTCTTGCATCGACTGCAGTTTGCGAGTGAACCAGATTACACACGATCATACAGTACAAAATGAACACAGCAGTCGTGGTAACCGACTGTTGTAAGTGGACCGGCAGCAGGCGACATCGTGAGTAGCAAGACAAGGGTGAGGGATTGAGGCCTTGAATGGCAAACAAAGTAACAGGAAGTTACATAGGGTGGAGGGCATAGGAGAGGCAGGCGGGCAGACCAACGTAAAGGGGGGAGGGCAGCCAAACACAGGGAGGGATGATGAGCATCAGGCAGCAAGACAGGGCGGCAGTGAGGCAACAGGCAGTATGATGAGGCAGGGGCGAGCAACACATGAGCAATGGGCAATAGGGGCACGGCATAAGGAAGCAACGCACAGAGCAGCGAGGCAACAAGGCAGCGAGTAGGTGATGTTCTTCTGTGGTCTTCGGATTAGGAGCGGACCGCCTTGTCGATGCTGCCTTTCTGCTAAAATGCAACAGACTGTATGTTCCCACCACCAATCGGAGTAGTGAGTCACTCCCAGGAATGTCTGTCATCACCCACAGAACACACAGATACGGACATCCGGAACACAGCATGAGTGTTACAGGCACGCCATATAAATGGCCACCGATTATTTGGCACTTCTTGAAGGTACTCGACTTAGGTACTAGGAACTTGTGGGAAAAAGGCCAAACAGAGCAGCACTTAAGGAGCAAACACAGATAAACCAACAAACAAGCAATGTGAATGTGAATGTGAATGTGTGTGTGTGTGTGTGTGTGTGTGTGTGTGAGGCCTTTCGGCACAATAACCCTCTTTTCCGCCCAGGGTGTGAAATTCAATTATAATTTACAAGTTAACTCTTTCCTGCTGTACAGTGGACATTTATTTGCTGCGAATTTCAGTCTTCACGCTGACACACAAACACAACACCCCTGCCGGCATTGCACTTGTGTGCTTCGGCAGGGACTGTCCTCTCTAGTCTCCATCACATCTTTTTTTGTTTTTTTTCTTCCCAAACGCGGAACATCTTCTGTGTTTTCATTTGCTGTCTTTTGAACCTGCGGTGTGTATGCAGAGAAGAGGCGAGGCAGAATGAACAGGGAAGACATTAAAAAAAAAAAAAAAAACGTTGAGATGGATGGATGGATGGATGGAGGGAGGGAGAGCGAGAAGAAGTACTGCCTTAGTGCGGTCCCTAACGCTCCCTTAACAGAAGAACGATGGCTGATGTAAATGATCGCTGATGAATCACTTTGTGTGTCTGTGTCTGTGTCTGTGTTTGCGTGTGTGTCTGTGTTTGCGTGTGTGTCTGTGTTTGTGTGTGTGTGTGTGTGTGTGTGTGTGTGTGTGTGTGTGTGTGTGTGTGTGTGTGTGATGATGTGTGTGTGTGTGTGTGTGTGTGCTGATGTGTGTGTCTGTGATGATGTGTGTGTGTGTGTGTGTAGCATGTGTGTGTGTGTGCCTGTGATGATGTGTGTGTGTGTGTGTGTGTGTGTGTGTGTGTGTGTGTGTGTGTGTGTGTGTGTGGATGGTGGTCGGTGTTTGCACACAGGCATTGCCGTAATCTTTGAGGTCGTACTTAACCATATGGCAACAAATCTGAACAGGTTTGCTACGGCGGGTTCGCTTCCCTGTCATTTGATGTGCACATGGTCTGTGAATTATCCTGTAGGACCGTGTAGGTTCAATTGTGGAAGTGGCCAATTCAGCCCAATCTGGAAGCAACCATATGACCCCGGCTTCATTCGATATTGCTGGAGCCTCGCCCGATTCCTCTTCCAACAGCAAGTCAAAAGACCACCAACTTTTGTATTCAAATTTCGAATGGATGATCTATTTATTAACAGTTGGATGTTTGTTCCCTTCAGCCACGTGGGCTTGAGTAGTCGAAGAGGGAGTAATTGCAATTCAAATTCCAAACAATGCAGCAACTTGGGACTGCATGACATTGGCCGGCGATGTTGATTGCCCTGGTCCCTCTTATTGAAAAGAGGCTCCAGCGCGCACCGCTCCGCTGTTGCTTGTAATCATCTGGAAACTGTTGTATGATATTTGTATCCTCCTTTCAAAAGGCGCTTCAAGTTGATTCTGCAGAAGCACACGTGACCGTTCGGCTTGTTATAAAACTTATATAACATTTGTTGTATTCATCTGATTCCATCTGCAGCAGGATGCGAACTTTTAGTGCCATCTTCTTGAGAGGAGGAATCACCATGAAAAATGGACTGTTGTCGACCGGTTTCTCTGCAGCACTGAAAGTCTGAAACTTTGTTTCAAATTGGGGAAAGTAGCTGTAGTTCGTTATGAGCAGCAACGACTTTATAGACTCTGTAGCGGAGTGCGGAGTCCAAAGTAGCTGTAGTTCGTGATGAGCAGCAACGACTTTATAGACTCTGTAGCGGAGTGTGGAGTCCGGCTGGTGGCCTAGGTAATTTTCAATTATTCAATTATTCAATTATTAATTTATTAGTGTTATTTAATAAGTATTTTACTATTTTGAATATTAATTGAGATGCTTGGGGGAATGGGCGGTTGTTTAATATGCGCATGTGACTGAAACAGAGTCAATTATTATTTTCCCTCTCTGGTGGACTTGTTTTTTGAACTTGTTTCTTTTCTTTTTTGCAGCCTCTGGGCATATGATGGGCTCAACACGGAAGACGATGGCGGTGAGTACATGATGATTATTTTCCCTCTCTGTCTATCACTATTCACAAATGGGTAATGGGGACCACTTTTCAGCCCATAGTTTCCCCCTCTGGGCCCTCTCTCCCCCCTCCCCCCCCTCCCCCCAAAGACACATTTTTGAGGCTCCTTTTTTAAGTTTTTTTCAACATCTTTTTTATGGTGTCAGTCTATTTGTTCTCCTCTCTTATGCATTGGTGAATGTTTTGGTTTCAATTTTGAAAAAAAGGTTTTGGGACTTTTATTATAAACACACTGAATAACATAACCCTGGAAAAATGTCAGGGCCCACTTTATGGCTTCTTTGTTGGGCATGGCGGTGAGTATTCCCCCTTCAAACATTTTGCCTGTGATTCTGCTTCTGCTCCATTGTGCTGGCTCTAAGCCATTTTCTTCCCTGCCAAGATTTGTAGTTGTGAATAAGGTGTTCTCCCTCTCATTGCCATCATCATTGCCATCGCCATCGTCGGAGGAGGTAGCGGAGGTAGGTCGCCAACCTCCTCCGAGGATGGTGATGGCAATGATGATGGCGAGGATGGAAGTTTCAAAATTAAAAATTCAACGAAGAAGTCAGAGAACTATTCGCCATACCATGCAAGTAAAAATAAGAATTATAGCAGTAATTAATAATTATTAAATATTAAACAATAAGAGTAATATTAAATATTTCAAAATAAGAATTGTAGTCATTATTAATTTATTAAATATTTACGATACAAGTAAAAATTGTAGAATCATGTAATGACGGTGATTATTATGAAGATGATGATGATGATGATAATAAAGATGGCAATGTGATGGTGATGGTGATGGTGATGGTGATGGTGATGGTGATGGTGATGGTGATGGTGACAATGGTGGATGGCAACGATATGGTGATGATGATGCGCCAGGATGTTCGACCTTAGCGCTTCAATGCTTGACTGTATTGCGCACTGCTCAGTATGTATCAAGCTTATATAGGCTCAGCATATGCGTTCATGAAATTGGGCATCATCATCATCATCATCATCATCATCATCATCATCATCATCAGCAGCAGCAGCAGCAGCAGCAGCAGCAGAAGCAGCAGTAGCAGAAGCAGCAACATTATCATCGTCATCATCATCATCATCATCATCATCATCATCATCATCATCATCATCATCATCATCATCATCATCATCATCATCATTAACATCATCATCAAGTGGCAGCAAAATGATATATGTTGTCATCGTGTGGGACATCTTTGGTATGGTAATATATGATTCGGTACTTGCACTGCTTGTCGATGCAGGTCTGTACTTCGACAGAGCATTCGACACGGGTTCTAGCCGCGGTTTTGCGTACGAAGAACGAGAGGTCCGGGAAATGATTTCGGATGCGGTGCGGATGTTCCTATCTGAGTACAAAGGTCAGACCCCCTTTCCTCCCTCTCCACCCCTCCCTTTTCTGGGGCGGCCGATCCCCACAGGACATACATTACCTTGTTCCTTACCTGTCTACCCCATCATACCCTCTTATCCCTTCTCCACTCTTCTTCTTCTTCTTCTTCTTCTTCTTCTTCTTCTTCTTCTTCTTCTTCAGCATAAGTAAATATACAACCCACAGAGAAATGAGATAAACCAACTAATCTTGCTTCTTCTTCTTCTTGCTGCCTCACCTTCCCCTGATGTTGCTTGCTGCCGGTGCTGCCAGTGCTGCCCTGCCTTGCTGCCTCACCTTCCCCTGATGTTGCTTGCTGCCGGTGCTGCCAGGGCTGCCCTGCCTTGCTGCCTCACCTTCCCCTGATGTTGCTTGCTGCCGGTGCTGCCTTGCTGCCTCACCTTCCCTTGCTGCTTGTGATGTCAACAGCTGGTCATCCACTTACAACAGGCGATAATAACACACCCCCTGCCTCCTTTATCTATTGGATTGAGTTTGGCGTTCCACGTCCTCACCTTTTTGGAATGTGTTGTGTGTTGTGTTTGATTGGTCGGTGAGCAGCGGATGGGCTCCGCATTCATGCTGTTCATAACACGCCGCGTGAAGTTCTTGAAGACATGACCAGCACTATGCACGAAGAGTTTCCGGGGAAGATCCTCATCAGCGACGTGACACCGGAGAATCCGAAGATCGTTAGTCGAACTGGCTTCGACAGTACAGTCATCCACTCCACGTACTTCGATATGCGCAAACACATGCGAGGAGACCTGGATGGGAGGAAGCTGGAGAAAGCGATCGGGCTACATTACGGATTCACAAAGCCCACACAGGTGAGTGAGTGAGAAGAGTAGATCTGACTGCAGACTGTGAATATGGTGGGACGGTCGGGGGGGACCGGGGGGGGGTGTGAGGGGGTGGTTAGCGTTCGGGCGGGGTGGGGGTTGCAAATATGGAGCGAGAGCAGTACACATCTCCAGGTTGCAGACTACAGAATCTGATTCAACAAAGACCAGAATCATATTACCTGTTGTGTAGTGAGTGTAGACTGCCTATGATCCTAAAAAAAAAACTGAACCGGAAACCAGCTTCTCCACCGCCGAAGACGATCATGAAGCCATGCACAGTGACTCTGTTAACAGGTGTAATTCTCTCCCACAGTCCAGTCTGTTTGTTTGTTTGTTTTTTAACTTTTTTTATGCTTTTTTATTTTGTTTGTTTTGTAACTTTTTTTATGTTTTTTTTTTTTTTAATTTTAAGTTTGGCTTGTAGGTGGCAAGTTGGCAACAAGATACGGTGCTGATGTGTATAGCAGCTATAGGTCTGGAAACAGTGAGGAACCTTTTTTTTTTTTTTTTTTYTTGTGTGTGTGTGTTGATGGACCACAGATCAGATATTAAACTGATCATCAGAATAGATACATTGCACTTGATCTTACTTAGCCAAAGGGCCGAGAAAGGTATTGAAACAGTGAGGATCCTCCTCTTTGTCCCCGGGCAATTCAGAATGATTCCATTATTTCTGCTCGATGACATCTGATGGTATCTGGATTCGATGTTGAGTTTGTATTTCCACAGTTCGTGGGTGTGCCAGCAGAGATAGTCCTTTGTAAACTCCTCTTAATTCTGACACTGCATTTCTTGCTGTGGTTCTTTGTGTCTGTTTTTTTTTTTTTTTTTCCTCTTCTTTTTTTCTTCGTTCGTGCATTTGTATTCATTAAACTTTATTTGGTTTATTGAACTGTATTCGTTTATTTGACCGTACTGCTCTGGTTGTATGATTCAGTGCATCAAACACTTTCTGGGAGCGCATGATCACATTGGCGACCGGAACGATGGAATGTTTGACGCCGCCATAGATGGATTTCACAGGCAAGTAATTTTCACTAATTACCAATGCCGCAACTGCAATGTTGAATCTGGATTGTCAGGCATGTACGGTGAGCATGCTCTCAATGCCATCTGGGTTGTTCTGCAATTGTGGTCCAATGCACTGACTCTACTGAGCATGCCTGGCAAACCGTCTTCCACCGAACATAACGCATATGCGGTGTGTAATTCGAGTTTTCAAGAAAAATAAGAATGAAAAAATCGATGATTCAAATAAGAAGTTAAGAACGCATATTATGCGTTGCATTCGAATAGAAAGCAACCTATGGGTTGTTTTTCGTTTACATATTATATTACAATTCACAACACATATGTGTTGTTTTCGGGGGAAAGCGGCAGGGCCTCCATCTGTTCATCCTCCTCATCCGTACAATATATGTCCTCTGTCGCGAAGCACAGACGGATTCTTGAACCTATTCTATCCTTTCCTTTGCTTTCACCTTCATTCCACACTCCTTACTTTCCCTTTTAAGTTTGTCGCTCTTTGTTTACTTTGTCTTGTCTCCACCTCTCTTCTCTGTGTTTATTCCCTCCCCATTTAGTAGCCTTTACTACTGAGCTTACTCTGCCGCTTTCAGTGTACAAGTGGGCGGTTATGACTCACGGGGATGCGGGCAGATCACTCTCATCTCTCATCTGCATCAATGGGGAGGCGAGGCTTGTATGTGAGAGGCACGGTGAAGGGCGAGTTAAGAGAGCAATGAAAAATAAAAAAAGAGAGTAGGTTCAGTGTGCTCTTCATGCTTGTCTCGTGTACTGCTATTATTGTATCGTTTGTTTTGGAAGTGCGCTCTTTTAGTTCATAGATATGTTACAACATACATTTTTAAAACTGTATAATTGTTTTGACAATTTCATAATATTTGCTTCCGTGGATCCCACTCCTCTGTCCCCTGCTGTCGGTTCCAACTCCCGGTGCGAAGCCGCAATATTGCAATTCGTCCCTTCCCAGGGCCAGAAGTTCATTATTCCATTGCAGAACAGGGTGCCGGTCCCTGCCCAGGATGCAGCCCTGGACTTGCGGGGTAGGGATTGGCCCTTAACTTGGCCGATGTCCAAGTTACCATGGGTGATCTGCAAATCGCCGTACCAAGCACAACCGATGACACTCCGGCTTGGAATGTCACCTGGGTAACTTGCAGATTGCCCACGTGGCCTGCCTGCATCGGGCACTTACACCCCATGGTAACTAACAGAGTGCCCGTGGTGACTTGCAGATCACCGATGGTAACTTGCAGATCACTGATGGTAACATGCAGATCGCCCGTGGTAACATGCAGATCGCCCGTGATAACAGCAGATCACCCATGGTAACTTGTAGATCGCCCATGGTAACTTGCAGACTATCACCGACATTAACTTGCAAATCGCCCAAGTTAACTTGCAGATTGCCCATGGTAACTAGCAGATCACCGGTGGTAACTTGCAGATTGCCGACGGTAACTTGGAGATCACCGGTGCTAACTTGCATGCAGTTCACCCATGGTAGCTCGCAGATCACCGATGGTAACTTGCAGATTGCACATGGTAACTTGCAGATTGCACATGGTTACTTGCAGATCGCCCATGGTAACTTGTAGACTATCACTGATGGTAACTTGCAGACTATCACCGATGGTAACTTGCAGTTTGCCCGTGGTAACTTGCAGCCTATCACAGCTGCAGTCTTAACTGCCCAAACTCTTTTGGCACTTGACGCTGTTCACAGGCCGGATGCGGATGGTGTGCTGGAATGTGCTGCTCCCTGGAGTTCCGACAGTCGCTCGCCGCCGGAGTTGCGAAAGCCGCTCGCCAGAGTTCCGAAAGTCGATTGCCGGATTTCCGAAAGCCGCTCGCCGGCGTAAGATATTAACCCATCTCAATGTGACACTGTGTCGTCTCCGTCGCCCACCAAGGACAGAATCCTGAGTCTTCTTCCTTTATTTATCTCTCTCTCTATGTCTTATCTCCCCGATGCACACACTCCCATTGGGCCGGCATGTCTGCTGTCCTCCATTTGCTTGTTCATCATTCCTCAGTGAGTTTGAAAGACAGGCCCGGGTTCCGACTCCATGGGGTTGGCAAACAAACAAACAATCAAAAAAAAAAAAAAACCAGGCCGGATGTGGATGGCATGCTGGAATGTGCTGATGGATAGGCGCTCCCCTAAACCCTAAACCCTGAACCCTAAACCAGCTGGAGTTCCGAAAGTCGCTCACCGGCGGAGTTCCAAAAGCCGCTCGCCGGAGGTCTGCCAAAGTTCCGAAAGTCGCTCGGTGGAGTTCCGAAAGTCGCTCGACGGAGTTTGGGGAGCTGGATGGCTGGCATGAGCTGACGGATTGGATTGGATTGGATGGTGTGCACTGTGCATTGACAGGTATGCTGTGGACCTGTTTGGAGGAAGAGCGAAGTGGGAAGCAAACGCAGCGGCGAGGGCCTGGTACATGGTGATGACAATGTCAGCAGGGATTCCGCTGCTTTTCATGGGCACTGAGTTCAGTCAGGATGGATGGTGGGGCGTACAGCCTGACGAATGCGTCAACTGGGAGAAAGCAGGTGAGAAGTCTGTGTTTTGCTGAAATTCTTCAGATCGGATTCACCCCTACATCCACAGCAGCTTCTAATGGCTATTTCAACCTAATAGTATTAGTAGGGCAATTTCAACGAGAAACCAGAGTACATACAGTCTGATACACAGGCAAAGACAGAGGAGAGAGATGGAAGGGTGGGGGGAGTTGTGATGAGAAAATTAGCATGTGAGAAAAGATAGATTGACAAACAGCAGGGGAGAGAGAGAGAGAGAGAGAGAGAGAGAGAGAGAGAGAGAGAGAGAGAGGTGATTACCATGTCTCTGTTGCACACACATGAATTAATGTTTGGTTTTGTTTGGAGGGACAACGATGTCGTGTGCCTCATGCAAATGATTCTTGCTCTTATTCTTTTGCTTTTCTGAAGTTCTAAAAGGAAAAGTTTGTGAGGCAATGATGTGAGTTTGTGACTCTCGTCGAGAGCGCCGCCTACCTTCATTATCCTCAGACCTGTCCGATGAAAAGCTCCAGTCTGAGAGAAATTTCTGGCTTGTCAAATAGCCGGCGAAGAGTATTGAACCGCTCGGCAAACATCATGAGCTTTTCTGTTCTTTGGTAGACTCGTCCTTCTTAGCAGCGACATGAACCGCGTGTAATCGTTCTTTTTTTCTTTTTTTTTCTTTTTTCTTTTTACCTGCTCATCATGAGCATCGCTGGGTCTTCCACCTGCCCTCTGACTCCTTTCTCTCTCTCTCTCTCTCTCTCTCTCTCTCTCTCTCTCTCTCTCTCTCTCTCTCTCTCTCTCTCTCTCTCTTTCTCTGTGTCTCTCTCCCCCCGTGTGTATGTGTGTGCGTGTGTGTGATATGCAGAGGATGACACAGGGAAGACAATGATGAAACTAGTGAAGGCTGCTAATGAGTTCAGAAGGGAGAGCCCGGCGGTTCTGCATGGCACAGTGGATGTGGTGCACTACGATGAGAATCATGGAATCATCGGCTTCTGGAGGAAGGTACGACCGACCACACTTATCACAGCATCATTTCATGTAATGTGGAGGGAGGCCTAAGTTTGGCTATTGTTTGCCCAGTGTTTGTCACACTTTGTCTCCTCTTTTTTCTTTTTGAATTGTTTGTTTTGTCTTTTTTTTTTTTCATTTTTTTTTTGTTTCTCTCCTCTTGTGGTTGTTATTAGACAGAGAATGGTGCATGATGCAAAACAAGACCAGACCAGGTGCACCTGGGAAAGGAGGAAGGGCAAGGGTGGGTTTGGCTACCGACTTCCTCCAAACACAACAACACACCCTGATCATAAATGTACCCAAGCTATCTTTCCAGTCCGAGGATGCCTAGTGTTCGGGTGAAGAAGGTAGTTGATATGCATGATGGATGGTACACTGCAGCAATGGGACAGATGGTACAGTTGTGAACTTGGAGCAATTATGAGAGAAGCCATCAGTTCCTTCAACTGCTTTTAAGTTTGTGTTCAGGCAGATGATTTCTAACATCACCCTCCCTCTCTTTGCACACAGTAGGTGAGCGAGCAAGAAGATCACGAGCCAAACATGCAAACAACCTGTCCTCTTCTGTCCCTTGACTTCAAAGCAACTTCCACTAAGTTGCTGACTCAGAAGTCTTCTGCAGTAATTCCTCTGGTAATGGCGAAGTATATATGACAATCTAGCTATGCATTCAATTTGGCGCTAAGTTCGAGTCTGCTGAGCACATCAACACGCTGAGCTTGGGAAAGGAGAGCGAGAAACGTTAAGTGTGAACTTAGCGAGCAGACATATGCCGGTACCAAAGCTTCACCTTAGTGTCATGGCCAGAACGATCTACTAGTGTTTTCACCGGAATAGAACACACCTGGTCCTTTTTTGCTGCATCTGGACTGAATATTGGGCCAAATGCATCTATAATGACCGGGTGTTCTATTCGGGTGAAGACGGTAGCACCTCTTTTTCTCTCCTCAACCCAGAGTTACCACTACACTACATTTGTTGCAGACCGACTTAGACTGTCGTTCGTTTCCTCGGTCCTGCTACTGACACCTGAGTAGGACCGCCCGGTCATTACAGCCTCCTTTGGGCCAACTGTCTGTCTAGGTACGGATCATACAGTGGTAATGACTGGGCCTTCTATTCGCCGGATGAAGACAATGCACCAGATTTCTACAACAGTTGTGCAGATGCCCATTGCAGTTCACCTACGGTGTACCACTCCTGGCCTGTTTTCTGACTTGCCGACTTTTTTGTACGTTGGACTACTTGTGCAGATTTTGTGAAATCACTGAGTCAGACAGTGTGTGTTGTTAAACATTGTGCTTTTGCCATTTGGTTTTGTCCCTTTGTCTGTGCAGATTTTGGTTTTGTCCCTTTGTCAGCATTATCAATTGGTGTAGATAGTTTGAAAAAACTCCATGCTGTTTTGTCTGCAAGCAGTGCAGGGGTGGAAAAAAACCCTCAATGCCGTCACTGCACTGTCATCTGCGACAATTCTCTCCGAGACAAACGAGGGAAGTGATTTAAGTGAAGTGTGACGGTTACTTGGTACTTGACCACTATGTGGACTTCGTCCGTCGAGTCACCCCCTTCCACCCCTTCCTCCCTTAGTGTGTGCCGTCCTCCCCCCGCTCTGCTCCACTATATAATTGTGAAAAAATCAAAAAAATGCATCCATCCATGGATGAAGCCATACTAGCTGATAGTGCGGAAATCGTGGAGGGGTGCAGAGCCTGGCAACGACACTGGTACCACAGAGTACCACAGAGTACCACAGAGCACCACGGAGTACCACGGAGTACCACGGAGTACCAGAGAGTACCACAGGGCATTCCTCCGACCAGCGATATTGCACGGCTGTACCTGTTCTGATGCTTCCCGGGGCTGGAGGAGGGAGGGGAGGGAGGGGAGGGAGCGGAGGGAGGGGAGGGAGGGGAGCGAGGGGAGGTGGTAGGCAGGGGGGACGAGGTTGCAGTCCCCAACACTCCGAAAGATACAAATCGTGCCACAAACAACATATTATATAATAACCTGTAATAATAATCCATTTAAGGTAACATAGTTAATAATGGAACTTAATCAGTCTTAATGGAGTTTGTTGAGTCTCTCTGTGTGACACTGTGTGACACTGTGTGACACTGTGTGCGATTGGTTGACATGTCGTTTGTTGCGAAATTTTGCAGTCGGAGAAGGAATGGCTTTTTGTGGTAGCTAATCTGAGCAGCTACCAGTGGAGCGAGGAGGAGTACGAGGTGCGCGTGGGCAACTGCGGCACCGGACACAAATTTATCGAGGTTTTTAACTCCCAGGATGCGCAGTACGGGGGCTGGGAAGGATCGGGAAATGCCGGCAAAAAGTTGAAGGGAAATGGCCGTCGGATTAGTATCAATCTTCCCCAATGGAGTGTGCTTATCTTCGAACCAACGGACTGAAAGACCGGCGCCACGCACAGATGATGGATCATCGTCAGCTGATCTCTCTCGACGGGTGCGAACAGACCTGACAGTGTGCAAAACAGACCTGTGTGAAAGTCTGATAGTGTCAGTAAATCTACCTTATTCTTGTTCAGAAGGCTCCCTTCCCTTTTTTTTTTGGAGTAGCTATTTATAGGCCCCTTTTCTCAGTTTCTTACCTCTTTGTCACATATCCAGTGGAGGTCGCCAGTTCCAAGTCAGTGTGATGGATTCTACATGCGGAGCCATGATGCGAAGCTCAAAATTCTTAGATAGGCATGGTGGCTATGGCCCTACTATAGGGACATGTAGTCGTCATTTGACCGACAGCAGGGGGAGGGTTCGGAGCTCAAAATTATCAGATAGGCGCGCGGTGGCTATGGCCCTACTATAGGGAGCTCAACGTGTGCGTGTTAAGTGACAGTCTGGTTGACAGTAATGTGGGTGTCTGCAGTGTTTGCTCTCCCAGGATGGAGCTAGAGTTGAGGGTGTGTTTCTACTCCAAATGGGGGTTCTAGGGGTCCTGGTGTTGTAGGGTTGAGGGTGTGTTTCTACTCCAAATGGGTAAATTTAAATTGATAACTTAACAGAGTTGGGGGGATCAAGGCTTGTCTTTTCTCCCCGTCTCTCCCCCCACCCCTGCCTCTCCAACACGTCTTCTTGGTTACTTTGTTTTTATATTATTTTTTATGGTGCTAGAGTCCTTTTTGTTGTTGTTCGAGGGCACACAAGTCCTCATTCAACCGGTCCATGGTTTGTTGGACACGGTACGCCATACATGTGGTACACTGGTACCACAGAGTACCACAGAGTACCACAGAGTACCACAGAGTAGCACAGAGTACCAGATGGTACCAGATGGTACTAATATGTGGAAATGGCAGGAATCTTCCACCTGATAACCCATGATTGATCCACCATGAGCCACATGGCATGTCCACAAGGTACGGGATCATTGACACAGATCTGTCGGTCGCCTATGTTGTAATGATTGTAGCAGCCAGGGTGACAGACATATTCTTGTCTTGGGAGAGATGGAAGCCAGAGTCATTGGTGAGCTGGACAAGGGGGTGTCTGCCAGGGAGGAGAAGGTTTGACTAATCTCAGACTGAAAAGATGGGGGAACCCCCCCCCCTCCCTTGGATCTAGCCCGACGGAAATCCTGTCACAGGGGGTTGACAAGTAATAGTCCATTGGAAATTCTGTCACAGGTATCGGTGCACAAAGTTGGAATATCGAATTGAAAAGACAAGTCTGGATATCACACCGATTCACACGAGGATTTTGTGGCCTGGATCTAGACGATAATCACTGCTACATTCGGTCAAATAATGTTCTTAGGCTAGTGTGAGCTTGCCCTGAGAACCAAGTGGTGGTGGGGTGGAAAGGCTGAGGACGTGTTGCATCTGAACTTAGGACTGTGGATATCATGGCAGTGAGAGACGCGGTCAGGAAGACTTAGTATGGATGTGTAAGTCACAGGGAGAAATCAAGACCTGCTAGAGTGAAACTACAGAGTACCAGAGGGTGTATAAAGGCTCTGGAAGAAATCTGAAATCATCTGAGCAGGAACGGGGGGCGTACAGGTTACAACATACAAATGATCGAGTTCGGTTCAAGCAGGAGGCGAACGATTGCGACAAGAAGATCGGTGCCACGTTGTTGTCGAACATTGAGACACGGTGAGACTGCAGAGTCTGACTACCGTCTTTCACCCGATAAGAATGCCCAATCATTATTGCTGTATCTGGACCAAAAGTTGGCCCAAATACAGCTATAATGACCACTGGCAGGTGTTTATTAAGAATGCCCAATCATTATTGCTGTATCTGGACCAAAAGTTGGCCCAAATACAGCTATAATGACCACTGGCAGGTGTTTATTCGGTAAAAAACAGGTGTACGGGGGGGGAGCTCAGTTTTACTGGGGCGAGACTGAGAACTGAGAACGGAGAAAGAGTTTTTTTCTGAGGTAAAACTCAGACCTGAGTTGTGCTGGGATGCAACTGAGTTTTACTGCGGTAAAACTGAGGTTATGGGGATAGAAACGAAAGGTTCTGAAGTACAGAAGGTAGCTGTGGAGGATGTGGCGCAGGTGAATAATGAGCATCGCGACTGACAGCAGTTGACACTTGAAAGGGATGTGTGACATTGTGTGACAAAAACTTCCGTCATCACACTTTGGATCCAGCTGAGTTTTACTGCGGTAAAACTGAGGCTATGGGGATTATAGAAACCAAAGGAGGAGGAGGACACAGGTGAATAATGAGCATCGCAAAACTACAGGGGAAGAATTTGACTGACAGCAGTTGACACTTGAAAGGGANAAACCAAAGGAGGAGGAGGACACAGGTGAATAATGAGCATCGCAAAACTACAGGGGAAGAATTTGACTGACAGCAGTTGACACTTGAAAGGGATGCATGACATTGTGTGACAAAAACTTCCGTCATCACACTTTGGATCCAGCTGAGTTTTACTGCGGTAAAACTGAGGCTATGGGGATTAAAGAAAACCAAAGGAGGAGGATGACACAGGTGAATAATGAGCATCACAGAACTACAGGGGAAGAATCTGACTGACAGCCTCTGAAACTTGAAAGGGATGTGTGACATTGTGTGACAAGATCTTCCATTGTCACACTTTGTGACTTGCGGCGAGAATTGCACACAGCGGATCCGAATACCGGAGGAGGAGGTTAAAGCTCTTTGAATCTTGATTCTATAATGGGTGGTGGTGCATGGCCATGCTTAGTTGGTAGAGTGATTTATCTGTCTGGTTCCTTAAGATCTTGTCAAAGGAACCAGAGGAGGAGGTTGATTCCGTAAGACTCGGTATGTCAAAGGAACCAGAGGAGGAGGTTGATTCCGTAAGACTCGGTAAGAGGAGGCGGTTAAACTGAGAAAGTAGGCGGGGACGTTTGAGCTGAGAAATGCAGGTGTAAAATGTACAGAAAGGGGACTTGAGGTACAGTAACTATCACTTGTCAAAGGGAAGTTATCTCAATAACTTGTCGAAGGGAAGTTACCTCAGTAACTTGTGGAAGGGAAGTAATCTCAGTAGTATTGGGGATGGACTCCGATGGAGGCCTAGAGTGGCGACTGATGATAAATGCTTAAAGTTTGCTACTAAGTTTATTTATGGTCTAAGAATGACTGAGTTCATATTATAGACCGAATTGAAGTCCTTGCCCTTCGGACATGGTTTTCTTAAAAATGCTGAAGTCAACGACTACTCCATGCAGTGAAACTGAGCTGAGAACGACTCCGGCAGTGCTGGCAGGAGGGCTTTGAATGCCACAAAGTTAAGGAAAGTGGCCCAATGCATATCAATCAGTCAGTAGATTCAGTTCTGCAGCCCATCGTCATTGCTTATAAGGTCGGCGTTGCTGCCATCCCATCAACAGGTCGATGAATCGACGATGATCACTCCCCTCCGATGACTTAATCAATGGAACCATACATTGGTGCGCTTGGATCAGAGAACAGCGGATTGAAGCAGAGACGCTTGTCCTCAATTTTCCAGGCGTGAGGACACCAAGAAAGGTCGGTGAAGAAGATCAGCATTACTTTGCTAGTAGGGGCTTTAGGGGCTAAACTCTGGACGTTGATGAAAATATCAGATATGCACTTACTTTCCTGTTGCTCTTACTTTCCTGTTAGGTGTTGGAAAAGAGTAACAAAGATGGAGGCATTAGGATATGAGGGAGGAAAGTCTGAGATGACGTAGAGCATTGCTGTTTTCCCTTCTGTTCACAGCGCACAGAGTGTGGGATCTGTGTGTGTGTGTGTGTGTGTGTGTGTGTGTGTGTGTGTGTGTGTGACAGAAACAGAGCTGAGAAGGATAGCAGATAGTGAGAGGGAAAAGAGAGATGGGATGTATGTGTACGTGAAGCTGTGATAGACAGAGAAAGAGAGCAGATGAGGATGGCAGCGATAGAGAGGGAAAATAGGTCACGGGAGAGAGAGAGAGAGAGAGAGAGAGAGAGAG
>BFEA01000362.1:1574297-1596632 GCA_003427395.1 Chara braunii | reverse complement strand
ACAACGGCAATCCAGACAGACCTGGCACCTCCCACCCACCCTAACAAAAACACATGCCGTACTTAAAAAATCACTAACTTTATCTCTGAAGCCCATTTAGTATTACTTATATAATTTTTTCTTCTTTCTTTCTTTTTCCCCCCCCCCCAAAAAAAACCCTTTTTTTTTGTTTATTTATATATATATATATATTCACACATATATATATATATATATACCAACGGTTTACCGGGCAGTTCTGTTTGTGACGATATATATATATATATATATATATATATATATATATATATATATATATATAGACCTAAATACACACATATACATATTCAACAACCTAAGGACCCGGTGAAACTCTGATGAAACAGTTTGTTACAGCCCTTCGTTTATTGTCCTCTTCTCCCTTTCTGCCTACGTTTTACCAGGCAACTCTGTGCTTCGATATATATATATATATATATATATATATGTATGTATATATATATATATATATATATATATATATACATATATATACATATATGTGTATATATGTGTGTGTGTATATATCTCTCTCTCTCTGCCTACGGTTTACTGGGCAGTTCTGTTTGTGACGATATATATATATATGTGTGTATATATACACACACATATATATATATATATATATTATATACTTCTCCCTCTTTGTCTACGATTTACCGAACAACTATGGGTCCCTCCTTTATATAACACACAAACTGCCTCGTAGAATTCCCATTCGCCACATATGATTTTTTTTTTTTTTTTTTTTTTCTTTTCTTCTCCCCCCCCCTTTTTTTTGTTGCCTGCTACCGCCTGATAATCTGTACTAACAAAAAACAAAAAACCCATGTCTAATGCAGGACGAATCTCACGCCAGCTACGGGTGGCACCACGAACTCATCAGCAATGCCTCCACATTCAAGCAGCTTGCACCACCAAGTGTACACGCACAGATCGCCATGCTAGCCCTCCCCGAGCATGTACTACGCAAGATCCATGCTGCCACAAACTCACCAGCCCCTTTCCTCATTGAGAATCTACTATTCTCAAACTGGGCCTACATTGTCGGCAAATGGAAACTTCTCATGGGAGATGAAGCCGCCATCATCCAAACCTATGCCAAGGACATCGCTAGCATCGTCAAGCAAGCCGCACTGCAGAACCGAGAGATGAACAAAATCATCACTCGCACTGAGAAGACGATCTTAGATCTACACGGATTCAGTTCCTCACATCTGACAACAGCAGGTGAGGTCTCTACTCCCGAAAACTCAGAAGAACACAGGCTCAAGATGCTCGATGAGCTCAACGTAACCCAGATCGAGAGAGAATGGTATCTCAAGAAGATCGCAGAGAAACAGCAGCAAGCTGCTAAACCCATTGCTTCCACCCCCAACCCCCGCAAAGCGAATGCTTTCAAAATGTCACCTGATGCATACTTCATCCCAGTCCAAACGGCCAGATGGATTGAAAACATCAGTGCCAATTATGACAACAAACTATGGTTGCTTGACTCATTCAACCATACTGCCCCCATCTCCATCCAAGCATACACCGCACTTGCCAGACTGACGGAAGTTGACCTTGCTGAATGCAGGACAGATGCTGCTAATGGAACCATCGCCTACCCTGCTAAC
This sequence comes from Chara braunii, assembly GCA_003427395.1. Classification (NCBI taxonomy): domain Eukaryota; kingdom Viridiplantae; phylum Streptophyta; class Charophyceae; order Charales; family Characeae; genus Chara; species Chara braunii. The sequence goes on along the minus strand of BFEA01000362.1, from coordinate 1,594,995 downwards.
AGAAACCAGCTTGATGCTGCCTCCCCCATCCTCGGCCCTCTAGATAGCACCAAGTGTGCAAAATGCCACCCTGTTCTTCAACAGAAAGGTATCTTGAAACCCACAAATGATGTCTACGAGTTCAAAAAGCTTTGGAACTCAGGTAGACCATATCTCAAATGCTCATGCCCCACCAACAACGGGACGATCACGTGGTTCGACCACATGCTATGGTTTTACATAGCCAACCTCGACATCTTCGAATCTGAGACACCATCCGACAGAATGAGGATGGTAGAACTGACTGACAAGATGCAGAATGAGTGGAAGAAGCCTGTTAAAATAAAGGTCACATTCCTCTTCATGAGAAGACACATGATGAATCTCACGCACCTGCTCACAGCAAGCCCGCACTCCACCCTTGATCAATTGGTTGACAGAGCTCCATACAGGGAAATACCGTTCGCCACCAAATTCCTCACAACCCTCCTCCCAGCTCCAGAAAAAACCCCCACCCACGCCATGTCGGCATCCAAGCGCAAAGATCACCCAACCCTTGGAATCATCCAGCGCAGCCGGAACAGGCAAGCAACCATCCTCTTCCCAAACCCCAATACATACACCCCGCCGCACACACCCACTCATATCCAACAACACCAACCACCAATGCACACCCCTACACCACAACAGACCCCCCGACACAGACCTCCCACACCAATCCCAACCATCTTCAACACAACAACTCAACCCCCTCTTCAGCCAGCCGTCAACGCAGCAGCTACACAAGAGACAGTCCTCCCTCAGACAACGCGCAAAACAAGGAAGAACGCGGCGACCAACCCCCCAAGAAGATCACAGAAAGGAAGATGGCAAAAGAGGAAAGAAAGACTTGCACACACTAGAAGGCAAGCACACCACAATATCCAAGCACAGCCAAACAACCCACCCCAACACCAATAACAACAAGCGGCACAACAGCAACAGCAGCAGCACCAACAACAATCACAGCAGCATCAACAGCCACAACAGCCGACCCAGCACCACGCCACCCCATACCCTGCAATCTCAACCTTTGCCCAAGCCCAGCTATTCATCCAGAACGTCCTCAACACACCAGCACCACAAAACCAACAACCACCACTCCTCCCCCTTCCCACAACCTCTACAACTCCCCAACCAGCACACTCACAACCTGCCAACCACACAAGAAGATGGATGCCTGATATCCACCAATTCTTAACACAACAACAACCCCGCCAGACACCACCCCCGTTCTCACCACCTCCACAAGGCACACGAAGGCACAATCCCATCATCCTCGGCTCCCCTTCCTCTGACACCCCCCCAAGAGCCTACAATGACATTAAAACGCTTCTGGAACCATACAATGTGGAATGCTCTCTGATTGATCCTGACCTGGACGAAAGTTACAACACAGAAGTTGTGCAAGAGACACCTCAGCACATCCTCAATAGCAGGCCAACCAAGAGAAACCTCGATGGAGAGTATGTACTCGATCGACTTAACCTCACCGGCATCTGAATGTACTCTCTCTTTTTCTCCCCCTACACATCTGAGATGCCACTCCAAATAAAGATCCAACAAGGTCACGAGACCTCATGACCACAATGCGTTCACAACCGATCCCCTTTCGGATCATTGATAGAACATTCTTTTTTTATCCCTCTGTGTTCCTTGCTGCCATCGCTCTCCCCGCCACGGGTCTCCCCCACCCTCTCACTCCCTCCCTCCTTACATCTGACCCAAATTCACAATTCCCACCTGCAGCAACTTGAACACAGATTGGTCGGCATTTTTCTTGTCGGTTAACTAAGAATTATTCATTTTTTAATATATTTTATTAGTTTTTTTCCTTTAGACAATACCTTAGTACAAGCTTAAATTGGTACCATGGACTCTAGAATAAGTAGGAGGCTAGAAGGTAGATCCAAATGGACATCGGACCCAATTTCCGGTATATCAACAAGCAGTTTCTTATGAGACATGGGACACCGGACCCGGTTTCCGGAAAAATTCTCTTGAACATATTGCCTTCGTCTTCCTTTCCTCCCCCCCCCATTTCCCACCGCCTTCTTACCACCGCTTGCATCCAAAACCCTCCCCCCTCTCCTCTAAACCTACCTCTCCCTCCATTCCTCCCTCCTTCTCACCATCACTTACATCCAACCCCACCGACCTCCTCTCTGTTCTTTCTTTCTCTCCATTCCTACCCCCCTCTTACCATCCCCTACATCCTAATCTTCCCTCCCCTTCTCTGAAATTACCTTCCCCTTAAAACCCTACATCCTGCCCACCATCATATGCATAAACTTTTTTACAACTGCCCCCCCACACACATATATATGTATGTGTGTGTGTGTGTGTGTGTATATATATATATATATATATAAATATTTATAAATATATATATAAATATATATATATATATATATATATGTATAAAATCTCTTCCGTCCTTATGACCCACCCACAACCTTACACCCCTATTATTTTTTTCCCCCCACTTATACTAAAAACGCACAAAAAACCGAAAAATCACACTCCTATCGGGATCTTAGCTAACTAACCTTTAATCATCGTCTGCAGGTACCCCCCGGAAGACTTGCAATTCTCCCACATGGGAGACTTGGATGGCGACATGACAAAGAACCAAAGAAACACATAATACACCTCCACTATACAAATCGACTATTTGAACGCATCAAGCCCAAAGATATGTTCCAAACAGTTATTCACAAACACATACCACAACTACACAATGCACTGGACAATTTCACCTTTGGTTGGACCTATGACAACCATATCTCAACTCCTCTATAAACCTGCCTCAGTATTCCAAAAATTCAAGCTTAATGACTGGTATGAGCAACAAACACACGAATGCTTCTGCCAAGCACCCAGATTCCAGAAATACATCACCAAACTAGCCGACGGACAACTTTCAACAGAAATGCAACCCCATGTCACCACCATGGACACATCCATAATCACCAACCCCACACTCAGAACCATTCTCGATGCTGGTCTTAACCATATCCCCCCCACTCAACTTGACCCAAAACCCATACCGAATGAATGCCGAACAGCCTGGAAAAAAACTCTCGATATCCTGCACCAGCATACAATCTTACACACCAAGCAAATTGAAGTTGCCACTGAAGAGCTGGATAGAATCCTAAACACCAACCTCAAACGGTTTCCCAAAAATAACGCCACCAACCTCCACAATCACGCCATCCACAAACAGATAGACTACTTCACCCACAACTTCTACATTGCAGGGGCAGATAAAGCCCCAAACACCTCTGTGATCTGCTGTGCTAACCTCATGAGATTCCTAGCACTCCAACGACTCTCCAGATCCGACTTCTCTCCATGCCTCCTATCTGTACCCCTACTAATAGATCACTTAAAACAAGAACTAACCTCCAACTTTCCCCAAATCCCCCTAGGTAATGCCGCCATACCATATCTTTTCGCCACACACAAAAAACATAAGAACACATTCCGCTGGCTAACCAACGCAGCAGATGTCATCTTCTCACCCCTTGCTGACATCTGTGCCTCCATACTTAACAAGCTCAAAGAAACAGTGCAAACACATTGTGGCACCCTCACCCAGGAAACCCTCCACACAACTGGACACAACGTACCCTTCTGGTGGATCATAGACTCCACTACAGAGTACATATACAACTTACCCCCCCAAATTATAAGCATCTATGCCGCGGACATCACAAGATGCTATGAAACCATACCCACAGACGAATCAACAGATGGCGTTCCCAATGCCATAAATTTTTTTGTCCAATTAGCCTTTAGATCAGCAAGGAAGCACTATGGCAGAAATGCAACCCTCTCCTGTCGCATACAAACAACAACCAAGCCACCATCATTTGAATGCCACTGGACATCCACACGACACCCCACACACCTCAACCTTTCTTCTGAACTAATCATAAAAATAAACAAATGGCTCATAAACAACGCCTACACATCACTCGGTGACCACACATGGAGACAAATCCTTGGTATCCCCATGGGAGTCAGCTGTTCACCAATCTGGTGTAACGTCTATTTCTTCATGTATGAGTATAAATTCATGAAAAAAATGACCCACCAACGCAACCTACACCTATTTCCCCTCTTCACCCACACATTCAAATACTTTGACGACCTCCATGTCATCAATAATCCACAAATTAAAAAAAAATTAAACCCTGAAATACCTCCCCAAGAAGCTCATACTATCTCTACCCACTAAAATACGTCACACTTAATGACCAAACTACCTATACACCCTACACGCAACAAGAACCCATCGGAACAACATGCAACTTCCTAAATGTCAACATAAGCATAACCAACATACAAGAAGGCACATACTCCACACACAAATTCGACAAAAAAAACCTACTCAATTTTGAAATCATCCGACTTATTAAGTACAACTCAAATCGACCCATCTCACAGTCCATAAAAACAATAATACCGCAAATAGTAACCATTATGACCATCGAGTCAAACAGCACAGACGCAGCAAACGAAATCAACAATCTCCTCCACATAATGAACAGAAATGGTTTCCCCCGACACAAATGTCGACAAATAACATCGGATACCTTAAACAACTTTCACAAGTTCCAACCTTTTAGATGCTCCCCACAAGAAACGCTACAAATCCTACTCCAACAGTAAAAGCACAGTGTGTGTGGCTAGCAAACAAGACACCGCTAGCCGGTACGGATGGAGGACCTGCCAACCCGTGAAGGGGGCAGGTACAAAATCCGTACCTGCCACCCTCACACCACTCCATCACGTGGGTAAGAGGGAGGGACACACACACACACACACACACACACACACACACACACACATGCACGTACACATATACACACACACACACACATACACACACACACACACACACATGCACAATCTTTTACACATTAACCATATACACGCATACTCCGAACAACCACTCACATACACATATGCATAAACACCAAAAAGATAAACACACCCGCAAACTCACAAAGTTATAGATCTATACATTATATATATATATATACATATATATATATATATATAATATAATATATATATATATATGTATAGATATGGATATATGAGCATATAATACAGATAAATATATATGTATATATATATATATATATATATATATATGTGTGTGTGTGTGTGTGTGTGTGTCACTAACACACCGTCGAAGCAGGTCGTCACAACCCCCCGGTTGCTGAACTTTTTTTTCCCCTCCTCTCTGCCTACTGGGCACCTCTGTTTGACTATATACACAGATATGCATATATATATATATATATATGTATTACTCCGACGAAACAATTTGTCACAGCCCCTCGTTTGTTGTCTTCTCCCTCTCTGCCTACAGTTTACCGGGCAGTTCTGTTTGACGATATATGTATATATATATATATATATATCTATATGTCCTCTTCTCCCTCTCTGCCTACGGTTTACCGGGCAGTTCTATTTGACGATATATATATATATTCATGACCAGCCTCCTGATAAATCGAAAGAACCCTGACGAGACGGTTTTGTCACAACCCCTCGCTTCTACGATTCACCAAGCAAGCCCTGCTTGACGATATACATATGAAAGAATATGAACTAAGCCATAAAAACAACCCCCAGTATTACCCACACTAATAACCCCCCCCCCCCCTCCAAAACATACACCCCCACAAGACAAATAGACCTCAGCACACCACCCCCCCAAAAAAAGTCTATGGAAGACAAAACACATTTCCCTTCCACCCCCAAAAAAAACACACAAAACCAAAAACGCGCACACGCGCACACAGACAAAGAAACGGACAAAATTCTGCACACGGTCGAAACGACGCACCCCTGACACTTTCACCCACATGAAGGCCAAACAAAAAAAACAAAAAAAACAAAAAAAACAAAAAACTCACATGCAAAAAAAATACGCTGCTGGCAGCCATAGCTACAATCACCCCACCCACTTGCTTCCCGCACAAASACAGCSTTTTTTCAWAAACGCGGCAACGCGAAGACCACTCCCCCAGYCGGCAAGACCCGCCGTACGCCTGCACATYACCCTGACCTTACTCCCCCTAYCCCCCTAACCCCCATGAGCCCTACTACCACTTCCCCGCAATTCCTCACCTCCATCCCACAATCCCGCCCAAACACCATGAACTGCATAAGCACCCYGCCCCCTACCACCCCAACCCCATGGCACACACATCCGCGTCACACCTACCCYATGGCACRATTACTTCCAAATACATGCCCTCCTATCCCCCCCGTCCCTCCACAACACCCTCCCACTACCGGATCTCATATCCCCCTGTCTCCTACTTATACCTTATGCACTCCAATGGGGCTCCCAAGTTCTCAGCTTACTGAGTACGTGCCCACGCGTTCGGACCTGCATTTTCCTCTGATCCAACTCCCCCCTCCCCCTGCTACCCTTCATCCTCTCTCCYCCCCATATCTGCTMCGTGCACGGTATAGCGGTAAGGGAACTCCTCCCTTCTGCRYATAACYGCCATAGCAGAATCATCTTCCTCCTTCTTCTCTCYTCATCCACAAAGTTGGCTCARGTTTGCAAGCGGCTCCGCGCAAGATCGACASRCGCAGCTGATCCTCGACACGATCACCCCTGCGATCTGTGCACCGAGCGACCTGTTCACTGYTGTTCTGCATGATGGCGGCCATGAACGACATCATCCAAGATGGCGACATCAATGAGCACGTGGTACGTACGATCCCATACCTCCTCAGACACTATGCCAATCTTGGATCCTACCCSCTCCATTTGGKAGCCAGAGGAAAACTCCCTCTGATGAGCCRTGACTAGGCRCAAACGGCGAAAAGCGCTTAAGGGGATGCGCCACCCCTCCTCCATTGGTCACAGCACCAATGTCTGATGGCACAGACCATCTATGCTCCCCCAGCTACATCCTTTYCTCCTCCTTTTCTCATCTTTTTCTCAACTCTCCCTCTCGATCATCTCTCCTTCTCATCTTCTCTCACTCTCAATTTCCTTCCTGACTACATACCATTGCTATGCTACCTCTGCRTGAGAAATGTRCCATGTCTTCCTGTATGCAGAAGTATGACGGTGATGGTACTATGATGATAACACATGCTTGGGAGCTACGTGAGATGACAAGGTGAGATGAACCATGCAGAGGTTCTCGTACTTTTGAGTTGCTATGGCTGCGTTCTGCACTTCCACACACACACACACACACACACACACACACACACACACACACAAACACAAACAAACAAATATTAAAAGGCCCGGAAAAAAAAATATATATATATTTTTTTCCATTCCGTTGATTGTTTCCTTAGGACACCGAAAAAAAAAAAAAAAAAAAAACCCGTAAAAACGAAGAATACAAAGAACTGCCAACCAAAAATCCCCCCGAAATAAAAAAAAACTTTTTCTTTAATTTATTTTTAAATTTCTCTTCTCCACCTTTTCTGTTTTTTATTTTTGATAATTCCAAAAAAAAATATGTTTCCAAAAAAACAAATATGGGGTTGTAGGGATTAAAATTCCCTACAACCCCATATATATATATATTTTACCCATTATTTAATTTAGGAAAAATCACGTAAAATCGGGTCCGCGGTGCAGACCAGGCTGGCCGCGGACGCGGACGTATATGCGTCCGCCATCCGAGATCGACCCCGCGGACGCGTCCACGGGTGTTTCATAGCTTGGCGCCCGCCACCTAGAGATATGCCGTTGGTCCCCCCAAGTGGCATTGAGCAGAGACTGCTGATGTTCATAGGGGGAGGGGACCGGAGGGGAGGCACAGTGACTGTCCCATCGAAGAAGCTCGGTCCTGATGCTACCGGCTGACCCCTGGCCGGTATCGCCCACCTGCTGTAGCAGGTATCGCACCTGCTGGTGGGTGCAGCTCCCCCATGTTCCCTCGTTGGAGGCTTGAGCACAAATGTGGCTGCTACGGGGTTCCCTGTAATACTTTAGTGACAATAAAAAAGGCCTGAAAAAGGTTTGCTTTTTTAATGATGGTTTTCATTAACCACCAGTTCTTGGCCAAGCTATCGGCAGCGGAAAAAAAAAGAGTAGAAACATTTATAGTCGGATGAATTTTGACACTCCTCTAATAGCCCGTACGTTTCCTAAAATCATGGCGAAGAGTAGAAACATTTCTAGTCGGATGAATTTGGGCGCTCCTGTAGTAGCTTGTTCATTTCCTAAAATCGTGGTGCGTTAACGGGCATGACTCTAGGAAGTACCGGTGGTTTAAATCTTGTAGTCATGCGAAATTTGGCTTAAAGTTTGCGTGATGTTGAGGAGCAGGAAACGTTGGTTATAGAGTATACCCTCTCCTTTCACCATTGGATTCTCTCAGACCTATCTGTCCCCGTGAGACCCCTCTCAGACTTCCCAGATCTCTTCCCTCCCTCGGAGTTTTCTGTCGTGAGATCGTCATGGTATGGGGAGGGAGGAAAGTGAGAGAAAAGGAAGGGGGTTGTTAGTGCAATGAATGAAGGATCTGGTATCTCCTCGGAGTTTGAAGAGGCAGAAACTTCCGGAAAAAAACTACGCAGTTAAGCCCCCAGGTCCACTGGGGTAGTCAATGCTGACAGCCAAACGGGCCCGGTGCCCAAGGCTGACATTTCCAATAATAAGATTGAGGCCAGGGTCCTCACAGTCTGCCCGGAGTGATCGAACGGGAAATGCTGAGAACCGGGCTTAGCGATCCTCGAATGATGATGACCATGATGATACTGATGATACTGATAATACCATAGATAATGAAGCTAATGAGAATGATGATTCAAAAATATGAAAACATAAAGAAGATTATGCTATATCAGCTATTCCGTCTTGCTTTCAGATGTTCTTCGATTGATACCATGTTCAGGGACGCTGGACCCGCTTTCCAGCAGCAGGTGCTGCTCCCTACCAATAGATGGAGCCTCCTAGGGAGTGCTAGGGGTGTCTGCTCTTGTCAGCACCCCTAGCACTGGCCAGGGAAGTCTTTCCGACAAAAAAAAAAAAAAAAAGCAACGGCGAAAGTTCGTCATGAACACAATACTATGGGGCTCGCCACACAGGATGTTATGAACTGCCCACTCAACACACTAATGCACACTCAGCACACATTAAACAACATTCTGGGCAAATCCAACACAGCTGTATGATCATCATTTAAGCATCTTCATCTTTCTAAAATTTGACACACGCTAACCAGTGGTGGGTTAACTGTGGTCGTCATCATGAAAAACATAGATGGAGTTGTTTGATGAGAAGACGGACATGACCAAACCACCGACACACTCCCCGAACAACTGATGCATCCCGAATCACTCCCGTAGTCATGTCGGCGCCACTTAGGCGAAAGAGGGCAGACTACACGTATGCTCCACTATTTAGCCCGGTTGTCAACCTCATTTCATCGGACCCTTCGAACCTACCCTACTGCTACTGAGACGGCAAACAATCTGCAAACAAGCTACACAAGATCAAACCCTGCCTTAGCCAAGTCGACACGGCAACGGTACTCAGCCCAAAACTATTCGTCGGGGCAAGGTACCGGACTACAGCCCACAGAAGGACCAAATTAGGCCCAACCAAACTACAAACCAGCGGAACAAGGCAAGGGGCCAACTGAGGTACCCTTGCTTATTATAGTCCCGGTAATCTGTTCTAGCACCTTTTCTAGATATAGTCACCGAGTTACACAACATGCTCCAGTTCCAACAATGAACCACTTCTAGTCTAGGTACACTATTATGCTATTTGAAAATCTAGACTCTAACAAAGGACGATGCCAGGTCCAGGTACAAGACCAAGTTATACTACGTACTACATGCTAACGAAGGACAACACCTGGTCCATGTACATCACCCGGTTATACCACGGGCTACATGCTACCGGAGGTCAGAACCTGGTCCAAGAACACCACAGACTTCATTTAGCAGTCTACGCCCAATTCCAATCGTGAGCAACACCGCAATCATCTTCCAAACTGCACGGTCTGCACCTTTGTCTTGGATAAAATTTCGCAGGGCCTGCTCAAACCAGCGCCCTGGATAGTTGTTCTTCCTCAATTCCAACCTACGGATTCCAACAGTTCAAGTCCCATGTAAGAGTTCTGGTCAATGCGATGCAGTGCACTGGTAACGACTGCCATTTTTTCTCTCTTACTTGACCACGAATGGAAATCCTGAAGCGTACGAAACGGTAACTCAATCCCTTCCTTCAACTGTTGTTCGTTTTTCGGAATTTGCACCGTCCCGAGGAAGGGAAACTCCTGGCGTATCGTTAGTCTGCAACCCAAGAAAGTCCAGCTTTCCCTTCCTTCGTCGGTTTGTTTGAGGGTTAGCGGTTTGTCATTGCACCCTTCAAACGATGCCAGCGCCTTCTGTGCCTTTGCCTTATCCCCGATTTTCCTTGGGTTATAGGCAGCAAACACAGACACGTCATCCACAAATCTCATACCCCAAACGTCCGCTTCTGGCTGCCCAAAGAAATAAGGAAATGCCACTCACTCTTCGCACACATGAGGCATGCCAATGGGGGACTCTAGCTCTTCCCCATAGGTATGCCAATGACCTGTTGCAGTAAGATCCCGCATGCTTTGGTAAAACAGAATTCCAATTCGAATGCTACAACAGACACGATGTACTTGAAAGAAACAAAGAGAAAATCTTCGATATGAAGACTCTTGCTCAGTCTAGCCCCTCTCCCTCGTCTCTGCACAAAATCCCGTGGAATCCTTTGTCGGAAAACCACCAAACTGCCCATTCAATCGCCTATCTGATTGTCGCATGCGGAAGGCAACTAAACATATCCTTGATATCGTACGATGCTCCCAAGATCTCAACATCTCTCCTACTCTTCCCTAGTCTGTTATTCAATTGCTTCAGTCTATTCTTCAGGCCCGACACCGACCTCAGGTTAAAGTGCCCGGACTCGGGCAGAGAGAACAATAGTCCATTGATTCCCTTTGCCACTATCTTACATGCCTTGACAGTTGGCTCACTAAAAGCGGGGCAAATTGGGCGGTACTTCCCAGTATCTTTGTGTTTGGGCAGTGCATAAGCACTCCCAACTTTGCCCTTATTGTCCCACTTCTCGTGAGCTGCTAACCCCCTCTTCTCACACGCGAGCAGTTGCCCTTCATCAAGATTCAAGAGTACATAGGCGATATCCATTACTTAGCAGGAAGGTATCCTCCCTACCTTTGTCGTATGTTCTTGGGCACAAGACCAGTGTGTCACCAGGGTTCCGATCCAACGGCACTCGGACTAGGCCCTCCAACTTGTCTCTTAGTGACGTCACCACCTCCATACCGTTCTCAAACCCATGATCTTGATTCTTTACAAAGCAACATTCGACTTCTTTGTATGTGCAGCTGAGCTCTTCCCTGGCGAGTTTCATACCCATCCCCCAAGAACAGAAAGCCTCTGTTAGTTCCTCCCTGAGGCTCAATACTTCCTCTTTGTGATGCTCCTCATATCTAGGTATATTCTTCGCGTTCTTCCCAATCCCTGGAGCATCCACAAACTCGCTAATCCGGAAATGCACGTGCCCGCTCATCTTGGGGTAGGGCAAACCAGCACACACACAGCTGGAAGCATGAATCGACGCAAATTGTCGATGGTTGTGGAGGATGTCACCGACATTAGGGTTCTTCTTCCAAACAACACGTGCCCGACGCCTTACCATTTCCTTCACAGCACCTTCCATAGTCAGACCTCCAACCTTTCTCCTCACTACTTTCATCACCTCACTTTTCTTAATCCTCTCGTCGTATTGTACTCTTTCACAATGATCCGTGTCCTCACGCTAATACTGAACTTGTTACGTACAACTCTTGAAGTCATACAACGTGCCTGCGATCTGGTATGCTTCATAGTAAATGTCCTCACGACACTATAGTATTGGATCAGCTCGGTCAGACCTTTCCCGTAGAGTTCCTTCTGCTTCCGTCTATTCCTGAACATCTTGAAGTTCACCATGTCATCTTTCAGTGCCAGCAACACGGGGGAGGCTTCCAAGACTTTGCAAAGTATAACCGCCCCCTCGGTTTCAAACAACCTTTTGCACTGTCTCATCGGTCTTGTTCCTCGTTGGTACTTCACCTGAGTCTCTCCAAAAAGCCTCCTTATCAATTTCCATCCGTCTGCCCACGTCTTCCCTCCATTGCTCACAATATTTTAACATCACCCTTCCGTTGTGTCAGACCACGCAACAGTTCCACAATTCTCACTGTACTATCCTTTGTTCCATCTACATGTAGTTCCAATAATTTCCCGCAGTCTCTTCTATATTCATACGTTCTCACATCCACCACACCTGTCCACTTTCTCCTTTCTTTCTTCCCAGGCCGGTGTTTTGATTTCTTGGTTGCCCTTCTTGACTTCACCGATCGTACATCAAGCGATGGTGACCAGTGCTTGATTAGCGCAGTTTCTACGACTTCCAATTCCTTCCTAACCGTATTTATGAACAACGGTAGGGCGACGCACTTATGAGCCCCTACCTTACCCAACCAATTATATACCGTCCCAGCTCGTTTACTCCGCCCCCGACCTTGACGATAGTGTTCCCGCAATCGTGCCCAAAGACTCCTTTCAGTCAAACCGATAGAAACTTGCTTATACCAAGGCGATACCAAAACATACACACCAAGTCTTAGGTTCTGACAAGTCAAATGTCCCTTTCTCTACCTCATCTTTCCAGTAGTTCACAAGTTTATCCCCCAACTCACCCTTCCCGTCAATATCAATCCAATTGTAACTGCTCTAAACTCCTCCTCCGCCTTACACTTACCATGGATTAACTGTCATTGATTGCTAAGTTTTTTTCAATTTTTTCGCCCTATCAGGAAGGTCGTCGCGATGATAAACTCCTCACTCCAAGCCATCGTCACTGAAGGACTGGTTTGACTCCGAAGTCCCGAGCTTCGCTTCATCCTTAATAGTCACTCCTTTGCTTGATCTTATAGCGATACGTGGCGTTGTTGGTAGTGGAATATTTAAAGGGTCGTAGGCCACTACCGATCTCCGAATAATCAGGCACTTGATCACTAGCTCACGATTACCATATGCAACCTTCTCTCGACGACAAGCTTCCTTCAGTTCATCCATAGCTAGCGCATTGTAAAACTCGTGGCATTCTTGCTCAAATTTCTCCTTGCCCCCTGGCCCACATGATGCCATGATGTGCTTCAAGGGTAGTCTAAGATCGATCTTCGAAGGTGTACTTGATGTAGCGATGTCTCTGGTTTGATCTTCTTTGATCGATTCGCTACGCGCCTTCGCTTCCTCAGATATCTTCATATAGGATCTCTTCTCAGGAGTAGTCATCGGAAGACTATTCCCTACCGGTAAGTCGGGACCGCGTTTCCTTTTCTCCAGAAGCTCAAGCTTCACTGCTTGCCTTCGAAGTGCCAACAGTGCTTCATCTTCTTATTCCGCAATCCCGTTCGTTCAATGTGCAATCCATCTTCGCAGTCGTTCTTTCTCTTCATACACTGCATCTACACGACCCGCCGTCTTCGGTTGTCTTTTTCCTCTGTGCTCATAATGTTCTACTTCCTCGTCCTGATCCTTTCTCATCTGACTATGTATGATCTGCATCAATCGTGCATCCCGCTCTTCCTCGTGTCGAAGTCTTTGTTCTTCCCTTAATGTTTTCCTTGATTCTTTCTCCCGTCTTGCCTCATCCTCTATCCTCCGTCTCTCCACCTCCCTTTCACGTTCGATCCTCTCTCGTCGTTCTTCCACCATCTGCGCAAAATACTCCCTCATGAGGGCATCGGTATTCTCCATACTTTGTTCGTTCCCGCTATCAGTTGACCGACTCCTACGCAAACTTAAGTTCTCGCCCCCGTGGTCATTCTACCCGTCCTCATCTAAGTTGTCGGTAGTGCCGATGGAACAAACTTCACCACGTTGCATAGAGTACACATACGGGGCCTTTCCGTACGAAACGTACAGGTAATATCTGTACGGGATCTGTACGGGAACCTGTACGTCTTGTACGCCCCCGTACGAAAAAGCGAAAAAAAAAAGTCATCACAAAAATCCGAAAAAAACATATGTGATGCAACAGCACAAAACAAGCAACATTTGGCTGAGCTTCATCTTCAGATTCTTATTAGAATTTGAGGGGGGGGAAAAAAACACTACCGGATTTAAAAAAAAAAAAAAAAAAAAAAAAAAAACTTGTACGGGGCCCCTAGCGTACGAGTACAAGAGTACGAATCCATACTCGTACGAGGGTGCGTACAAGTGGCAACGCAGAAACGTCCTTCCTTGCGCCCTCGCTCTCCAATACTCGACACAATCACGGATGAAGTATCCTCCTTCCCCACACTTATAACACCTACGCCAATCTGGCGGAATCGAAGCACCGCCTTCATTTCCGCGTCTCGATTTTCCTTCATCACTCATAACGAATCTCGTCTCAACTCGCACTAACCAGCCGGTTAACTCTGCTTCGTCAACTTCCTCGAAATCAGTCCCTCGCAGCTTTCTCTCCTCGTACGTAAACCGCCACCTCCGCTGGGTACAATCGCCCAGTTGGTTACGACCTTTGATAGTAGGATGTTATGAACTGCCCGCTCAACACACTAATGCACACTCAGCACACAGTAAACAACATTCTGGACAAAACCAACACAACTGTATGATCATTATTTAAGCATTTTCATCTTGCTAAAATTTGACACACGCTAACCAGTGGTGGGTTAACTGTGGTCGTCATCATGAAAAACGTAGATAGAGTTGTTTGATGAGAAGATGGACATGACCAAACCAGTGACACACTCCCCGAACCACCGATGCATCCCGAATCACTCCCGTAGTCATGTCGGCGCCACTTAGGCGAAAGAGGGCAGACTACACGTATGCTCCACTATTTAGCCCAGTTCTCAACCTCATTCCATCCGACCCTTCGAACCTACCCTACTGCTACTGAGACAGCAAACAATCCGCAAACAAGCTACACAAGATCAAACCCTGCCAGGACCTGCCTTAGTCAAGTCAACACGGCAACGATACTCAACCCAAAACTATTCGTCGGGGCAAGGTACTGGATTACAGCCCACAGAAGGCCCAAATTAGGCCCAACCAAACTACAAACCAGCGGAACAAGGCAAGGGACCAACCAAGGTACCCTCACTTATTATAGTCCCAATAATCTGTTCTAGCCCCTCTTCTATAGTCACCAAGTTACACAACACGCTCCAGTTCCAACAATAAACCACTCCTAGTCTAGGTACACTATTATGCTATTTAAAGATCTAAATTCTAATAAAGGACGACGCCCGGTCCAAGTACAAGACCAAGTTATACTACGTATTACATGCTAACAAAGGACGCCACCTTGCCACACTGACTTTCGAACGAAGGCATTTTTCGAAAGGTGTCAGACTTTTTTCTTTTTTTGCTTCTCAAAAATAGCCTTGAAGCACAGTAAAATGTAAGGTACGCAGACTGGCGTACTCTCAAGAGCATGCCCTAATATGCCTATGCCAACCTACAGGCGACTTACTGCATCTGGATCTAAATTAGCCACTTAGAAAGCAACAATTTCCCTTATGAGCTAATAGATGTCAAAACCCCTTTCCAAGTCTAGGCCTTTTGAAGCCAAAACAACCCCCCCCGCTTTATGCTTCGATTTTCTCCATTCTGTCAAAATCGTTAAGTCTAAGCATCGCCTTAACCATACAAATCTGATGTTATATTGGCATCGTTTTTTTTTGGAAGACTAGAAGCAACTGGTTGCATTCCTCTGGCGAGGGAAAAACGTGATCAGCAGGGTCACGGTGGCATGGGACAAGCTTATATAACCTAAAACCAGAGGAGGTATCGGACTGTTGGATCCCTCCCTACAAGCCGCCGCTTATCAATCCAATGGATCAAAAGACTGATTGTAGGAATTAACATCCCATGGCGAGAGCAGGCATTGGAACAAATCCGTAGACTGGCTCCCAGAACTATTGACACAATAAACCCACTCACATGGCTAGACGACCGATATTGGGCTATCCCTCGAGCCAACACGCGCTTATGAGAGGAGGGAGATAGAGGAGCGGCTCGACAGGACCTAGCGAGAGATAAATTTTGGAGCAACTTAATCAAGAATTGGTGGAGGCTACCGATCCCTGATAGGCCCATTCCAATACGGATAGAAGAGATTTTACGCCAACCCCTGTTCGGCAACAGGGCAATTACTGATAGACAAGGAAGATTATATGGCAGTTCCGACCCCCAATGGGCTTCATGGGTCAGACAGGGGATCCTCAGGGTACGGGACATATGGGATGAGGACAACAAGGATTGGAAAACAGCCCAACAACTCAGACCGAGCCTGCAACACGCACATGAACTGGAGGACTACTGGATCAACTAATTTTCTTGATCCCCCTAGCCTGGGTGGTGTCCCTGAGGAAGGGCAGGGTTTTACTGGAACAAGACTGGTAGCAGTAAGGGTGGAGGAGTTTCTGTTACAAATAGGTTCAGTGGTAGAGGCAACACCAAAGGGGGCAATGGTCAACCTTTTTGAAAGAAGAGGGGACGACACCTTGATCAAATGCCACCCAGACGCAGTCCAATGGCATGAGAAATCTAACCTTTACCGGATCCGAGTGCTGCAGAGCCAGAAGGAAGGGGGCACCCAATGGCGAGCCTACCTACCAGAAGCTCCTCTATCCGAGCTAGTCGTGGACCCTCTGGAATGGCAGTGGATAAATCATAAAAGGATGCAATGGGCAACCAGTGCATCTCCATGAGTTAGCAATGAGAACCACCTATAGGATGATTAGGCCCCGGATGGATGTTCAGACGGAGGTAGGGGACAAATGGCAGAAACACCTCAGTCTCCATAGGGACCAAGTAAGAGGGCTGAAATGGTTCAGAGGAGTGAAGGAAAGACCAACAAAATTCGCCTCTCTACAGGTCTAGGTGGCGAGAACAGGTCAGTTATGGGTGACATTGGTTAGGAGGGCATAATCTCTGAGATGTAAAGTCTTGGCATAGGGAGGGCTAGGAGGTGCTCTAGGAGTAGGAGGCCAGTGGTGCGGATATAGCATAGTCTTCTAATTTTTTACCATAATCATCAACAGCATAATCATCTTCACCAACATTATCATCATCATTAGTATCATTATCTCATCATTGTTATATTAAGCTTTCAGGTGTTCTGGAATTTTTGGACAACATCTAGTTTTCTTCCACATCCGGGATATAGGATTTCAGAGATGGTCGAACTCGGACCGATATCTGCAGAGTTGTTTTTTTCTGTGCCCCTGTTTTGCCGACGCCAGAACGACGCTGGCCAAAGCTAGGGCATTGCCCTGTAACCTGCAACGGCAGGAGCGTGAGGCCTTGTAGAGAGATCTGGGGGTTGCCGAGGGAGGAAGGCAATCCACTGGCGAATCGGGGGGGGCTGCTCGGTGGCGAGGAGAGATCAGCTATGGGTGACATTGGTTACGTTGGTTTTGTCTCAAATTTACAGTGTCGTGGTACAGGGAGGGCTAGAAGTTGCTCTAGGATAAGGAGACTAGAATTGTTGATATAGCATAGCTTACTTTTTTATCACCATCAACATCATCATCATTAGTATCATCATCATCATCATCATCATCATCATCATCATCGTCACCACATGAGGGACGTTGAGCCTGCTTCTCAGCAAGTTCAGTTCGGTTTCTCCAGGTTGACTGTGAGGACCCCGGCCTCATTCCTCTTATTGGTAATATTAGCCTTGGGCACTGGGCCCTTTAAAAATAAAAATAAAAAAAATCAGCCACAGGTGCCTCCCCACCAACAACTGGATCATCGACAGGACGAACCTAGAACAGAGAGCGGAGGTTCTCCCGTGGTGCAAATCCTGTAATGCAGGGTTCCCAGGACGAAGAATCTGCGAAACAATAGAACATATCTTTCTACAATGCCCTGGGGCAGTCCTGCTGTGGCGTTGGCGGGACCGTATCTGGACACAATTGGGCACTGATGAGGAATGGCCTTGGAAATGGGAAACCCTTCTCTTAGGAGAAAGGGGAAGACCGCATGCATCTCGCCTAGCCAGTAACCTTTTCTCCATATCCAGAAAGGCTTTGATCGGGACGTTATGGTTAAGAAGGTGCGTCTTTGATCAAGAAGGGGCTAGGATGGGGGAAGGGGAAGTGGCAGACATAGTAAAACAGTTTATCGAAACAAAAATAAGAATGCAATGGAAAAAAGTTCAAGAAAAAATGACAATCCTATCTCAAAAAACTGATATAACCAAGGAAATCCATAAATTATGCGCAGAATGGCTGGGGGGGGGAGGGGGGGGCAGGATGGCCCAGGTAGACTAGCCAGGGGAAACGAGGGCCAAAGAGGGGCAAGAGGACTTCACCAAGGACTACATGCTCAGGTTCCACGACTGGCTCCAGGTCGACCCCAACATTCAGATGAAGCGCCCCGAGGAATTTCCAGATATGTTTCCCCCGGCTGCCACAACAATCGTTGAAAGGCAATGATATGGGTATCAGTAAGGGGAACAACAAGATGGTCGGTCTGTTGGGCATCTGCACTTAGCAGATTATATAGGCAACAGTCACTGCAAAGAATGTAGGTATCATTGGCACGCAGAGGAAGGTAACAGTGACACATATGTAGGCAAAGTCTGTCTCTGAAGAGTTGCTGGAGCGACCCCTGTTAGGGAGAAGGTGAAACTCGTGAGTACGACAAGTAACTGGCACCAGGTCCAGGGTGAAGAGGTTCCTGCCCCTCCAAACTCAGAACGAAAGGCGGACCGAACTGCACACAGGGGATGCAGGCCCCAGGGTTGTGGTAATAAAGGTAACCGGGACTGCACACAATCACTGACTGATAGAACACGGAGTGAACATTGGGCATGTTGAGGTCTCAAGAGTTTTAAGGATTTAAAGGGTCAGTCACAACAAAAATCAAACAGGGGGACTGTTGTAACAGGGCTGGGCAAAGATATAAGGGGAGCTCCAATAAGGGGATGGGTGATATTAGCAGTTCCATGGGACAACGGAGCCCCGGGATGATCAGGGAGCACAGCCTCAGGAAACCAATAGACATGCTCAACCATTTTCAGATATTCTCAGTCATTATTCTTTCTGTAATATGGGACGCTGGACCCGTTTTCCAGCAAGTGATGCTCCCCACCAATAGACGGAGCCTCTTCCTAGGTGTTAGTGGTGTCTGCTCTTATCAGCAACACTAACACTGGCGAGGGTATTGTTTTTTAAAAAAAAAAAAAAAAAAAAAAACACTCCGTGCTTTCCAAATTGTCTCCAAAAGTATCCCTCTGCTGACTAGTAATGCCACATATCCCCGTTCATCCGAAAACTTGGCATAGGGAGGCGGGATAACAAATAAAATCCGTCCATTCCCATTTAGCTCCTCCTCCTGCCTCCCATTGCAACTTCCACCACATCCATAGCTCGTTTGCAAAGGGGAAGAGTAGCCATATATGCTGCGTGGCCTCCCATCCCCAATCGCATCTCAGACATGTCAGATTAAGCTCTATTCCCTCGAACTAAGCCAGAGGGCAGACGAGATCACAGCCATCGACTAAGCCCACATTAAGCTTGCTTGCTTCTGCAAAGGAATCTTCTTTAACAACTTTCACATGCCTCTGAAGTCTAGGTGTGATTTAGAAACTCCCTAATTTTTCTGGAACCTCTGAATAGCCACCTCTTGAGGTTGCAACTTCTGTAGTCGACGCTGTTTCACCCCTGTTTCCGGGAGGTAGAGAATTACTGGCGTTTTGCTCCCTCCTTGCCCTCTCCAGCCATATTGTAGGGGTTTCACTCTATAGCTCTTTGCCAGGTCTTCCAATAGGATTCCGTTCTTGGAGTCAGGCTCCCGTGGTTCCCATACCCCTACTTCTACCAGGTCCGCCGTCGAAACCAACTTAATTTCCTTATCCTGGTGAGCTTTATGCCTTCCTTGAGCGGACGCCCCTTCCTCCACTGTTCCAAGTTTACTCTTTGTGGCAGGTTTGAGCCAAGTACCTTCAGGACAAATTGACCGCCATCCGGGTGCAGTACCCATGTGCCCATTGCATGTTTTGTGTCCTCCTTGATGAGCTCCTCCCAGTGCGCCGGTAATGCAGCTAAAAGTGCAGCATAATGTTCCTCCAATTTGTGCAACCTTGGGAGACTCAGTTTCTTTCTGATGTCTCCCACTGTGCGCCAACATTGTCCCTGAGTGTCCCATATGTGTTCAACCACGAATACTCCTTTTTCAATCTATGAACGGGTGGAATTCCCCACTCTGTCTCGTGATTCAAAGGGCTGTCCAGTAGGCTGTTTAATCAATGAGTTGTCAAATAAATATTGATTCAACACCTTTAGCTTTGTGCCTGGGTCTATCAACCGCTCGGGCTTGATTTTGTGCCATGCTGTCAGAGTGTCATTCCAGATCCTGGACCCGGTCTTCTTTTTGGAGAGATTGGTCAGTAGAAGACACGCCAACACATTCACATCTTCCACCAATGACCAATCCCTCTTCATAACATATTATGCCAATTAACAAACATTTCGTAAAAACGGACATATTATATTTTTTGAACGAAATCAAAACGGATTTTTTTTGCTAAAATCCGGTCGGAATTTTTTGCTCCTGGGGGTCTGGCGTTCCCGAAACGCCGGACCCCCTACAT
>BFEA01000362.1:1558185-1574150 GCA_003427395.1 Chara braunii | reverse complement strand
GTATCTCGTCTCAACCATAGACCAGATACATGTGGGGGGTCCGGCGTTTTGGGAACGCCGGACCCCCAAGAGCAAAAAATTCCGACCGGATTTTGACAAAAAAAGTCAGTTTTGATTTCGTTCAAAAAATATAATATGTCCGTTTTGACGAAATGACTGTTAATTGGACCCTAGGCCATTGTTTGTGATCTGTTTGAAAGCATGCTTTGATAATTCATTTGATAAGTAGAACAATGTTCTGGTCCCTAGGATCCAGGCAGCCTAAGCCCCCTTGATTTCTCAACTGGCATACCAACTCCCACGCCACTTTATAGATGAATCCTTGATGTTCAATAGCAGCAGGTTTCCACAAGTACTGTGCCGCAACCCTTTGAATGGACGAGTAGGCCGTATGTCCCCGATAATGCACGAATAAAAGAAACCAAAGGATTGAAAGGGCAACTGAGGTAAGCACGAGCGCCCGACCAAAAAAACATAACTTGTGGTTTCTTACCCACCCTAGAATCCTTGCACATACTTTATCCTGCAGAATCTTGTCTTGAGCCTGAGCACAGTTTTGCAGTGAAGCCTGTACCCCCAGGAGACGCTCTGAACTTTCCGGTGGGACTTCTCTCAAACCCCAGTTTGCCCTAATTGTGAAAGGAGGGGGGGGGGGGCAAATACACTGATTTATCCCAATTTATAGATGCCTCTGACAAAATACAATATTTGTCAAAATACAGTTCTTAATTCGTTAAGGGATGACTGAGTGTTCTCACATGGCACTATAAGGTCATCTGCGATAGCTCCCCCCTTCCAGTGTATGGAGGGGGGGAGTTCTAACCCTCCATTTACTGAGTTAAATCTAATATTATCTAATAAAACCTCTCACTGCAAAACAAACAGAAGGGGGGCAAATCGGAAACCATGGCGTAAGGACCGGGACGGATTAAACTCCTCAGACAACCTTTTCACCAGCGCTACGGATGAAGCTTCTAAGTACATCGTCTTTACGTACTGGAGAAAATGCGGGCCGAAACCCATCCGGTTCAACGTGGTAAAAACAAACGGTCAGCCCACTTTATCATACGCCTTCTCCATACCCAGGAGAAGGACCACAATTTTTTTTTTTCCAGATGCGATGATCTCCAGGGCTTGCAGGGTAGCCATAATATTATCGAAAATTATGCGCCCTTTTACAAAGCCCCCTTGCTCCTGGCCTACTAAGTGTTCGGCCAGCCTGATGGTCAGGGCATTGGCTAAAATCTTGTAGGAAAAATTCAATATAGAAATAGGTTTATAATTCCTGGCTTCCAATTTACTACCTTTTATAAAAAAGAGAGATACATCCTTTTAAAAAATTTGTTGGAAGTGAGCCCCTATTTCTTACGTTGTTGTATACACCAGTCAAGAAAGGGTCAAGGCTTCCCAGCATTCCACATACAATTCTACTGGGAGGCCATCCAGGCCAGGACACTTTCCGGGTGCCGTTTGTTAGGCTGTCTAAGCCTGTCTTCCCTCGTTCTTCGATCGAGAAAGGTTCATCAAGTGCTTGCACCATTTGTGGGGAGAGCCTTACCCTGGTTATGTCCCAAAATGCATTGGTGACAGCCAAGCCTATACTTCAATTGTCAAAGGGTCGTCTTGTAGTGACAATGTCGCTAAAGTACTCAAAGGCATATGAGCACATTGTCTCTATGTCTGTTGCCAGCGCAGAGTGTATCGCAACTTGAAAGGGTGAACCAATTCCCTGATTAAGGATTTAGATTGTTTGAGGAGCAGGGAGTCGAAGGATAATTTAGTCATCCTGTCGTACCCTATAATTCCTTTGATTTTTACCCAGTCCAGCCATTCGGCTTGCCTCTTAACTTCTTATTTTTATAATTCTAAGATTGTCACGTTTCTTCTTCTAGAATCTAGACCAATAATACTCAGAAAAGGGATCCCCTCCCATCTTTCGTTTTGCCAGGTCGATTTCGTTTTTCAATTACTTTTTCTTCCACGAGTCAGAGGCAACCTTCATTCTGGAAAAATTCATTATTGCTGATGTGACAATGTTGATCCCTACTTCGGCCCACTCGAGTTGGTCCTCAAACAAGTCTTTTGCATTTTCCAAACTCTTCATTTGGTCTGTTGTGACGCCCAACCTCACGCCCGCCGCGACTTCCTGATCGGAGTGGGATGGGGGCCCGGAAGTGCGAAAAAGTGGGGTGCCAAGGATTTTTGGGAATTTGGGGTGGAGTCCCAGGTCGGAACTGAGATCTCCGGTGACAAGTTTCACGGGTAAGAGTGCAAGTGTCTTCTGCTCAGAGTTGTGGCGATGACGGAACGTGCTGCCTGAGTCGGGGTGGGGTGCTACGAGTGTTTCTGTAGGAGTGCTCGTACCGCTGCCGACTGTCGCACGTCTTGGGGTCTGGTGAAGACGAGTCGGACTCTCGTCGCTCTGTCCTGGGATAGGCTCGTTGCGCGACCCTCGCTTGCCGATGCTCGTCGGGCTGCCGACACTCTGAGCACGGCAGACGGGGCCAGAACCGGGCTATGGAATCCCAGGGGACCACGAGTAGCTGATGGTAGGGGAGGATGATATAAGAGGGAGGGAAGTTAGTGGTAATGGCAACGAAGCCTGGGGTTAGAAGATATTGCTGGTTCCGGCTGTCGGGATAATCGGGAATCCGCGAGTCTCGGTTGATTGCCAGAGGGAAATCGCCCCTGCACAGTCGCTCGTTTTCAGTCCGGCAAGGGTACTCGAGATGTCCCGAGTTTCGTAGGTTTCGCTGTTGTCGGGTTAAACTTGCTGTCGTCGGATCTGTTCCCGTTCCCAATATGCTCTGTATTCTGGGTTCCTTTTGCTTTCGCGATCGGTGATCCAAAAGGGAGAGTCTATCACCATATCGCATTCAACTGAATTCCTGCATACACATCTTCCTACAGGGCGGGATCGTGGCTAGCTTTTGCGGGCGCACGTGTAGATGGCGCGTCCACGGACGACCGTTGTCTAACACGTGCGTGCGCGAGGGTTACCAGACCCGATCCTAATCTGCGCAAGCAACCAAAGGGGCAGTCCGCACCGGCTCAGCTCTTGCAGCTAATCCCACCAAGCAATTACACTCAGCAATCCCCTTTCGCCTTGACCCGTACCGTAGATAGGGATTCTATCATTCCTGTCGAGATCAGTCGGGCTACGTCCGTTCGGGGTTGTGGACCGGCCTCGCGAGTGCCTGTGTAAGCCGTATTCGTCGGGTCGTACTTACACATGGGCCCGCGGGGTTAGTCCGTTGTGGATTCATCCATAAGGCAATCACTTATGCAGAATGGGGGCGGGGGGGGGGGGGTCATGCAATCGACCTTTCAGACAACTCTTGTCCAAGCAGAATGCAATTGCGTACCTAGACATTCATCAAAGCATCATAACAATATCTATTCCTTTCACCTACCAATCCTATGAGTGAGAATAGGCTTCAGAGTTACACGCAAAACATCGGTTATCCAGCATTACAAGATCATCGGACCCATCTCATCAAGCGAATGCAAAAAGTGAAAGAGGGAGAACATATCCCACAAAGGCGAAAAGAAGGTTAAAATGCAAAACAAGGGCATGATCTCGCCCAGAGCCAAAATTTGTACACTAGAGTTAAGACTAAGAAGATTGCAATCCCACGCCCGCCCGTGTCCTCTTTCTCTTTCTCTCTCTCCATTGCGGACAGTCCGTCGTCTCGCACCTACCAACGAAGTTGTCACCCCGCTTAGTCCGTATGCGCCCGTCAGGTTCGCCCGTGCGCCACAGTCCGTCGTGGCCTACACGTCAACCCCGCTCACTTGGCACCAGCTCGTCGGGTCGCCCAACTCCCTCATCAACTCACCTCTTAGTACTTCGCTCATTAGTCGGCCCTCACTGATCCCGCTAACCTCAACCTTCCAAGAATTTTAAGAGAGCTATATAATCGCGCCGACGAAATTTATAGCATGCGTGCGTGTGCGAAGATGCGAGATGGCAGGGATTGGAAAGAGGAGCAGAAGGAGAAAGTGTCTACGCTTGGCATGACCAGATTGCGGCGTGGGGGACATAGCCACTTTCCACGCATCGATCCAGGCATGCAGCGCTCTGGCCAATTAGATAAAGCAAAAGAAGGGACAAAGGGTGGGAAGAAAACGAGGGAATCAAGAAAGAAGATACAGTTATAATGGCGTCCGCCCAACGATTACAGTTGTGTGCAAGATTAAGGGCGCCTCTTAGTCAGAACTTCGTTCCCGCTGCATAAGAACGCGCGCAAGAAAAGAGCGCCGCTCGGCAAGAATTTCAAAAAGTCCTAAATTCCTATATGAACTCAAAACTGCGACAGAAAAATTCCGACAGAAGAAAAGCAAAAAGGAAATCAGAATTCCTAGAGTCCTCGGGGGCTCGTTTTTAGGAAAATTTTATAAAGAACACCGAAAAGCTCCCGCACGATCATCGCGCCAAAAATCTTCGTTCCCTCCTTTTACTCCCAGCCGAGCAAGAACGAACCATCGCCAACCGTTATTGATCGCGCCCAACGGGGTGCGCACACTCAACCGTCTATCCTGGGCCTGCCCCACCACCGCCGATGGGAAGGAGCGAAGCGAAGAAAAAGAAAGAAGCAAGGTCACTGACGCAATTTACCCGCCGATCCCACTTCCCTTAACTTGCCCAGCCTTCCCATCTCGGGACCCCTCGTCATCATCGCGCAAAAAGTCGCGCGGTACGGAAAATGGTTCGTCACATATGTGGCGCCCAGCGGGTTCCAATCTTGAGCAAGCTCCTGCTTGCTCAATGTTACGACATGTTGTCAGGCGGCCACAAGCAGTGCGCCGCCTAAAATCTGCGGCTTTGGAACTTGGGCTCAGCGACAAGTCCGTGTTTTGACGGTACTCTGGAATGACCAGGCGGCAAAGATTAGGGGAACTCAGGGCACCCCTGATTTTGGGCGCACTAAACCATACGAGTAACCCTCAAAGTTAGCAAAATGGGTAGCCGCTCCCGGCATATCTAGGGACCGTCATTTCATCCTGATCCGAGGTTAGGCCTCGAATGGCCGGGCACAAGGGGGCATCGCGGGGACCAACCCCGCTGCGACGTTTTTTGCAGCATATGATCAGGGCCAAAATAGCGCCTCGAATTTTTGCCATTTTTGGTACCTAAATTAAAGATGGGAGACAAGATTGAGAACAGTAGGAGGGACGAGAAAAATGTAATATTCCTTAATTTCCTTATTTTTTTGCGGCATTTAAATAGTGGGAAAAATACCTCGCTATTTTATGTTTTCCGGCATTGGAATCGAAAACAAAGGAAAAGATTAAAAATGATAAAGGAGAAATGAAACAAAGAATTTCAACAATTAAATTAAGACCCTCTCGGAATTTATTTTTGATAAGTTTACGGTTATTTTACTGTTTCGGGTAATACAATTAAGGAAAAGGGGGAATGATTAAGAATGAAGGAATGAACAGGGACTATTGATTATTCGATGCCTGGCCTGATTTTGCTTGGATTAACCGCCGTCATCTCAGAACCCTGATTTGATCAAATTCTCTGGACTCTAGCCTTTTTTTACTATCCCCTTAGGATCGAGGTTTTCCGTGTCGCCTTCCTGACTCATCTGATTACTAACCTCACTGAGTCAATCCGTAGTCGCATGGATGGTGTGGGATGGTGCTACCATGGACCGACAGTATGGTATTTGGCTCGGTACGGATATGTGGTTCGGAGAGGTTCGGTATTGTTACGGCGTGGTTGCACCCTACGGTATCCGACGGGCTGCTGGTTCGATATGAGTTTGGGGTCGGTTGTTTCTGGCTTTCAGGTCTGCAGCCATTGCAGCGGTATATTTTTTTCAGGTTCGGAACCGGTGCGGTGATCTATTTTCTGGTCTGAGGTCTCTACGATATATTATTCCAGGCTGGGAACCACTGGGACAATTTATTTCAGGTTCGGTTTGGGATCGGCAACGACACGGTGCGAGCCACGGCAACCCGAGCGACGATAGGAGGTTCGTCGTGTGTATTTTCTAGGCTCGGTGCAGTCCGAACTGGCTCAGGGCTGGTATGGAGTGGCAAAGTTGGCTAGAGAACTGGGCGGCACATTCTTGACATTGGTACTGCAATAGTCTGATGGGCTCCGCTGCGTACTGATTCGGCTCGACTGCGGCACTAGATCAGCATTCGGTTCTCTAATTGGGGAGCTAGGTACGATCAGAGATGACCCATGCGATGGTTTGAGCGCAATATTCTGTGGCGGGTCCTAATTCACGAATTTGACCATTGGTACGGGTCTGGTACGGCGAGCAGTGAAATGGCTCTGCTGGGTCACCGGTCTGGCAGTGAGTCCGGGGTATCTTGGTCCCCCTGCTGGGGTTGATTGCTCAGGCCATCTGCGGATCTGATGCTATGCCTACTGCGTCCCTGAGTGAGAACCCCGAAGCATGGGCATTTCGGCACTGGTGCGGACCRAATTTKTGCCTTATCAACCCGTRTTCCTGCAATCGCAGACCCGAGCGTGTAGTCTGAGGCAGCAAAAAGCCGGTGTACCTGGGTCACATCGTAGGGAGATACAGGCGGGGACAGTGGTCCGAATACACGGTGGGCTCAACTCGCCAGACGGTTAAAGGAAGCGGGGCGGGGGCCACGAATCGAGACGAGAAGGAAGTACTGGGCCGGGGAACGAAGGATATAGGAGTGGAACCTGGCATTGTGGGGGATCGCATGCCAGGTGTACCCAGCGATGCCGCTGACTCGAGCCGTAGTGAGCTGAGAGGAGTTCAGCGCGAGGCAATTACAGGAGAGGCAAGGCGGGCGAGCAAGGCGAAAACGCAGCAGACATTGGCGAAAGTTAGTTGGGGGGAGGAGCGAACAAGGCATGCTCGCTACACAAGAGCTGTGGTTCAGTGGTGAAGTACATGACGGATATACTTACACAAGAGGAGCCGGCGTGCATTGCTCTGACGTGCTGATCAGGTTACGAGGGTACTTGACTGTTTACAGAGGCTTCCGTAAGCGCACCAGGTGTACCTGAAATCGCACTGAAAGTGAGCTGGAGCACGCCCGTTCAGAAGGCGAACAGCGGGAAAATCGTGCTCGCCAGAGAAACAGATGATTGAGCAGTAGCCAAGATAAGTCGGGAGAGAAAGGAGTCTGGCGAGTACAGCGCTCAGCTGACTAACTCGGACCGCCGGTCCCTCCTGGCAATCGGGACTGCATCCCAGGAGCGTAGTGTGGACATCGTCGGAGGACCGTTCACAACGTTGTGGCTCAGCACAACCCGTTTCAGAAGGAGGCGATCAGAGAAGGGCAGTGGGTAATGGAGAATGGCGGCGTGTTAGGCGTTCGCCGCGCATAGTGAATAGCACTCTCTCGTGTGCGACACTCGCAGCGAACGTGTGTCAAGGATGAGCTAGTTGGGACATTCGAACTGTGTGAGTGGACCGGAACATGCTGCTGCTGTCAACAGGGAGATTGTGAGTGGAGTGCCTGTGTGGTAGACAGTCAACCATTCCCTCTACTCGAGCTGATTGGCCAACCAAGTCTTCTCACAACGGTGTAATCAGTTATTTCGCTATCATGATTGAGCAATCGGGAATAGCCGCAGGAGGACGAACCAATTAAGTTTTCGCAGGTCGGTCAATTGGGCGAGTTCAGCTGGTCAGCCAATCTCGCTGTTCGGGCAATCAAGCTTTCCAGCCGCTGGCCGGACCAATCATCCTTTTGTGACAAGTGAATGATCAAACCTTCCGTCGCGAGCAAGCCAGAGGAATCACTTTCATTGATTTGTCAAACGGGCGAGTTACTTTGATCGGCCAAACAAAGCTGTTATTGATCAGAAAACCATCCATTTTCATATCACGCCACCGGTTGGGCTTCTTATACTTCACTGCCAGGATCGGTTATTCGTTATGATGGGTGCGACAACTGCTATCGTGGCACTTCTGAGACAGAGAAAGAGGTAAGAGTTAAGGACTTGGGCTGCAACGCAGGTCTGGTTGGTCCTTTCCGGGTTCCTGTATGTAACTTACCCAGACAAGGGGAGCGGGGCCGACGCGTATGGGTAAACCACTTGATTATTTTAGATTCATTTGATCATAATCTCAACCGCAAACAACTGTATAGTGAGGATGAAGGGTTGGACTTGGGTTCGGAGGGAGAAGCAGAGAGAGGGTGAGGATGAGAGCTCATACTGAAGGAAACCGAGAGGAAGAAAGAGAGATGGATTACCTTGCAAGTGCGCGGTAGGAGGGCACTCGTGCGGTGTTTCCCTGGTCGACTTAATCACTCACCTTTGGTTGTGTGCAGGATACTCAAAGCTTGACAATTATCTTGTCGAATAAGAAACGGGTCTTTTGGGTCTGTTGCTGGGAAAATTTCGGGTCCGAGCATCAGTAGAACGCCCTGTTGTTCTCGAGAGCCATGTCCGTTCAAGGAACCGCTCGTCGTTTTGCTGCAAACAATGTCTTTCCTGCCTTCTGCTCACCTAGTTTATTTGAAACCCCTTTTGCCCTTCTGCTAAAAACAGTGGCGTGGAAGGACTGAACAACGATCCAGTCGAGGGTCATCAGAGAGAGAAAGTCAGAAAAGAGGGCGAGAGAAAGAGAAAGAGGAAAAGAGGGAGTTAGAGAGTGAGGACAAAGTGAAGCAAATACAAGCCAGGCTAGTGACGCACAGCGTGAGAAAGAGAGAGAGAGCGAGGGAGGAAAAAAGAGAAAGAGCTCGTATCGGGAAAAGGAGGAAGAGAAGGGGGTTGTCGTCGAAATGGCCGCACTGAAGATCCTGGAGTTGTCCCGTGGAACAGATCAGAGAGCTACAAGAGAGTTACGATAGGGGTACCACAACCCGGGTTACCTGATAGACCCACGGCTACAGTGAAGGGGAAATAAGTGATGAATGAGACTGGACTGTTGAAATTGCCCCTGAATTACCCTATTGATTGATTGCCTAACATTTTACTCTTGCTATCAAACTCGTGTGTGAGGGATAAAGTGCCTTGGGACAGTTTGAGCTGGTGATTTGAGTTTGTAAAAGAAAAGGAAAGATACTCTGACCTAGTGACGGTGTAAAGACCTCCCGTGAGTAGGGAGTTTGACAGGCGGGACAAGCACTAATACCCTGCTGGTCGCTGAGAACCTCTGAAGCGGGCGCGGCGAGGTGACAGGCGTCGTGGCCCCTAGCTTCATCGAACCGCAGGCGACCCCTCCCCGGATTTCCTCACAACGTGCGGATCTCTCTAATCGATCAACAATGTCTCTACGTGCCACTTACCGTACGATAAGAGTGTGGAAGTCATCCAACATGGCCAACGCGGGCTCTATCCTACAAGTTCCCCAGGAAGGGCAATTTGGCCATAGACGGAGGAGGTGGTGAGGGATCTTGCCAGTTTACATGTGTCGTTGCCGCAGGATATGAATAATTCTGTTGACACGTCATCAAATCCGATGGTGCGTTAGTAACCCGCAGAGAGAGGATAACGGAGTCGGTACATGGGGGGGTGGCGAGGGGGAGGGTCACTTGGGAGTGGGGGTAAGAAAGTTTCCATCCATGCTACCGTGTCCGGCAGCTCTTGATATCTTACTACAATGCGATGTATGTGGGGAAATCGGCTTCCGCTATGGGGGAGAGAAGCGAGATAGTCGGGATAGAGGGTTGGGAAGGTGCGGAGCAGGGCCATGCATAACTGATCATAGTTCGCACATGCGGGGACTGTCCCTGTGATCATGCAGTAGACTCCGACCATGTTATGTCCCCACCATGCAACACTGAAAAGAAGAACGTGGAGGGAAAAAGAGGGAATGGCGCATCTAGTGGTGGAATTGCGGATACACTGTGACAGCGAGGCGAGTGGCGTAAAGGTGTCGGAAGGTGGAAGGCGGGAAGGGGTTGCGAGGGAAGGAGAGACAGGTATCGATCTGCCGGAGGGTTAAAAAATCAAGGGGACGACGGGATAATGACTGGGGACGTAGCCCGATGCCCCGCATCGCCACGTGTTCGAACTGAGGGACGGGGGGAAGGGGAGGGGGATCGGCTTCGTCGCCTCCGCGCCGGCACGCTCGAGGTCTCCGCAGAAGGGAGCTCATCCTCAATTGCGGGCGGCTCGGTATCTCTGGTCGGGTCGTCTGGGATTGGCAAATTAAAGCCGCTGAAATGCTCCAACGACCGCTTCCCCACCGCTATCTCTTCCCTCCTTCGCGCGGCTGCTGTGGGATCTTTTTCTCGGACTTCCGCCTGGTCCATCTCTCCTCCCAAACTTTCCCACTCGGACTCCTCCTCTTCTTCTTCTTCTGCTTCTTCTTCTTCTTCTTCTTCTTCTACTTCTTCTTCACTCTCCGCCCCCGGCTCTTCCTCGCTGTATTCGCTATAGCTTCCCTCTTCCTCAAAGGTCTCTTCGTCCCTTTGTCCTAAACCTACACTTCCTCCACCACTGCTTCCTCCTCCTCCGCCGTTCGAGGCTGAAAGAATAGGACGTCGATTATCCCCCGGGGGTTCAGATACTCCGCGCGCAATGGGTAGCTACCACCTCCCTCCCAGTCCTCCAGACAAACCTACCAATGCAAGTACGATGTTAAACTCCACGAAAGTACGTGCGGCGCTGCATTCTCGTCGCAATGTTAGATGATGTCGATTGGGAGATCGTCAAGCAGCTGCGTGAAGGGGACCAAGAGCTCCCACACAATCGTTTGCCGATGTCCTGGGTCCACCGTCCCGAAGAGGAATCCGAGAAGGTCTCCCTCCACCTCTGATCTCCTAGCTTGGATAACAAGCAGCTCCACAGTGTCGTTCTCGGTGCGGTGCTGACTGTCCTGAGTCCACGTCAGCTCAATCTCGAGTAGGCAAAAAGAGAGAGTGGAGTAATTTTCACACCATATCTCCCACTGCGATGGCTTGATGAGCGGAACCGTAAGCGGCCGCACGCAGAAGGAGAGGCGGGGATGGAGGGCTGATTGCCAGAACGTGGGGAAGAAAGAGGGGAGGGTGAAGGTAGAGAATTGGGAACGGTTCATTGAGGGCGCGAGAAGGGGACAAGCGTAGGGAGAGCTACTGCTGGCTTGTGCCGGAGAGTGCAGATGCTGCCAGTATCAGCACTGTTGGTATTGGCGATGTTCTCTCCTCGGCACGCAAGTAGCTGGCTCCACACCTGCGCCAATTCCTCACCCCACTCCCTCAACGAGGTACGGATGGGCGTATGGGCTCTGGGATCCACCGTACTTAGATCCCCGTGGAAAAAAACGACTGTCGATATGTGACTGATACCCGACGCCTCGAGTCGCCGATAAGCCGATGCTTCGACCAGCACCCTCGCCCTGCTGTTGGGGACTACAAAACATCGGAAACGGAAGTCGACGCCGCGTGTACACCGTTGTGCTGAAGTACTGCGTGAATTGGAGAACGTCGGGGCTGATACGCGGATGATGGACTTGCCGGATCGTCGAAATGTTCCCTCGTGGTGCCAGCATACGTTCACTTAGAACCTGCTCCGTGGAAAAACTCATGGCGACAGGGAGGAAGAAGGTGAGTGGGAAGAAGAAAGAGAATGGGGATTGTCACTCTCCCACTTGGACTCCGAGATCGACCCAGTTGGCGAAGGGGGAGAAGAACGTGAGAGATGGCAGAGGTAGGATACGTGGCGGATGATCGGGCGAGCCGATCGGCTGCCTGAGAGGGTATGCACGCGCCCCTGCCTACATGTCGCTCCTCAACCGGGCCACCGCCATGTGCACGACCACTATGACCCTCCAAAAACAGTGCCTGATGTGGCACCACTGGCCCCACAGCAGTGCGAACCACCAAAGTCTGTGGCATATCCTGGCCGTCCGCGTCACGCCTCTCCAACTGTGCGCAATCTCCCCCGCCAGACGTGGACATCGGATCGGCCTGAGCAGGCACCCCCACCTCGCCAACACCAACGGCCCCCGCTACGGCCCCTCCCCCCAGTGCTGGCTGCTATCCCCTCTGCCTGTGCCGATGGGCGAATATCATCAACGCCCACTGACTGCCCCATCTCTATGTCCTCCAGACCCGGGGACATCTGCACGACACCCTCGACTGAACCCCTGGGCAGAGGAGTCTGAGGGACGGCCGTGACCTCGTGGAACGTCTCCTCGGGCCTCACCTGGACGGCAGGAGGCTGCACCGGCTCCGAACGTGTCTCCTCTGTCGGTGCCAATCCGCTCTCGTGCGTCCCCTGGCGAATATCTACTCCCGTGCTCAAAACCTCTGTTGAAGCTGCCTCCGGCTGCGGCATGTCGTGAACCTCTGCCGGAGGATCCGTGTGGGCAGCTGCCACTACGTCAACGGACGCCGGCGTAAAAGTCCCTAACTGCCTTTGTCGCTCCTCGGCTGCACGACGGGCGAGCTCCTGCGTCGTGGGGTCCCTCTGCGCCATGAGGCCAGCTCGACGGCTATCAAGCCTATCCAGCCTCTCTGCAGATGTCTCTCCAGGGGGTGTCCGGTCCTCATCCCCCTCTGGCCCCCGACATCACCTCTGCTCGCATGGCAGGGGAGAAACTACTCGGGTCTGCTAAGATGATCTGTCCCAACAACTCCTGCATACCCACACTGATGTCCCCACGGGACTTGCTCTCTCCTCGGGCCAGACCCACGCTCTCTCCCGGGGGCATACCCAAGTCACCAAACTCACTGAAACCGGCTCCGCCCCCCGTCATCGGTATCCGCTCATCACCAGCACTCCGAATCTCGTGCGCCTCAACCGCCGCAGCAACCTCTGCACCCCCTCCACCTCCGGCCAACGCACCACCATCTCTGCGAGCCAACCCCTCTCTATCTCCGTCGTCCCCTTGCACCGGTGAAGAACCGACCTCTAATCTGTCCTGCAATCGCTGTCTAGGGCCCCTCACCAATCTATGCAATCGATCATCCCCGGCTGGCTGTCGACGAAGCTGCTCCATCGAACTGGGAAGAGCGATGGTTGATGTCGTACCAGTACGAACACGCGCAGGACGATGGCCAATCCCCGACTCTGCCCCCCTCGAAGGTGCAGACCCAGGATCTCCCTTCCGCTCCAAGGACCGCGTGTCAGCGGACGTAGTCCTCTGACACTGTGAAGGGCTCTCGTGACGACCCCCAGACTCCTCCTCCAAGTCAACTCCAACGAAAAGGTCATCTCCGCCACTCCATCTTTGGACGTCCTCTGGGTCGCTCCACGCATCACGCTCATCCGCCGCAGGACCGGCGGTAGCGGGGCCCGCCGGCTCGTCCTCGTTGCCCTCGGAATCACTGTCGGCTCGAGGGTACAGGTGCAATGTGGCGGCTCGAGTACCAAAAACATCACCCACATCACCCGGAGGAGCTCTCGACCCACATGGGTCTCGCTGCCAAAAACATCTCTGCTCCTCGAGCTCCTCCCGCGCCCTGCTCTCGTCCGTCCCCTATCACGAGGGGCGAATCCCGATACCTCCCTCCACGTCCAACAACGACTCATCCAAAGTCCACGGCAGTGCAAACCCGTGGGCTGCCCGCTGATGAGAGAGAAGGCGGACGTTGGCTGAGATCTTAACCAACTTCGCGACCTTCTCGAACTGAAGCCGGTTACGCTTCTTCGTCTGTACACCCTCGTGGACGGCCCAATTCCTCTCTGCAGGAGAGGAGCACGTCCACATGTACATCACACGAAGAGCGATAACCTGCAACTGTGGGGCGCACTGCCCGTACCTCGACCACCAACACCCGGACTCGTACGTCTCCGCAATGCCCGTGCACCTCTGTGCATCTCTGTCTCCGTCCCTCCCCCCCCAAGCAATCGTCCCCCTCCGTGTGTGGAAGTCGCGCAACTGCGCACATGCGGTCTCGTAGTCAGGGCTCGACACACTGAACCCTGTCTGCGACAAGATGTAAGTCTCCGCCCCCCTCACCAAACTGGCGTCGTAGTCGCTGACAACGCCCTCGAAGTACCGCAAGTCCCGGCGGTTGGGACTGAGAAGGTGAGCAGCGGCGTGCGCCGGCTCCAACATGTGGGCGCATCGGGCCTGCACCCTCTGCACAATGTGGTGTGCAAGATCGGTCGGAAGTGCACAAACCTCCTCTGCTACCTGGCGGGCCAGATCCTGTGTCCACTGAATAACCCACGATATGTGCAGCCCTCCACGGTCCAACCTGCGCGGCAGGTCGTACACGGGCTCCATGACACGGAACAAGATGGCCATGGAATCCCACCAGCTGCCATGCCGCACATGCCACCTCACCCACCTAGCCAAGTGAGGAACGGAATGGTCCCAAGGGACCATACCCCAAGTGTCGCCATCCACCATCCTCTCCAATGCTGACCTCACTACCAGCAAACGCTCCACCATCGCGAACACGGATGCGAAACGTGTCTCGCAAGGATAAATGAGGCCCATCTGCCTGCTCTCCCCCCGGAAAATATGGAGAGCGGCGCCGTGCTCCTTAATGAAGCGCACCACCGCTCTCCCCCTCATGACGATGTCCTTGGACTACGTGCCCGAACAGCCAATGTCTGACAACATCTTGTTGTAGACATGCACTCGCATGGGAGCCACGTGATCCGTCGATGCTCTGGCCTCTGCTCGGGCCCCTAGAGCATGTTCGCCGCGGTGACGTACGCCGAGGCGGAGTCGGTGCAGATGGCGTTCACCCACTTTGGGGGGAAGTCATCGAACACCTTGATCCAGCGCGCCAACACATCAGGCGCGCTATCCCGCTCACCCTCCCTATTCATCGTCCGGACGAGCATCACCCCATGCGACCCGCCGGCAAGGAAGTTAACGATGGGTCTAGCATCGCGTGACTTCCTTCCGTCCGACATAATGGTGGCCCCCGTGACATAGAAAGGAGCCCTGACCTCCGCAAGATCAGCTCCCACATCGTCCGCCGTGTGGACACTGATCTCTATGTCCGCAATCTCATTCTGTGAAGGCCATAACACCTTCACTGGCCCCGGCAATTCCTTGAAGTGCCGGACTACGTCCAACCACGGCTCGCTCCGGAAGACGTTGAACGCCAGGCGCTGACTATACACAAACCGCAGCCACTTCTTCTTGAACTCCATCTGCCACTTTGAAGAGAATGACTCCGGGATAGTGTTTTGCCTCAGCCTCGCTCCCTCCCTGATGGCCCTGCCCGCGCAACCTCCTCGACGTCGTCGTGCACGTCGATCTGCTCCTCCGCGTCCCTCGTCTCTCCCTCCCCCCCCTCGTCCCGTCACGGATTCATTGCATGCGTCGGACCGTGGAGCTCCTCAAACTGCTGGATCCGTTATAGGAACTTGTCGGACATCTTGTACTCACTGTTGTAGTGGATGTCGACAAGTGCCTCGTCGGTCACTTCAGGACATCCCTTGCCTTGGCGGAAATGGCGCGGCGCCACAAACTGGTTGCCTTGGAACTCGTGGCCGCAGAAATTGCACTTCAGCATTCGATTGCCGCGAAATCTCTCGCCAAGACTCTGCCCGACGCGGATGTACTTGTACACTCAGCATTTCTTCTGCGCCTTTAGATTCTCATCCTCCCCCCCATTCTCAAACACCCTGGACTGACTTTGCGGCATCGTGCCCGCTCGCCGATGGCTGTACGAACTCCCGCCGACCTCCCTCCCTCCCCGCACAAGGCCTCGTCGGCCCAGTGCCCACCACCCAGTGGGCCCTGTCACGTCGCCCACACACCCCGCACGTCCTCGAAACCCCCCATCCCACCAGCGACAGGGCGCAGCCCGCCGAAACGAACGCCTAGAATGCGCGTTCAAAAAGACTGACCGCGCGTTCTTTAAACGCGAACGCAAGTTAAAAAAGAATGAACGCGCGTTCAAAATTTAGTTCCGCAGCGTGCCATGACCATCTCCGTCGGCGCTCCGCGTCGTCGTCATCGCTGTCCGTTGCCGCTGCGCTCCGTCGCCATCCGCGCGCGCCTCCGCCACGTCGACTTCTCTTTCTCTCTCTCTCTCTCTCTCTCTCTCTCTCTCTCTCTCTCTCTCTCTCTCTCTCTCTCACACACACACACACACACACACACACACAC
>BFEA01000362.1:1512833-1526965 GCA_003427395.1 Chara braunii | reverse complement strand
GTTGATACTCGGCTGCATCACAGTTGGACACCGGTTACATCTGGACTCGGTTATCTCCGACATTGGTGACCTTTGGTCCTCGACATTTTGATCTTGTTGTATGACATTTTGGACTACTACTTCGGAGACCTACCGGACCCTATCTTGTGACCTATCGGTGTGATCTACCTCCTACCTCCTTCGTCTCTCCTCCCACCTTTCATCTGTGCATGTGTGTACGGGATCTGGGTATCTTCTATGCACGACCCAGACCCCACCATCTCATGATTGTATGTGTGTGGAGTGATGCCATGTAGGTCAGTCTATGTGAGTCAGTCTATGTGAGTCAGTTCGTTATAAGACTTCCACTGCATAAAAACTCATCCTATATTGGTTGATTCTTGGTTCTGCCCATACTCATTGGAGTATGTAACACTGGGGGTTTGCCTGATTGAAGGAGTTTAAGTTCTTGTTTATTCTGAGGGAGGATTTTTTGTCCAAGGCTAAGCATTGTTTCCATGGTGAATGACTTAGCCTGAAAACCACGCACATAAGTTAAACTGAGTATAAAAGGAAAATACTTTATATATATTTGCATATGAACTGGCAGCTGGGCATTGTTTCCATGGTGAATGGTCCAGCGTTAAGCCATATCATCAAGAAGAGAAAGGAAAAAGTACGAAGTATAAATGGAAATAATATGGGCAAGCTGAACATTGTTTCCATGGTGAATGGTTCAGTCCCCTGCCCATATTTTCTTTCCTTTTTGAAAACAAAGTGAGATAAAATACTTAATTTTGGATATTAAACGGCTCAGGGCGGCTAGGCATTGTTTCCATGGCGAATGACCTAGTCATATGCCCAAAATGAAAGAGAAGTAGTTGTGCAGCCTGTTCGTGTATATCTTAAAGGTAAGCTGGACATTGTTTTCATGGCGAATGGTCCAGCTTTATGTTTTATGTAAGAGGGAAATAAGGGTTCAATGACTTAAAAGATTCATAAACTATCTATATGGAATGAACTTGGGATGGTGAGAGTACTTACATTCGTGGTTTGGTTTCCATGTGACTGAGTGAGATGGCTAGTTTGTTTGGATTTCAGTATTATAGGTAGTTGCTTTAGATACTCACCATGTGCTGGAGCGATAGGAGTTCGTTTAATTCCTGCATTTTCTGTGGTAACTTTCTTTTATTTAAATCAATGCTTATATTTTCTGAGATCTTTCCTTTCACTTGGCTTTGTATAAATGTTGGCAAGTCACTTTCACTACGGAAAGCGCTGCCGAAATTTTTACAAAATCCAAAGAGTCAATCGAATTTTAAGTTGTCAAAAGTTCAGCTTTGTCTTTTCTATGACTTAGTTAAAATTTGGGGATTCTCTTTTTCTAAAGGGAGTGCTGCCCAAATTTATGCTAATTCAGGGAGTTAGACAAAATTGAACTTGGGAAGTCAAAGTTATTCTCAAATTCTGAACTTAGTCTTGTATAAATTTTGGAATAACACTTTTCTAGAGGGAGTGCTGCCGAAATTTCTACAAATCTAAGGAGCTGTCAAATTTTGTCTTGAAAGAAAATCGAGTTATTCTGAGTTCAAATATGAGGTAGCATAAATCTGGGAAGTCTCATTTTCTAAAGAGAGTGCTGCCCAATTTTTTACTAATTTAGGGAGTTAGACAAAAATTGACTTTCGTGAGTTAGAGATTATTTCTGTTTTCATATTTGAGCTTATATAAATTCTGAAAAGACACTTTTCCTACGGGAAGCGCTGCCGAAATTTTATTGATTTAGAGGAGTTAGATCATATTTCGACAGGTGGCGGTTCTGGTAATCCACCCTGGATGGGGGAGATTATGCCATGAGTCTACCTTTCTTTTGGCGCTGGCTTAGAGGTAGACTTAAGCTCAGCTATAAGGAGAGGCTTTGAGAGAGATTGTGGTATGGGGATTATTCTCCAGAGGCTTATGGTTTTAGCCTGGGGCGTCGACCTGTCTTGTGATACAGGTCCTTTTGGTCGTTTGATTCAGGATTTGGACTAGCTTCAGTTTAAATCCTACGAGGATCATCTTCTGTTATCACTGATAATAGGTCGGTTGGTTGATCGCCGACTTGTCGGCTGATGACACAACTTTGCTTATACCTGTGCCTCATCTTGATTGCCTTAGCCGTGGGACTTGATATGTTTCTTTGAAGGCTTTAACTGGACTTCTTTTAATGACCATTATAAAGAACTTATGAGATTTATGGGAAATTGGATTATGACTGGGGCTTGAGTGTGCGAGGCGTGGTGTGAGTTACAGGGAACATTAAAGTTGACCACATTGGTGTATGACAATGTGGCTATTGTGTGCGTCTGTGTTTTATGCAGGTTAGTATTTTAGAGCTTGGTACATGAGTCATACTTTGGAGGCAGTGAGAATGACAATCATGTTTCGCACGATCCGCATACCTGATGGGTTTATGTTTCCCCCTTCTTTCATTGTTACCTTGAGTCCTGATCTAATATACGAGTGTTCAAATGCTTATTGACTTATTGATTTTGCTTGTTAATTTTTATAGTTGGACATTGTAGTCCGTAGGAGCAGTCAAAGTCAAACCCCTTGACTTCCGCTCAGGCTTGGGGTAGGACTCGTCCCCATGGCCGCAAGAGGGGACTGCCACCACAGGTACGGACCTGTGTACCACCCACTCTGCACAGAGTGCAGAAGAGGGTGTGTGGTCTTCAACTCCGCTTGGCGGCTGTCCAGCGCCGAGAGATTAACCCTTAAGGTGCGTGTCAGCCGACACTTGAGTGTCGAGTGCGACCCTCGAGATTAACGAGGACCGCGCGAGTATGGGTACTACATAGTACGCCATAATTGCGACTGCTTGCGTACGCTTGCATTGCGAGTCGATATGAGTTAGCCCTACGTCCGCGCGGTTTAATACTAAGTCTCGCGCGCGACGCGTAATCGATTTCCACATCGAAGAGTTATGGGTTGGCTACCGTGGGGCTAGGAGTGTTGCCGCATTGTTTGTGTTGTGTCGTTTCGTATGTGTGTGTGTGTGTGTGTGTGTGTGTTTTATTTTTGTGTTCGTAAAGTGGTGTGCGAGTGGTGTGTGGGATGCGTTCTAGTTGACCGACGACGAGTTACGCTTGGGACCTCAGCCCCCCAAGATGTCGATTGGCGTGCCGGTACGACAAAGGCGTATTACCGCGCGTACGCCCTACGCTACAACAAACGAGAAACGCCCTCCGCTGGTCCACCTCTGCGATTGCAATTGATTAACTTTCGTACTGTGGACTGGTAGCTCGGCGGGGATGCGCCCACCGAAGGGAGGTGACAACTCTCGTAAGGTGGAGGTAAGTTGTGCCTCGCGTAGGCCCTATCCTATCGTAGGGGCTCGCGAGAGGTATGGCTCGCGCACTCGGTCGGAGCGGCCTAAGGAAGCTCCATTTGCGCGTTCGTAACAAGGTTGGTCCAACTCCTGCGTGACGCGGCCGAGAGGGTCCCGCACTGCCGCGTGCGGTGCCGGGCCGATGCGCTCGACAACGTGAGGTTGGTATCGGAGCTGACACGTGTCGGTTCTGATGATAGTAAGTCGAACTGGCGAGAGGTAGGAGAGACCCTCAACTAACTCGTCAGGATCGCCCAGTAACCCGGTCTCAGTCTAGTGCGGCTGCACCAGCCATACCAATGGTGGACGGTACTAGGGTGATCGTTAGCATCCCTACCCGCTTCCCCTTCTTCCCTAACCATACTCATCCCGAGGCTTGGCTGGAAGCTGTCGAAGCTCAGAACTACAGCGCAACCGATCTCCCCCGCGTTCTGACATTGCTACTCCGCAACACGTCACATGAATGGTTTAGGAAACATACATGGGTAGATTGGGCTACTTTCAAGACAACCTTTTTGGCTCGATTCGATACAGTCAGTGAAGATGCCGCCTGGTACGTGCTCAAAAATTGACCCCAAGGACCAGGGGAGTTGTTGCCCGATTTCGTCGATCAGTTTCAAACCACGTTGGACAAATCCGGGCGGGATGAGAAATCCGCTCGAGATTTGTTCATCGATCACCTACGAAGTCCGACACTGAAAGGGAAATTGCAGAAAAAGGTTCCACCGAAAACACACCAGTTATCGACTATCATCACTAAAGCGTTGGAACTAGACTCTGCTGATACAAAAAAATATATCAGCCAAGTAGACGAGGACATTACAGATACCATACGGGATGTAACGGCCAAAAGGCGATCATGGCTACAGGCGGTCGAACAGTTTTATCCCCGCCCCGACCATGACCTTCCCGGCGGGATCGTTTCCGATATCCCGACTGCTTCTCCTCCCTCTCCCCCGGTGAATCAATCGATCACACCCGTTAGAAGCGGAACTTCATCTGAACCCCCCTCGTCGGCCGTAGCCAATCTACACCTTGCCCAGATGATCCACACGGCTACTACTAAGCAGTTCGAATGGATGGGCAACCTGATCCAAATGCAGGCCGCTCATATGGAACGAATGGAACAAATAATGAGCAGGCTCATTAAGCCCAATCCAGCTCCTACTCGGCCTGCCCCTGCATCGTTTCCCCTCTTACCTGCTCCGCCTGCTCCAGGATTCGCCCCTCAGTATCCCCATCTAGCTAATCCGACAGGAAAGATCGAGTGTTTCAACTGCAGACAGCCAGGGCATTTTGCCCGAGACTGTCCGCAGCCGAAACGTAATCAGCCTCCCCCTGCTACGGCCCCTGTCGCCCTTAATCAAGTACGAGTGGCCGCTCTGATGGACACGGACCAGGGAGGAGAGCTCGTAGCGTATGCTCCAGAACAGCCTTCCTCTTCGACGATGATAGCGTCGACCTCAGGAGCTTCTTCCTCTGACGCTGCTGACGTGGTCGATCCCCTCGAGTATCTCCGTCTTGCCGGAATGATCGGAGCCGTCCGATCGGCCCAAGATGATCTCGAGTGGGTCGATCGCGAGTCCAATCCTGGACCACAGTTTTGGACAGGAGATATTGATGTATTGAAAACGCTTAAGCAATTAGATATTCGTGTACCTATCCCAGTAGGACATCTGCTCACCATATCTGAAGCAGCGAACGATAAACTTCTACAACATTGCGAGAAAAATCAAAAGCGCTTCACGTATCAGCGCATACAACGGATGTTGAAGAAGAAGGAAGGAAACGAGGAGATTGCACCTCCCAAGCCTGACACGAAAGAACCCGAAGCCGCACGAATAGCAGCGATCTCTTTAGCAGAAAAGGATCACTTCGTACGAGCTCGACCAGTACTATGGAAAAGTGCGGAATGTGACTGTGAAGTTTGGGATAAACCGTTTAATGCCCTAATCAACATAGGGTCTTCTGCAGTGGCCATATCATTGGAGACTGTTAAAAAGACGGGACAACTTGGATCCATTCTTCCTCAATCAGGCAAAGACAACTATGTCTCTGCTGACGAGGAAGCAATGAACATTGTACGCATTATCGAGAACGTGGCGGTAAAGGTCGGGCGAGTACACGTCCTTGTTAACGCACTCATAATAGATGTACGTTCTTACTCTGTGTTGTTGGGATTACCTTGGGCAATGGCGGTGGGCGCACGTCTGCATTTCGATTCGAGACAACTGGTACTCATACAAAACGGGGGAAAACCTCAAACTGTTCCTTTGTGAGTTTCCACCTGAACGATAAAACGGATCCCTAGTCCGACCCAAATAGGGATGATTCGATGCATTGATCCCGAAGAGTGCTCCCCCTCACGCCTCGGGGATGGAATCAGGGAACGAGAATACGAAGAAGAGATGCCCAGTAAAGAGGAATGGAAGCATCTGGTTGAACTTTTCAAACATGAAACCCCCGAAGAATTTCGAGTGTGCCCCGACACCGCTCGAAGCTTCCACATGGATTCTGAAGACAGTGCATTCACGCCTCTAACAACCCAGGTCAGTCCTTCAGTCCTCCTCGAGGAACCCATATTACAAGTTTTCAATCTGGCTGATGATTTGGAGCCCCCTCTCGCCTTGTACGAGGGAGCTCTTTCCTTATGAACGCGTTATCAGCAAACGGAACATTACTTAGACGTTTCTGTTTTTTCCACCCCGATCGTCACTAACGACAGGAGCCACCATCGCCTTGATTAAACAAGAAGCGGAAGCACCGGTAAATGATGTACCTAATCTGATACAAGAAATGACGGATCTAACAGGGCTAACTGTGGAACCGACTTCGGTTGGTTCAGAGACTGACGCTGAAACTAAAGAAACGGAGATGATCAGCCCCGCTGAGTCCCAGATGATAGCAATTGTCTTTTTTGTTCGCACCAGTAGTTCCGTTTTCTCTAGTGTCCATGAGCGGCGGGAACGGCCGCTTGATTTGATCGATATGCCCCTTAATATGTCCGGGGAATCGACAATCCCCCTCCCGAGTCATGTTCCCGCAGAACTTCGGAAGTCGTTAATCTGTGTATTGAATGGTTACGCAGAAGTGTTCAGCGTGCATGAAAATGATATTGGGTTAACTAATGTAATTGAACATGCCATTTTCATGGGAGATCATCCGCCCATTAGCTGCGCTCCCTACCGATACTCGCCAGCTCAACGATCGGCCGCCTTTCAGCGGATTAAGGAGTTGGAAGCTAATGGATGGATCGAATCCGCTATAGGACCATGGTCTTTTCCTGTGGTGATAGTACCCAAGAAGGCTGGGGGGATTCGCATTTGCGTTGATTATCGAAAGTTGTATGATATCACGATTAAAAATGTGTATCCCCTCCCCCGGATTGATGAGTTATTGGATGCGATTGGGAGTGCTCGATTTTTCAGCAAGTTTGATGTTCGTCATGGGTTCCATCATCTTCTTGTCCGAAAAGAAGATCATCCGAAAACCGCGTTTGTGCTTTCCGAAGGTACGTGACAATGGATTCGATGCCCGATGGGTATCTGCAACGCCCCTGCGACTTTTCAGCGGGCCATGAACATGGCTTTTCATAATTTCGTGCGGAAGACTCGCCTGGCACAAAGCATCATCAACTACGGCGTGATTGTGTACATGGATGACATCCTAGTGTATTCGAGTTCCTACGAGGGACACATGCAACACATCGAATGGGCACTGCATGCGTTACGAGATGCAGGTTTCAAGGTGGCGCTTGAAAAGTGTCAGTTTTTCCTCACCACCATTTCTTTCCTGGGGCACGTGGTGACATACAAGGGACTCCAACCAGAGCCGCAGAAGGTGGCAGCTGTCAGGGACGCGCCAGTGCCTACCACTATTACGCAAGTTCGCGCCTTTCTGGGCCTAGCCTCGTATTACTGAAGATTTATCAAGGGCTTCGCGGCGATTGCGGGACCCCTCACAAATCTACTGCGCAAGGATCAGCCGTTGATCTGGACGCCGGAGTGCGATCAAGCGTTTTCCAAACTCAAGGCTGCTCTCATTTCGGCTCCGGTCCTTATAAGACCGGATCCCGAAAAACCTTTTGTTCTCATCACCGACTGGCAGCCACAGGCGATTTCGGCGATCCTTGCCCAGGTGGGACCGAGCGGACTCGAGAGTGTATTGGAGTATGCGTCCAAATTAGTGCCCGCCTGCAAGCGCAATTACACCGCCCCAACGGGTGAATGCTATGCGGCGCTCTGGGGAATCGGTCACTACCGTGCTTACCTGTACGGGCGAAAATTCACCCTTGTGACTGATCATGAGCCCCTGTTGGCTCTGAAAAAGTCGAAGGATTACTTGGGCATGATCGGGCGATGGGCAACGGTGCTGCAAAGCATGGACTTTGACATTCGTCATCGAAAGCACGAGAGACACGTGAATGCGAACGGACTGACACGACTGCACCGGCCTGAGAAGGTTCCAAAGGGTGAGGAGGTAATTCCGTGGAACGAATCCGAACAGGAGATCGGACCTCGATACGA
This sequence comes from Chara braunii, assembly GCA_003427395.1. Taxonomy (NCBI): domain Eukaryota; kingdom Viridiplantae; phylum Streptophyta; class Charophyceae; order Charales; family Characeae; genus Chara; species Chara braunii. Next base: position 1,519,087 of record BFEA01000362.1, on the reverse strand, counting down.
CCAAGTGGAGATCTTATCGAAGCAGTAAGTGACACGAGGACTTATTGTTCTATTCTGCTTTCCCTGCATCCCCTCCTCCTCTGCCACCATGACTACCCAACTTGCCTCCACAACCCCTTCTTCTCCTACTAATTCTGCCCCTCTTACTTCCTCAGCTTTCTTCGACACCCTCCCCGATAAATTCTGCTATTTTTGTACCTGTATTGCACGGGTTTACGGGGTCGAATGCCATCCCTTTGAGACCGGATTTGTCGATTGGGTGGAATGTGCCACGTGTGTCAATCGTGCGCACGGAGCCTGCGTTTGATATCGAACGAGTAGCAAGGAATGGAGGTGCCCCCTGTGTGGAACGAACAAACTCCCCACGGAGGTTCGATTCGAGGCCGCCCGTACGGACGGTCCTGAATACGACAAAAAATACCGATGGGCGGAAGTCTGGACGGATAAAATTTTATTGGCGAAATTAGCGGGATTATCATTGGGCCACCTCACCAAACGCGACAGACGTAGGGCGACTGAGAGATCTCGGGATTATCGATGGATCAACGGTCATTTGGAAAAACGTAAAACTGACGGATCGGGTTCGTGGCTGACAGTTCCCCATCCCTCCCAGAGATACGATTGGATCTGATCTGCTCACAAGGAACAGGCCGCTCATATTGCGATACGTGTCACAGAGGCAACTGTAGACCAGAATCGATGGTTCTGGTCCAATATACGGGATGATGTCAAATACATATACGGGGACCAAACATGATCGTGCCAACGGAAGTAGAGCATCCTTTCCAGCGAGTCAGTATGGACACGACAGATATTGACGTACCACCTGGCCCAAACCGATGTGAATATTCCATCCTGTTAGTTTTAATTGACCATTTTTCCAAATACATCGAAGTCTATCCTTGTAAGACCCGAAAGGCCGCCGAAATAGCCACATACATCGAACGATTCCTCTATACCCATCTAGATACGGAAGAAATTCTAACTGACAATGGGTCGGAATTCAAAGGTGAGGTAGAGGAACTGGTTGCACAAAGGGGTGTCACGCTCCGACATACGGCACTCCACGTATCCCAGTCGAACGGGTTGGCCGAGAATGCCAACCGTATGATTAAAACCGCCCTTCGCAGAAACTTAGCGGCACACGATACGCGTCCTTGGCCCGAGATCGTATATCAGATCGTTGGGATCCACCGGGCCACCCCTCATGAGTCTACGGGGCTTACCCCCTTTCAGCTTCGAACTAATAGCCTCCCTTGTGTCGATTACCGGGGTAACTCGGAAATTGCCGAAGCAGGGGGTAGAGACATGCGTGCGGCCCTTAAGGCCAAGGCCAAAAGGTACACCGATTTGATGGAATGAGCCGTTCTGAAGCTAGCCCGAAAAAGACAAAGGATGACCGAGCTGGCCCACGGTAGACAGGCTCGTAGCTACGAGGCCCGGAACAGAAATGCTGGGCACCAGTACCAGTATAAATTGGGGGACCTAGTGCAAGTACGTAAATGTGCACGCGATAGGAAACTCGCTCTCAAGTTCTCTGGTTGTTTTTGCATTGTCAAACTCGGGCCCAACGGTGCCAACACGGTGCGCATCGTGCCGGAGGCTAGCGCTAGCCATAGCTCCGTCCCCATCGTCAGACATACCTCCTACCTCCGTCTCCTTCCTCCTTCCGATTTTCCTCCCTCTTCTTCCTCGGAAAGCGAGGAAAACGACGACGATCTAACCCTCCCTCCTCTTTCTCCCTCTTGTCCCTCACCCTCCTCTCCGACCTCACCATGAGTTTCATCACGGAGCGGGTTCTCGACGCACAGCTGCGGCAGCCACGTGGCCACATCTCAGAAATCCGGCAAGTTTGTCACCCTCGGCTTAATACGGATCTCCGTCGTTTGATGCGATTCTTCTGCGATGAAGGTATCTGTGCCGCCGCCGCGTTTCGGATAGAAGGAAGCCCTCACGCGATAGTGTTCGCGGAGGTTACTGCAGTTCATCGGCGAGCGGGTCCCAAAACGAGCCACGTCACCATAGTGGCAGCATTCACCGACGACTTCAGCTCGGTCAATCCGCTGCGGCGTACCGCGATCTTGGCCTCGCTACGCGAGTGGACGGAGCAAGTGTCCAACGTATGGCAGCACGTCCTCGCCCGGGAGGGGTATAACATCATCCCGATCTTTGCATCGGACATTGACGGCATTCGCCGATCACCGCGCGAGCGGCCAGTTGCGATCCCAACCCTCGTTCCCTTCCCCCATCCCCAATGAACCACGCTGCTCTTCTCGCTCCTCTCTCCATCTTTGGTCTTCCCTCTCTCTTCCCCACCTTCTGGCAATCCGATCTTCACCCTTCTCTTTCCTTCTCATTCGAACCTCTTTCAGTCCCTCTTATCAATCTTGGACATTGGCCATTGTGGCGCGAAACTTTTGAGGAGTTGTCCTTCTGCCTGACCCGAGTACAAGTGAAGTGGACGGGCACTATCAAGCACCCCACGTGGATCGAGAATCCGAAGCTGCTGATCATACAGGGCTGGAGGACTAACGCGGAAGGAGATCTTATTGGATTCCTCTTTGGATCGGTACGACCGGGTCGCCGTCAGTTGATTGCACAGGAGCTCATCGCACGGATCGTGCAATTGGCAGACGATCTCTCGCCCGACATCTACTTTCAGAGCGACAGCAGTCCTGCTCCGTACATTTTCGAGCGATCCTTGGATCCGTACCTTCAGTGGACTTCGTGCTTGGAGGAACCTAGGGACAAGGATACGCTACCATCGCGGCAGGAGTATCTGAAGCCGTACGAGATCATCCCTTACGCCTTCTACTCGAGGGCAGAAGAAGTGGTGATTGACGACAACGACGACGAAGAAGAAAACGACGACGAGGAGACATCGGAGGAGGGAAGCTATAGTGAACATAGTGAGGGCGAGCTGAGCAAAGGGGAAGAAGGTGGAACCGGGTCCGAGTGGGAAGCCCCGCCGGAGGAAGCGACGCGTACGGGAACGGAGGCGGAATATCCGGAAGCGGCGTGAAAGCGCGAAGAGATTGCCTCCGGAAAGCCCCAGCTGGAGTTCGCTATTGAGGCTAGCCTGCGCATCGGTAGCAATCCGACCAGGGATCCAGAGCCGCCGAGGCCCGAAGATGGCGACCCTGCAGCCGCCACCTCAAAAACCGCGCGACGGAGACAACGCAGATCCCCCTCCTCCTCCAGCCCCACCCGTCCCCCAGTTCGCCCACGTACCAATGCGGGCGATAGGCCCCGCCGACCCCTTGATTTTCTCACCCTCGAGTAGATCCGTACCCCCGTCACCTTCCCTTCCCATCCTTTCCATCCCCATCTCTTCCGCGACTTCTACTCTTCCCGTCTACTCGCCACCGTCCACCCCCACGCCTCCCTTCAGTACGCCGCTCCCACGTTCTGATGGCATCTCCTGCTGTTCAGCGTCGCATGGGAGCAATGCAACGTGGTAGAAGTTTACTGCATCGCCACGGGGACAATCCCCGCTTRCCGCCACTTCGAGATCTTTCGAGCGGCGCTTTTCCGTACCCTCTTCTCCTTCTATCGCGACTACCTCGCCTCCCTCCCCCGCAGTGGCGATCATTTCCCCCGCTTCCACCGAATCATCCGATATGAGGAGCTCCCGGTGACGATGGAAGGGATGAATCGCTTCCAACCCCCACTCCCCCCCCGTCATCCCCGTGTGATCCCCAGCATGTACCATCTCTACTGGCCTATTCCAACTAGGCGGTAGACCCCATTCACTTGAACCTCCCCCCCCCTTTTTTTTCCTTTCCTCCCTTCATCGGCACGAGTCGGTAAGCTTCGCGAAGATCATGCCATCAACGATGACGTCAACCTACGCGCTGATTCGACAGACGGCAACGAGCAAGGGTGCAGAGCACACGGAGATCAGGTGGACCATGATGGCGTCACCTGGATGATCTCCACGAGGCAGAGGGTTGCATATGACAGGGCTACAGAGATCTTGCCACGGATGTTGTCGCCATCTCATCCGCGGCCCAGTTATTGTTCCTTGTACTTCTTTCTGCTCTGTTGATACGCTTGATTCCTCATGCATCACTCTGTTCTCCCCTCTTCTTTTTCGCCATGACATGCAATCATGAGATCGCATAATTTTGGAACCCCCTGCGCGCACAAGAGGTTAACGGGGCATCTCGTTTTCAGGCCTGAAATTTTTGAAATTAGGGTTTTGGGCTCAAATTTCATGTTTTTTTGGAATTTCAAGTTTTTGCTATATATGCATTTTGATAAGGTTGCCGTATATGAAATTTGGGGTTATTTGGAGTTTTAGAATTTGCGCTATTAAGATTTCTGAAATTTTTGAAATTGGTCGAGTTTTTTTTGGGCCAAATTTCATAACCTTTGGCTTGCTGTTTTATATGTTTTTAATTGTTTTTTTTAGGGTTTTTTTCTGTGATGGGGTCGTAAGAAGTGCACTCTATAGATTGGTGTGAAGTGTTGTTAAAATGACTGTCTGGTTTTCTNAGAAGTGCACTCTATAGATTGGTGTGAAGTGTTGTTAAAATGACTGTCTGGTTTTCTTATAAATGGGCCTGAAAAATGGGTGCTCGGTTAACCTGCTCTCCCTGCGCGTCACATATGTGACGAACCACTTCCCGACCCCGTGCCATCTTTCGTACCCCTTCTTTTGCTTGTATCATACCAACCCCAGGAAAACCCCGTTTTCAGTTCTTGCTTTCGGGTGCTGCATTTTCCTTTTTTAGAGCTTTTTGGACTGCTGAGTTCTGTTTTTCTTTTTGCGAAGTCGGGAAATACGTGGGAATTTACGTCCGCCTTAGCGAGCGCACTAGGAATTGGGCTCGGTAGTTGGGAATTCCGGGATAAGGAGAACTTCGACATGTCCTTTTTGGGTGTGTGAATGTTCTTGGGTGCGTCGGGGAAAACTCTCGGAATTTTGCGTGAATGCGAGTAGGCGTAGGATTTTCTTTTCCCCCGTCGTTTTTTCACGCGCGGATATGGTGATTTCAATTTTGAATTAGGATAGAAGCAAGCTGTAACTATTTCGGTGCCTTTTTCTTTTTTCGTTGACAGCACCATGCATGCAAAAGCTTCTTCCTCTCTGTCCCCCGCATCGCTCCCTCCCGCGCCTCCCTTCCCTTCTCCCTCCTTTTTCTCTCTCCCCGTAACTGTTTTTCCTTCTCCCTCTCTCTCTCTTCCGCCTTGCTTTCGCGCGCCCATTTACCTTTCTTAATCATCTGAATCTTGCACCCGTCTTGCGCCACCTCCCGCGCCTTTTCTCTTCTCACCCTCTATGTCTGGCGTACGACGTCCGGTCGATCCCCCGATAACTCCCGCTCGCCAATCAGGTGCGTGGATCGATAGGACCTTCCTATCGCGCGACGAATCTGATTGGTTGAACCTTGAGTTCCAAGTGATCACCATGGCGTTCGTAGAGCACTCTTCTCAAAGTCTTCTCCTCCTGCTTCTCCTCTTACACCTCAGCTTTCCTGTCGCTTTCTCCCCCTTCTATCTCCCCTGTCGCAACTATAAAACCCGCAAGCGCATTCGCAAATCTCTCTTACGTTCTCGACTCTCAAGCCAGCTTCCGGGAAGCAGTGGCTAGGCAGAGTGTTTGAAGCGADTCGGAAAGTCCTGTCGGGCTAACGATAGGCTGGCCGGTTGTGCGTTGGATCGCCACGACGGACTGTGGGATCTTGGTGAACCGTGTCAAGTTTACGACAGCGGGGTGACGATCGCAGTGGTAGGAGTTAGCACGCGACGGCCGGGATCGTCGGTGCGGGTATGAGGCTCGATGATTAGAGTTGAGTGAGTGATTGGCCCGGGGCCATAGTGGAATTAACGGCGAATGCGCCTTTGTTGCGGATTGTTATCCTTGGCATGAGTGTGAGGCGGCGACGCCGAACTTTTCTCTTTTCGGACCTTGTCATCTTCTATTTTGACTCTCTTTCTCTCGACTGTCTCTCTCTCTCTCTCTCTCTCTCTCTCTCTCTCTCTCTCTCTTTCCTCTTGAATGATGGTGCGTCTGAATGATTGTCCCGCTCTTGAATGGGAATGAGTCGGCACTCTGTGTGAAAGAACTTCTTCCGAAACTGTTCCATTAGTTTCCTGGGTAATCCTCCTACCCAAGGACCCTGTCTTCTTGTCTTGTAAACGGTGGATGTGTGTGTACTGAGTAATGCGATCCATCTTTTCCTGTGCATGTCTCATTTTCGCACCTTCCACAGTGAGTGCATGTATGAAATGTGTAACTCTTTTGTTGA
>BFEA01000362.1:1486110-1502916 GCA_003427395.1 Chara braunii | reverse complement strand
AAAAAAAAAAAAAAAACTTTTCGAACTCAGGCCCTGACACCACTGCCGCCGGTGAGTTAGGAACGCCTTTTCGAACTCAGGCCCTCCCACAGACACCGAAGGCTGTTTTAAGTGCCCATTACAAACTCCCATGTGACATAAACATACTTCCCCCAAAAAAAAGAAGACACAAGAAGTAAAAAAGAAAAGCTCGTGGCGCTGTATCTTTCCATGTTCTAGGAGAAGATTCACTCTCAGTTTCCAGGATGGAAATGAGCAAAATGAGAGTGAATCTTGGCTAGAACATGGAAAGATACAGCTCTATGATTTTATTTTATTTTTGTGCGAGGGGGGTACAGGGGCCCAATGACAACAACGCAGAGGCCCTAGAGGATACACGTGCTGAAAACAACACAGTTTCTTTTCTTTTTTTTTCTTTTTTGTTTTTCCTTCTCAGATTTCCCTACCTATGCATGTCGTGACGTTGCATCTTTCCATGTTCCGATTTGCACTTTTTTTTTTCTACTTTTTTTTTCTTACATCTCAGCACCGTCGCGTGGCTGGCCACTGACGTGATGCCTCGGCCGCATCCGAGGTAAAAAAAGAAAAAAAAAAAAAAAAAAGAAAGAGAGAGCATCTCTAGCCACGCGGGCAATGCATCGGCCACGGCCGAGATATTAAAAAAAAAAAAAAACGCCACATGCCTGACTGGACTGCAGTTGCAAACTCTGCAGTTGAAACTTGGGACGGTACTGGACTCCAAACAGGCAGTTTGAAATGCATTTACAAACTGCTTTCGTGACTGCGCCCTAGTTACCCCTTAATTTTTTTTTTGGGGAAAAATTTGAGCAATTCCATTATCAATGTCAGAAACATCGAGGCCGGGAATCCTCACAAAACAACCCGGAAGTAACCTGAAGCCCGAGAGCAAAGTCCCCGACTTCCCCTTGTGTCCATAGACCAAAAACCAGGTAACAGCATACCCTTCTTTTTTTTTTCTTTTTTCTTTTTCAGGGGGGGGACAAGGCTTTAATCTATTCGTGGGGAGCAGCACGGGCCCAGCGTCCCATACAGAAATTTACACAGAATTGAAAATTTTTGAAATTTTAAGATACCGGGGCATTACCCGGCTATGGCTAGGAAAAATTAGAACTACTGAAGAAGATTACTACATCGAACAACAAGCCATCAACCCTCTTTACCTCCCTCCGGCAAGACTTACTGCAGCAGAGCCACCATCTCCGCTGCTGCTGTACCCTAATTCCGTCCTACTAGCTATCCCTCCTCACTAATAGGACGCTTGATATTTCACCATCTACTCATCCCACTCACCTCAAATTTAAAAAATTCGAGAAAATTCAAAAGATTTAAAAAGAATTGGAGAAATGAAAATCAGAGCTAATACCACCACCAATCCAAGTCAATCCCTCACTACAGACGAGAGACCGCCACTCAGGCCTTCAGTCCTCGTACCAGAAGTCGCCAGTTCTCACACCCCCCTTGCTAGGGTTACAAGGCAACACAAACTGCCCCAGCACCGAACTAACTATCTTCTGACGGACAGGAAATGTCTTCCTCCCTCGACAACTTCCTTAGCTGTCAACCCCCAACCGGGTTACAGGGTCACTGCCCCAGCCTCGGCTACGTTGAAAGAGGTGGTTATGCCTTCCACCCTCAGCATAGCTCCAATGGCCTCAAGCTCCTCTCCATGGTCACAGAGCCACTACCCCAGCACCGGCCACTGTCGCCCCACCCCATCCTTCTAGTAGACTTACCACCCTGAGTCACCGTTCCCCTACTGCGCAAGCCCACCCAAAATTACTTCCAAACCTTGCTTCCAATTTTTCTCCCTCCATATGAAAAAACAAAAAGGAGGAAGGACAAGAACTAGAACCACTGACAATCAAACTCCTACCCTCACCACCAACGAAAGATACGTCGACCAAGTTTTCATACCCTTCTTATGGCTATGTTTCTGATGAATTTTTCGAGCTCTCTGCTCTTCCATTACCGATCCACGCTAACTACTACTTAGGTCTAAAACGACCTTATTTGGAGGTTCATTCTCCCAGGTTTCCTGACACTCCGACCTCTGCGTTCTCCAAAAATAGTGTTGTTAACCTGCCCTCTGCCAGCCTACCTGCGGCTGCGTTACCGATTTCCCTGGTACCTACTCATGCTCTACTTTTAACTATCTGCAAAATTCCAACTTGCCCTCCTCATCAGAAACAAGCCTGCAGAGCAGCATCTGCTCCGTCATCTGGCAAATCAGAAACAAGGCTGTCTTTGAATCCAAAGGTACATCCGACAATGTGACCAGGACAGCTATTCGTGACCGGCTCAGAAGATACATAAAAGCAGATTGGAACAGAAAATGCATCAGTGCTTCCAGTAGCATGAGGGGTATCAGATGGTTTCAGGGAACTTGGGGCCAAGAAAGAGGGTCGAATTGGTTGGTGAGAGTAAACCCAAGAAAAATAGAAAACCTAACAACTTAAAAGAACCAAAACATATGCAGGAAAACACCAGTGACCAATCCTTAAGACCAATAAACTAATGGATGTCGACGGCCAAACATAAACGGACAGAAAACCTAAACCTACCCTCGGGTACTCTCCCCAGCCCGAACCATCCCTCTACAGGAGGTCATAAAACAAAAACGCGACTCAACAATCTAATTTCTACTACCACGGTGACCTAAATACCATTTATTTCCAACAACAATAAGAACCAGAAAACCTAACCCTACCATAAAGCACTAAAAATCGAACCACCAGCATGTACCGAGAAAAAAAGCAATCTGAACCCCACAAGCAACACGATCTCAACCTGTCAAGAAAACCACTTCCACTCTCTACCTATACAACAGTACTTCGCGTATTACAGAGCAGAGGGAAAAATAAGACAAACAGCAGCGGAAACCTAAACCTACCATACTACGCACGAAAACATCGGGCCCGCATCCCACACAAAATTAGCTCCATTTGCTCAGTGTGGTGTAATTCCAACACTCCGAAGGCACGGAAAAGCTCTCGTCAAACCACCAGTACTCGCCTCGAAACCAGCTCTCCACAAGAGCGGCAGACAATAATTGCCTGAGCGCTACATATCTCGATCTCAACGACCGAACGTGAACGATCAGGAAAATAGCAAAGGCCCACTCTCTTGCAAAATAGGGAATAAGCCCGTCTTTTTTTTTTTTTTTTTTTTTTTTTTTTTTTAAAGAAGGCTCCATCTATTGGTGGGGAGCTACACCTGCTCAAAATTGGGTCCAGCGTCCCTGTACAATTATAAGAGTTTATCAGCTGGAAATGGGGTCCAGCAGCCCTATACACTGATGTAAATGAATCTGCTGGAAATCGGGTCCAGTACCCCTATGCAGATCCCCGAACCCTAACTAAGTTGTGATACCTGTGATGTGCGAATAAGCCCGTCTTGATCTCAATGACCGAACGTGAAACGATCGGGAAATAGCACAGGCCCACTCTCTTTCAAAATAGAGAACAAACCCGTCTTTCCCCCCCCCCCCAAAACAACCGGCTCGTCTGCTACGGGTGCGTAGAGGAGGCTCCATCTATTGGTGCGGAGCAGCACCTGCTGGAAAACGGGTCCAGCGTCCCTGTATTATACAATGAGCGAAGCAGAGGAAGACTGAGTATGGCTTGTCAGTAATCATGATGGACTGGGATGTGAATGACCCAGCGCTTTATCAACTCTTTTACTTGTTTATGTACCATCTATGTACCTTTCTTGTCATTGCCATATGCTGCTGTGTCTTGATCTCAACGACCGAACATGAACGATCAAGAAAAGACACAGGCCCACTCTCTTTCAAAGCAGGGAACAAGTCCACCCTTCACGCCGAAACCACATCCTTTCCCAGGTGACAAGCGACCTTTCAACTGCCCACTCCCTTTCAAATAGAAAGCAGGCAACCTTTTCAACCGCGCTTCAAATATCCAGGAGCGGAGAGGAAAGCGAGACAATGAAAAATGAAAACGGTCGTGAGACAGCAAACCACTTCCTGAACCTACCCCGCAACAGATTCGCCAAAACCACCGAAACTCACCCCCAAAACCAGCTCTCCACTAGAGCAGCAGTCAATAAGTACCAGAAACGCTGCGTACAACTGCTGGCCAGAAAGCGAGAGGAATCCAGCGGCCTAGCTCAGTTGGTAAGGCACGCAAGTGGCATTCAGGAGGTCTTGGGTGCAATCCCCATTGGCCTCATGTACCGTCCTGGGCATGCTTGGCGCACGCCACCTAGAGATAGGCTAAGCCCGTTGGTCCCCCCAATTGTCATTAAGCCACCAGTACTTGGCCCAGCTATCGGCGGCCGGCGTTTCACGTTAACGCGCCCGTAGTTGCGGGCTTCAGGGCACCAAACCACAATGGCTGGAAGCACCGGCCAAAATGAAAACGAAACAGTGCCCCGGCGGCTCAGCGAAACTTGGTGCCCAAGGGGTATCCCGGCTCGGCATCGATAGCTGGGCCAAGTACTGGTGGTTTAAAAAGCAGTCTCTGCTGATGTTCATAGGAGGAGAGGTAATAGAGGAGGCACAGGGACTGGCCACTCAGATGATGCTCGGTCCCTCTGCTACCGGCTGTCCCCTGGCGGATGTCCACCAGTGAGGGTTCCCCGAAGGCAATAAGGCCGCCCTGGGCTGAAAAGGCCATTCTGGGCTCAAAAGGCCGCCTGGTGTCAGATTAGACACAAGATTGAATTTACCTGGGCTGGTTTTCCGATGATAGTAGCGAAAGGAAACCAAATGGCCTATGGTAGCTCAGGGGACGCGCACACCACGGTAGCAAATCTGCATAAGGAATTTCTGGTAACCTCCCAAAGTTACCGCAACTTCCCAACCCCGTGGCCCCTCAGGCCGCTGACGGAAGGGTTCACGGTGGTTTGCGAAAATACGAATTGGGTGTGACTGCCACACTATTTTGGGGGGATGTTGGGGATAATGCGGATTTGGTACCGGAGTGTGAGCACGCCCTCAGTTGGTACAGCCCTGAACTGTTGAAATCCAGACCCGAGTGAGAACTCCACTGACAGCATACTCACATTGGGACCTATAGTCCCAAATTCCCGAAAAGAAAGGGTAGAGGGCCGGTCACACAGATTTGCCAAAATACCAAGTGTCCTATTTGTGTGCCCATTGTCAGCGGCCTGTGTAGCCGTGGGCGCAAGGGAATTTGTGGTCACCTCTGGAGATGACCGCAAATGACCTTTTTTCTCACATTTTCCTTGAAAATTGGCGAGAATTTGTTCACAAAACTTCTTGCACAATTTGCGGATGGCCCCGTGTGACCAGCAAAGTACCGAATCCCCGTTTCTCCAGACTGCCATGACCTTGTCCCATCCGAAAAGGGACAGCAGTCTGACCCGAAGCATGCCCAAAACCTCAAATAGGCCCTTCCCAAATCCGCATATTTTGCAGATTTGGGGTCGCAGTGTGATTATGCCTGTGATTATGCCCTGGAAGCAGATGAATGACATGCTATAATTCTGAATCACCAAGGGCCGGTCAGTACGATTATGATACCTCAAGACCGTCAAAAGAAAAGAAAAGGGGAAATTCGCCTACGTCAATTCCAGGTCAACTTCAGTGGGCATCATTAGATTCCAGGAATAACTGTTCGCATGCAAAGAGAAGGGGAGACTCCCGGTCCGATGAGAGGAGTCATGAGACTTGTGTACACCAACATTCAATAGTCTTTTTAACCACCTTGGGCCTTACACCGTCCGACCTCACAAAGGCCATTCCTTTTTTTTTTTTTTTTTTTTTTTTTTTTTTTTTTTTTTTTTTTTTGCATTTGCAGGTGGATCCTGCAGGTCACCGTCGTCTACAGTTGTTAGAGCCCGCCATGGGGTTGGTGTATCAGGGGGGCTGCTGAACTAGGGCTGGGCTAACAGATAAGGTGGTGCTCCGAGAATGGAAGGGGCACAATAGCAGCTCCAAGGGATAATGGAGCCCCGGGAAGAGACAACTATCACCACAGTCCTAGGAAACAACAAACACCAATATCTTTGTATTGTAAGATGTATCAATGGGACGTTGGACCCGGTTTCCAGCAGGTGCCGCTCCCCACCAATAGATGGACCAGCCCGACAGATAAGCCCTCAATTCTGACGGTTCTCTTACCACCGCAGGATAGAGGGATATCGCAAGGGCTATTCATAAAAAAATAAATAAAAATAAATAATAAAAAAAAGGGAAAATTGCGTCTGTACCCCACTTAAAGATGGGAATACCTGTTATACCTTGTCCCAGAGTGGACTTGGTCTCAGCTCTGCCCTGCTCTTCTCTGTTCTTCTCAGGCCTCCCCCCTGTTTTCGGATTGGGTTCAAAACCTTGTGCAATCCAACTGTAGGCTCTTTTCAGAACAGGTCTTACATCTCATAAAAGAGGGATAGGAAGCAGAAGGCAGGAGCTAGGGGACGGCGGGAGTTTCCACTGGTGCCCCCTGGTGGATCTCCCCTCGGCCCCCGGCGGTACGACAGGAAGAGGCAGGACGATAACGATTTGGTATGGGACGCTGGACCCGGTTTCCAGCTCTGTGGCATCGCTATCAAAAAAGAGGGAAGAGGGAGTCAGCAGTGACAGTAGAAATCTGGCGCCAAAATCAGGGTGAAGAGGCTCCCCCCCTGCTCAGTAAATCCCCTGGTTTCCAGGGCAATCAATGCTGGTAGGGCCCCCCCCCTGCTCAGTCAATCCCCTGCTCTCCAGGGCAATTAATGCTGGCAGGTTCTACTTACGGCCTTTCTGAGATGTTCCGATATGTTCTGATGTATTCTAATTGTATCACATTCGCAAGGGACGCTGGACCCGTTTTCCAGCAGGTGACGCTCCCCACCAATAGATGGAGCCTATCCCCAGGTGCTAGCGGTGTCTGCTCTTATCAGCATTGCTAGCACTGTAGGGACAGTTAATAAAAAAAATAATAATAAAAAAAAAAGAGTGGACTTGCATCTATACCCGGAGGGGTTTGAACTTTGTATAGTACCCAGCTTTTCCCCTGTGTGAAATTGTAGGTGTACCCAGTCCCGCAGGCCCTGGATTTAGAGCACTGAATTATGCTCATGCCCACCAAGGAGACCCTTGTGGCCCGAAGGCTCCTGGGTATGAGCATAGTTTAGCCATCCGGTAGCAGGGTATATGAACAATTGGGCCTCTCCTCCTCAGGCCCCGGGTATGCCCATAATGTTGCCAGGGTATGTCCATAATTTGTGCATTCCAGTAGTTGGTTATAAATAGCGGTACCAACCGGGGTCCACCTTGGTCCTGGGCATGCAAACAATTTCCACCAGCCGTTTCTTGGGTACAGCCGCAGGTTGGCGCTGGAATTGGGTATAGCCCGTATTCCCATCTGTAAGTGGGGTACAGATGCAATGTTCCTGGCAAAACAAGAAAGGGAGAGGAATCCTTCCCTAAGTTCCCTTCTTTTTCTTTTCTTAACCCTCCCACTTAGGTACAGTACGCCCGTGCGCGGCCGTAATCGCAGTCAGATACGTTCAAGGAAGTCCCATGGAAGGGCCTCGCCACACCACTCTAGAAATGTGAAAAAGACGAAAACGTGGCCGGTGCGTCTGGCCATGTTCTGGCAGGAAGTCCATTCTCATTTCGCACATTTCGAGAGTGCTGTGGCTAGAGGTGAGTACGCTCTAAATTCGGCGCCAGTTGCCGTCAGATAGACGCCCAGGCAAAGAAAAAGAAAGATCAAGGTGGTCGAACCCCCAGCGAAGCCCTAGTACTACTGTAGGGGCTCGCTGGCATATGAATGTACCCGTCATTACCACCAGAGCGCTGCTTGGCTTCCTGTTCCTCCCCCCCCCCCCTCCCCCTCCTCCTCCTCGGAAAACTGCCTGCTTTTTTTTTTCTGTTTCTGTTTTTTTTTTTCGTGAGAGGAGGGGTGTCAAATATAATTCCACGAAGAGTCAACCACTGGGAAAGATAGCTAAATTCTGGAGAACAGGTGGACATATCAAAACTAAACATGAAGCAGAGGTAATCTTGAAGTCTAGACATGAAGGCTACACATGAAACACAGGTGGGTGCGAAAGCAAGGAACCGTTGCCTGCTTTTTAGCTCCGCAGGCTTTCTGCATAGGGCGGCACTTGCAGTCTGATACCTCCGCTTTTCTTTGTTTTTTCCCCTGGGGGCTTGCCGGTTATGTGAGCTGTTGCTTCCGGAAGAAAGCAAGAAAACTGAGAAAACCCTAGAGCCTAGCTCAGTGGGTACACCCATGAACGGTAGAAATAAAGACCGGAATCAGGATGATGGAACTTGCTGAGTAAGAGGCTCGCCACAGGCTGTCAAAAACCAGCTTTTCGCCAATTTTGCATCGCCACACAGACTTTCGAAGAATTGTGGCTCAAAAAACATTTGACAGGTGTCAGAATGGTACTGTCGACAGCCCCCCTACAGCAATCATTTTCTCCCGCCTGCAGGTGACGGAAATTCTACAGTGCCCGGCCGACCTTTCTAGAAGTGCGTTCGAATTTGCATTGTATTTCGACAGCCTGTGTTGCGAGCCTCTCAAGGCCGTCGACCTTTTTTTTTTTTTTTGGTTAACTGAGAAATATCCTCCGCCTTCTGGCTGAAGCCATGTTCAGAGGACTTCCGTGGATGTATCTGACCGCTTTTACGGCCTGGCGTGGGTGCACGTGTAATGGTCCTATTGTGAGTAGGATCCGTTTGGATCAGCTTAAAATCTGATCAGAAAATGGTTCATAGGGCCACATGCTAGCAAGGGAGACTCGGACCGAGGGGTCATAAAGGTACACTAAGGGGGCCACTCCCCAACCTCCACCAGTGGGGCGCGGCCCTGCTCTATCCCTCTGTGTTGCTTGTGCTGGCATTGGAGCAGAAAAAGAAAGGGATGCGGTGGATTTCTCACTGGGCACAGTTGGTAGGTCAGAACCTAAGCCGGGGGTGTTGCCCAACAAATTTCTGGACTCGGCCTTGGAGCAAAATGGCAGGCAGTACCACTTGCAGACAAAAGGACGTCCGCACTGCAACACAGTGTCACCAACTTTCTTTTTTTTTTTGTGCACACAGTGTCACCAACTTCACCGCATGCGCTGCTTTCCTTTCAGAGTGGGATCATGATTGCTGAAGGCCCTAGGAAAGCACTGAAATGGGGTGTTCCAAGGATTTCTGGACAAAGGGGGTTGGAGTCCCGGATCGGAAATGCAATCTCCTGTGTCAGGATCGGTTCTGGACACGACGTTTCACAGGAACCTCTGGCTATGGATGTTTCACATGCACTCACAACAGTTACTTTGAGTGAAGCAGCAAATTCAGAATCAATCAACATATACAAACGTGAATAATCATGACAGCTATGGCGGGGCCTTGGGTGTCGCTTCCCATGGCAGAGAGGAAAGAGTGTAAGCAGGATCTCTACTCTGGGGCGAGGGCTTGACACCATGTCTCCCAGAGCTCAGAATCAGAATCGAACAGATGCAATCATGTTGCCCATTCCGCTACTTTCTGATCTCCATGTCTCCCAATGCTCGGAGTCAGAATTGGACGGATGCAATCATGTTGCCCTTTCCGCCACTTCCTGATCTTCGCATGACGCGTAGTCAAACCCGCTCACTCTCATATTCTCCCTCCGTCTACATGTTAAACATAGTGCATAAGGATCTACAGGCTAAACATAGTGCATGAGGACAGTAAGGCGCAACCGCTGGCCAAACAATAAAAGTGAGCTCGTTCAAGGGGAGCAAATCGAGAAAGGAGGAAAGACGGTGTCAACGATCACAAATCCAGAGCGAACGAAGGCAGAAAACTTCCCGTCGTCAGGATAATGATAAGGCCAACAGATCTGCATCGTAGCTTCGCTTGCATCCCAGTCATAGACAAGTGGCCTTTCCACGTTATAGTACCTGAACTACGGCTACGATCTCGAGTGGACACGAGAATACGGTGCATATCTACCACACCTTTCAATGCAAAGCTGAAGTATGTAAGAGAACACCATCCTATGATTTAGCCAAAAGAAGATAATGTACTCTTATAGTGAAGAGGAACAAACTGCTCCCATCAATCATGCAAATCGCCAATCACGTCATAGTGCCACCAATAGATAGCCAATCATGCAACCAGTAAATTGGCAAACATGAGTATCGTCACCTGAACACGTTCGGTGACCAGCGAACGGCTGTTCACAGGAGGTCACACTAGCCATTCACGACCACCATTCAAGGTTGGATGCGGCTCTTCCAAGGTTCCCTAAGGCTGGGAACGCCGGAGGGGGAAGGTCCAAGGACCCCCTAAGCCCCTATTTAAAGCTGAAGGGGAATAAAAAATTGGGGTCGACCCCGATTTGGAAAAAAAAACAAAATCAATCAATCAATCAATCAATCAATCAATCAATCAATCAATCAATCACCCAATCTATCAATCTATCAATCAATCATTAAATGACCAATCAATCAATAGATCCAATATATCAATCAATGGATCAATAAATCAATCAATCAATCAATCAATCAATCAATCAATCAATCAATCAATCAATCAATCAATCAATCAATCAATCAATCGATCAATCAATCAATCAATCAATCAATCAATCAACCAGCGGTTACCAGCCAATCTATCATAGTGTCCGTGTGTGTGTGTATGGGTGGGAGAGAGATAAATAGAGGCAAGGACATTGTTATCTTGAACAATATTTTGAATGTATTTGCAGAACACCCTGCCTACGAATGTTATGTTGTGCACAAATCATGCAAAGTTTTTTTTTTTTTTTTAATAGATTGGGGGTGGGGGGGCAATCCAAAGGGAGGTAGCTCATTTGTAAACATGCCTCCTTGTATTTTTTTGATTCTTTTGGAAGGGCTATTTCGGGGGCCAAAAACATACATTTTTTATTTTTTGAACGAAATTGAAAATCCAAACTAGGGCCAAAGTTTAAGAAAATTTTGGTTATGGAACTTGTGGCGTAACGATTCTGAAAATGCCATACCTCCTCGATGTATCTGGACTTGGGTTGACTCTAGATACATCAAATTTTGGCCCTAATTTGAATTTTTAATTTCGTTCAAAAAATAAAATATGTTCGTTTTGACGAAATCGTTGTTCACCCCATTCACACGATCACGGCTATACATTTATAGTCGCCGTGACCGGGTGAATGAGGCTTAGTGATACACACCCCCCTTCCTGAACAGAGGGTACAGACTGCCAATCAAGCAACCAGTAGATGACCATTCAAAACGAGTCTCAGTTATATGAAGGTACCAATCATATAAAAGAATTCTATACTTTGTGAGGACGAGCAACATACGATCATCAAAATGACAACACTGATTGTACGAAAAACAATTGAAAGATCATACATACCAGAAAGTTGTGTAGCATCGTGTTCGGGTTCGGTCACCGAACCTGAACGTTCGGGACCGAACGCGAACGAGCACCAAAACTCTCCGAACGCGAACATAGAAATATTTAAAAAAAATTAAAAACACTTCTCAGAAAAATCTGAAAACAAAATGTACGTTATGTAAAATAATAATACATACAACTTTAGCCTCAGAGGTATGCTCAAATTTGTAACCAAACTCGAGTTCAAAAAAAAAAAAAGTTTTTCGTTTTTTTTCGTTAAATATGTTCGGCCTAGAACGTTCGGGAGGCGTCTGCCGAACACCCGAACATGTTCGGACTTCGGAAAAGTTCCAAACATGTTCAATGTGTTGCACAGGTTATTAAACACAATAAAGGCTAATTGAGGATCTTCATAAATTGCAGTTCCCGACCATTTGTGAAAAAAGAGAAAAAAGTGGTGAATTTTTTTTTCTTTTAATGTAGTTGTGTTTCAGAAGTTGAGTGAACCCATAAGTTTGGGGCTGCCTGGTTATGTGCGTTTGTTATTTATCCAAGTAAATCAGACTATGCATAAGTCTGGTAGCCTAGTCCTATGCTATATGTCATTGTTTTGACTCGCTAGCCATACTAGAGGTTGGTGTGACCTAATTGTATGCCTTTTGTCGTTGTTCAGACAAAGGTTGGATCTTCCCATAAGCTGGGGCGGTCCAATTATTTTGTTGTATACCGAAGGTTTAGGTTGGTTAGTCACATCATAAGTGGATGCGATCTAGTCATACACCTTACATCATTTTTTAAGACATGAACTAACCACACCATAAGTTAGTGTGACTTAGTCACATATCTTACATTTATTATTTAAATTTGACTAGACGTACCCATAAGTTAAAATGGTATTGTCATATATCTTAGGTTGGTCAGACAACCTCATGAGTTGGGGGCAATCTGACCTTATGTCATATGATAGAAAGGGTAAATGGTTAATCATATCAAGGTTCAATGAACTATTCATTACGTGAAACCAACTTGGGATTTGGTGAGAGACTTACCTTGGTTGCATATGTCTGCAGGTTTATGAGTTAGTTTGAGTTCTCTCTATGATAGGTAGTTGCTTTAAATGCTCACCATTTGCTGAAGTCATAAGAGACTATTAAGAGTTAGTTTAATTTTCGTATTTGTAAGGTTAGGTTTGTCTGACTTTATAGCTCTCTTTCTCTAAATTTTGGAAAGAAGTTTCCGCTAAGAGACCTGTTGCCGAAATTTTCACAAATCCCGGAGTTAGTCAAATTTTGTCTTTGCAAAAATCAATATTTGTCTTAATTATATATTTGGCTTAGTATAAATCGTGGACGCCCACTCTTTCTCTATGTTACCGAACGTACACGTACGGATCTTTTCCGTACGAAATGTACAGGTAATATCTGTACGGGAACCTGTACGTCCCCGTATGACCCGTACGAGAAAAAAAAAAAAAAAAGTTAATAAAAAAACTCCGAAAAACAAATATGTGTTTTAGCATCCTAAAACAAGCAACATTTTTATGTGCACCATCTGCAGATTCTCATTAGAATTAGAGAAAAAAAAAAAAAAAACAGTAAAAAAAAAATAAAAAAAATTGTACGGGGCCTTGAGTACGAGTAGCGTACGAGAAATGAGTACAACTTGTACTCGTATGAGGGTGAGTACAAGTCACAACGTAGCTCTTTCTAAGAAAAGTGTTGCCAATTTTTTTATCAACAAGACGGACAAAATTTGACTTCGTGAAGTGAAAATTATTTTTAGGATTCATATTTAGCTTTGAATAACTTTTTAAACGACACTTTCGTTAGAAGAACTGACACCGAAATTTCTACAAATCTAGAAAGTTCATTAAATTTTGTCTTTGCAGAACTTAAGTCTTGTCTTAAAGTTATATGATTATTATGATATATCTGACGTAGTATAAATCCTGAAAACCTACTTCGCTAGGGGAAGTGTTTCCAAAAGTTTTACTAATTCAAGAAGTTTTTCTAACTTCTTTAGTTAGAAAAACTTGAACTATCTGTTCTACTGAGGGGAGATGCTACCAAAAATTTCTTGATATCAGTCAGAGAGAGAATCAAATGTAGCTAATAAGGAGTTGAAACAAGATGTGATATGGGGTTTTATTCTCCATACACTTAAAGTAGAACTTTGGGTGCCGACCTCTGCTGTGTAGTCAGTCATTTTCGTTTGCTTTGGTTCAAAGTTAACTAGTTACAACCTGCTTCTACGGGGATTATATTGTCTTATCATTGATAACATGTTGGTTGTCGATTTATCCGTTGCCGGCTCAACTGTAACTTATTCTCGCGTCTCAACTTAAGGCCTTAACTTCCGTGGGTTCAATATCTTTCAGGGGTTTTACATTGACTTTTATTGATATTCATTTAAAAAGGACTTAGTGTTTTTTTTTGGGGTATGTGTAGAAAGTTTGAAGCTTCGTATGGATAAGGCAAGGGATGTGAATGCAGAGAATGGTTGAAGTTAACGTCGTGTAGTCTGAAGTCTGTCGGTGTTGCATTTTTTGTGTGATTGCAGGTAGATTTGTGATTCGAACTATATATTTGATTTGCTTGCAATTATGTCTATATTTGGAAGGAAGTCACATTGTGAGTGTAAGAGTGATCGTTTCATGTTCAATAATCCCACTCTGTTATACTTAGTGTATTCACGTCGTTTGAATGACCATGCGTAAGCCTCATGGTTAAGCGAACTTTGGGCTAGAAAAAAAATAAATTTTCCTTTTATTTCGTTTGTTAATTTTTTTATTGTTGGACGTTGAGGTTCGTGAAGGCTGTCGAAGTCAAAATCCTTGACTTGTTTCCTGACCTTCGAAGATGAGGCCTCTTCTCGAGTTAGGGGCGTTCCTCCGCCACAAAGGGTGGAAGCATGCCTACTGCTCCTCTCCGCAGTGTGTAGAAGAGGGAAGGACTCGTATTTACATTCGTGATTGTCCAACGTAATGAGACTAACCGCTAAAGGCACTCGTCAACCGATATTTTAGTATTGAAAGCAACCCTCAAAATCACTGAGGTCTGCATTATTGTGAGTGCCACATATTACGTCATCTCACGCACGACACCTACTTATTCTGCGGTCGAAAAGTTATGGGTCGAGAGGGGAGAAAAAAAACAGGCGTGATTTACGAATGAGGCTTGCTTTAAATTTTGTAAGTGTATTGCGTGGTTAGATTGCCCATTCTAGTTGATCGGCGTAGAGCCTTAGAACGTTGATTCACGTGCGGATCCGAAGAAGGCGTTCGACCGCACCTACCCGCTATGCTACAAGGAACAGGAAATGCCCTCGGCTGGGCCACCTTTGCGATTGCACTCAAGAAGCTTTTGCACATGGTTTCGTAGCTCAGCAAGGATACATCTACCTAGGGAGGTGACAACTCTCGTGGGTAGAGGTACGTTGTGCCTAGCGTGAGACCTCTATCATGTCGTAAGAGTTCGTGAGAGATACAGCAACCGCACTGTGCCGGAGCGGCAAACCCTTTGCAAATGTCCTGCAAAAGTTTTGCGTGAAGTCGTCGGGAGGGGTCCCCTATGCGCTCGACTGCGGGGCTGCCTCTGGGGTTTAGTCCAAAGGGTAAATGAAGCCACAACGTACGAAACTTAGCTTATCACAACTCGTAACGAAGAGGAGCAAATTACCCTGCTTTCATGCATGCGACATGCTCACTCAACTTCCTATATTGGTCATCATCGCTTGAATGTCAACAATCCATCATTGCACAATCAATCACCCATCCTGATGATTATCATTCCATCGGTCAGAACATTGCACTAAGAGAGGCAGACAATTAAAAATCTTGGCAAAATACCATTGGAGTCAGTGGGACCAACCATCTTTGCAATATACCCCTTCTAGGTACCGGTCCAACTTTTCAAACTACCATGTGCATGATATCTTTCAAGTGGCCCAATAATGGCCCCAATTAATTTTCAATTTCCCCTCACTGGCCTACGTCTATGTATCCCCCTCAGTCATGACCACGGGGTCCAACTCCGATTGCGGTCGGGATCCCGACCTCTGGCCATGGCCGGGGCAGACGGGTGCGGCCGAGAATTTGTCATATAAAAAAAAAAAAAAAAAAAAAAAAGTGTTGGAGGGTTCATAGGGGGAGCGGTAATCGGGGAGGCACAACGACTGGCCACTCAGATGATGCTCAGCCCCTCTGCTACCGGCTGTCCCCTGGCCGGTGTCCCCCAGTGGGGGTTCCTTGAAGGCAATAAGGCCACCCTCTGTTGAAAAGGTCACATTGGGCTGAAAAGGCCACCCGATGTTGGATTAGACACAAGATTGAATTTACCAAGGCTGGTTAGTCTGATGATAATACCTCAAGGCCATCGCCTTAAAAAAAAAAATAAAAAAAAATCTACAACCCTATATTTGCTTTTTGGATTTAGAAGTGCTTTATTTAAAAATAAATAAAAAACGAAACAACAAGTATTCTAATCGAAAGAAACGTAATAAAAAAAAAACGATTTTTTAATTAATTTTTATTTTTTTCTGCTTGCTGGAGGGATAAACATGGTGAACATATTTCTTTGATTCCTTTTTTGTACAACAGATGCAAAGATAAAAGGAAAAACAAATAATAACAAAAAAAACCCTGAGATTTTTTATTTATTTTTAAAATTTTTTGATGCACACATAATGATTGACTTACTGATTGATTGATTGATTGATTGATTGATTGATTGATTGATTGATTGATTGATTGATTGATTGATTGATTGTGATTGGTTGGTTGATTAGTTGATTGATTGATTGATTGATTGATTGATTGATTGATTGATTGATTGATTGATAAAAAGAAAAAAAAAGAACGAACGCGCATGTTTTTCTTTGTGTGTGTGTGTGCACACACAGGTGGGGAGGATGCACGTTGGGAGACCCCACCCCCACCAATCAAGCAATCAATCCATCAAAAAAAAAAAAAAAAAAAACAGCGGGTTCTCGTGTGACAGAGAGAGAGTGCGTGTGTGTGTGTGTGCATCCGGGGGGGGGGGGAACCCCTCCCTCGATTTCCCCCCCCTCACCAATCAAGCAATCAATCAATAAAAAAATAAAATAAAAAAATCAATCAATCAAAAAGTCAATCAATCAGTCAATCAGATATACAAATTCAATCAATCAATCAATCAATCAATCAATCAATGAAGATTTTTTTTAGTTATTTTTTTTTTAATTGTTTTTCACCCACCAACTATGTTGCACGCCCGGCCGTGGCCGGGGGGTCCGAGTCGGCCACGGCCTAGGCCGATGACCGAATCGGCCCGGTTCGGCCTAGGCCGACCTGCCTAGTTTGGTGCAGTATTTTTTTTTCCCATTTTTTACGTGTAAAAAAATATATATATATATGGGCGTGTAGGGCTGGAAAAGCCCTACACGCCCATTTTTTTTTTTTGGTGTTCGACCTTTGGCGTGGCGCAAAAAAAAAAAAAAAAAAAAAAAAAAAA
>BFEA01000362.1:1452148-1472639 GCA_003427395.1 Chara braunii | reverse complement strand
AGAGAGAGAGAGAGAGAGAGAGAGAGAGAGAGAGAGAGAGAGAGAGAGAGAGAGAGAGAGTTGAGGATGATGGACGCGGTTTTGCTGTTTCTTTTGTCTCTTCTTACCCCTGTCTTATGTATATAAATTTTGATTGCGGCCCCGGGCGGAAGTTGGATCAGCTCAAATATATGCAATCAAATCCAACTCATCCAATCAATTCCAATGATGAGGGACTATGGACTCTGTTTCCAGCACTATGGTAGCCGGAGTTGGGTAGTAGCCCCAGTTTTGGGGGGGCAAGGTCCCACTTCCGCAAAGTAGGAGAGTTCGGCCATTAATCTTTGCTTTCTTTCTACAGTCAGTATCTCTTAATCCGTGCAAGTGGGACCTAGCCCCGGCTTGCTTGTGAGGATTCCCGGGGTCAAGTCCCACTTGGGTAGTAGCCCCAGTTTTCGGGGTTGCTTGTGAGGATTCCCGGGGTCAAGTCCCACTTACACGAATTCTCTACTTATGAAAGTAGGAAATCCCTCAGGCTGGAGAATCCAGGACAATCAATGCTGGCAGAGAATACTCTGGAACATTCGAAGACTTTTTTTTTTTTTTTTTTTTTTTTTCTTTTTCTTTTCGGGGAGCACTCCAAGACTCTATCTACTGCATGCATTTTCTGCATGGTTCGGCAACTAGGATGTATTCATAAGAAAGACGGACCCAATTTCCAGCAGGTGCAGCTCCCCACCAATAGACCGGAGCAACCAGAAAGGCAGATAGGGAGGGTGCTCATATAACCTTGCCTGTAGCAGCCGGCCTGGCTTTGTGAAAAGAGAAGAAAAAAAAAGAAGGAAGAAGAAGATTATGAAGACCAGCGGCCAGAAAAGAAGAAGAGTATACTCACACTAAGCCCTCAAAATCACAAAATCGCAAAATGAGCGGCCAGATCAAGTCCTTCGTTTACAAGAGCTCAATCTGGCCACTCATTTGCGATTTTGAGGGCCTAGTGTGAGTAACATGATCGAATACGGCCAAGTTCGACTTGGCCCCCTGGCCTCTTTGCTGCCTCTTTGAGTAATAAGGCAATTCCATTCTCTCAACCAAAAAAGCAAGCCATTTCTCGATGATTATCCAGGTAGGTATGCCTACGCTACTTCCTCGACATCTACCCTATTATCATCTAACTGGCCGTTGAGCTCTTTCCCACTTATTGACAAGCCAGTGCCCGATGAAGACTCAGAGACAACACTGAAGTCTTTTCTGAAAATGAAAAGCTTAACCCTCTTCTTTGGCCTCCAATCCATTAACAATGCAACAATACAGAACTACAATCTTCCCCCGAATACGACATAGTACGGCCATTATAGCTGAAAATTTACACTGAAAGATACCCCAAATTCGGCTATAATGACCGTACGTTGTATTCGGGGCAAGACTGTAGCGGCAGTTCTCAGCTTAGGTATGCATGCCTAAGCACTACCTGAACTCGGGTATGGATGCCAAGGGGACTTCCTCTACTTCTACCCTCGCATCTCTTCTTTTGTTCCCACAGTTTTTTGAAGGGTTAATAGCAAAAATATTGGTATTTCGAAGTTTGGCGGCAAAAATGTCGTCCGTTCCAAGTTTCCTTTGCAAAAATAGAGGTTTCGGTTCCAATAGTTTGCCAGCAAAAATACCGCGTTTTGCCCAGTTTCACAGCGAAGGACTCCTAGGCCTTTGGCCTCAGGGACTCCGGGACTCAG
Organism: Chara braunii; assembly: GCA_003427395.1. Classification (NCBI taxonomy): domain Eukaryota; kingdom Viridiplantae; phylum Streptophyta; class Charophyceae; order Charales; family Characeae; genus Chara; species Chara braunii. The sequence goes on along the minus strand of BFEA01000362.1, from coordinate 1,470,927 downwards.
CGTTCGCCGTTCTGGCCTCAGGCACTCAGCCTCTTTTCCCCCGGGAATGGCCGATGCATCTGGGCGTGCCCACGGCCCAGATGCCTCGGCCAAGGCCGCAAAAAAAAAAAAAAAAAAAAAAAAAAAAAAGAAACGTGGCCGAGGCATCTCGGGCATGGCCACGGCCGAGATGCCTCGGCCACGCCCGCGAAAAAAAAAAAAAAGAGAAAAGCTGAGTGCCTGAGGGCGGAACGCTGAGTCCCTGAGGCTAGGGGCCTGGGGGTCCTTTGCTGTGAAACTTTGCAAAACGCGGTATTTTTGCTGGCAAACTACGGGAACCCGATAAAGCTGCAAAGAGACCTCTATTTTTGCAAAGGAAACTTCAAACGGACGACATTTTTGCTGCCAAACTTCGAAAAAGCAATATTTTTGAAGCCTATTATCTAGCCGACCACGCTTCAGCACTCCCGCCGACCATGAGGTAAGTAAGAATCCACCAACCCTTACACTGCTTACAGCCTTTCCTCGATTGCATCCAAGGGCCACCGCTACCGCACGCCACGCTTGCCAGCCTCTTCCTCCAATGCGGCACCCACACACAGCTATGGCCGCGCCCACTATGATCACCTTCCAGTACTACCGTGAGCGCTGCCTTCTCTTCACAGTCGCTCGGCTGCATGTATCAGGACAACATAATGGATCATATACATTTGGACTGATCCGACATTTCAACATTTCAAATGTATGGGGACCATTGACAGGTCCATAATATATATGCATTTAAGAGATGGTGTAGTATAAAAAATCCTGCTCGATGAGCGATGCTTGACCGCCACAAAAAGAATTCCCTCTGTAGAGACCGCAGTCATAAAACAGGAGAAACAAAAAAAAAAAAAAAAAAAAAAAAAAAAAACCAGGAGAAACCGTAATGTTCGTCCCCTTTTTGCAGAGCATACTCACACTACGACTATTCTAAGTGTATCTGACCGTAAATACGTCCAGATTTCTGTTGAAAAACTGTCGTGTCCGCGTATGCTCGTCCCCTCCGCCCCTTCCGCAAAACGGAAAAAAAAACAGGTGCCTTTTTTTTTTTCTCAAGAACGGGCCGCTCCATCTATTGGTGGGGAGCATCACCTGCTGGAAACCGGGTCCAGCGTCCCTTAGATACATGATTACAGTACATCATTGAGAGAGACGCGATTGTGCTGGAAACCGGGTCCAGCGTCCCATACCTGATCTACTTTTCCAAGCCACACCTGCATTCCGGTCTTGTCCTGTAGAAGGGCCAGGGACTGGGGGGAGACACTGGGCGGTGCCTTTCACAATAGCATATTTTATTATTTTCCATATTATTTACATATCGTACACGAAGACTTCTTTCTCCTAGCAGCCAGACATAGGGATGCTTTCACCACTCGCCATCCCGCAACATTTGGAACGCATCTGGACAGGATATAGGACAGATGCATTGAGAATCATAATTACCCGCAACATTTTGAACGCATCTGGACACGATATACGACAGATGCATTGAGAATCATAATTGCCCGCGACATTCTGAACGCATCTGGACAGGATATACGACCGATGCATTGGGAATCATAATTACAAGTTCCGATGAAGACGGTAGGTAGTTCCTTCCTTCTCCCTCCCCCAATGCGTCTACGCGTAAGGTCCATACTCCATCACAGGCTCGCGACACACTAACCTCCCCGCCGCTTCTGCCCAAAATACGTCAATTGGCGGGAGAAGGATTCTATGGCTTCTACGTTGTGCACATCTGCACCCGGCGCGATGCGCGGTGATTAACCCCCTTCGCGCCATGTCATCGTACTGGTCAGGAAGCTCACGCAGGCAGCCAGGTGAGACGAGCACATCCTTCTTCGCCCGGACTCGAGGCATGGCCGACATGTCCCTGAAGCTGATGAAAGAAGTATTGGTCAATGCCATCCTGGACTCCGCCCTGTCGTTTTCCGCCAAACACATCCTGAAGTCACGGAAGAAAGTCCACGGTCCGTCCCCCACGCCGACGAAAACGATGGACAGGGGGTGCTTGCTTGCTCGCTCCAGCGCGCTCGCGGTCGCCCGCATATCGTTGCGCCGGCCGCACGTGATAATCACCAAGAGATGGAAACCGTCCTTCTCGGCAACTTCGATGGCTGCCTCGATCGGTGCAACGTACGAAGACGAAGCTCCAAGCCGAACATGAGGTGCGATCTGCTTGTACCGCCGCAGCCCCGCGCGCATCTCGTATCGCAAGTGCTCGTTCGCGGTACCGAGACTGAAAACATCCCTATCAGCAGCGCCAAACCCCAAGAAAACAGGACGTCCCGCCTTGCCGCCGCAAAGATTGGACATGGCGTGTCCTACTATGGCGGCAGAGAACATGTACTGATTGGGAAACCCCTTACTAACGTCGTGAAGACAGTCGCCGCCGAAAGACGATGCCCCACCCGTCAGGTTATCCATAGCGAAGTCAAATGCAATGATCAGATTGTCGCCGGTTATCCCCAAGGAGGACAACCGGCCAATCGCGCTGTCGTTCGCCATTCTCTCTCTCTCTCTCTCTCTCTCTCTCTCTCTCTCTCTCTCTCTCTCTCTCCCCGTCTCTCTCTGTCTCTCTCTGTCTCTCTCTCTCTCTCTCTCTAGCGGACTCTCTCTACGTTTCTTTCTGTTTGCGTGTGCGTACGAGCGTCGCTGTGGTTGTGGTTCGCTGGCCTTCGTCCCTTATGTCTGTCCGCGCGCGCTCGCTGGCTCGCTCCTGCTGACAGCTCTCAACGCCCCGCCTCTTCGCGAGCATTCGCGGGTGGTCGCTGCTTCTTGTCCTCAGAAGGACTGAAGGAATTGCTGCCGGCGGGAAGATTTGCAGCGGGAAAGGCCGCCAGTGATCGTATCTGGTGTGCTAACGCTAAACTAGCGATGGCTTTCTTTGTTCGTTCGAATGACAACCTGCATGAAGTTCCGTTTCATTTATAGGTAGGACTCGCAGGCGGACGTCGGGCGTGATTGGCTACTGTCGTCCTCCGAGATACCGTGCAGACGAGTGTGCCTTGTGCCGGTGAACACGGTTGTCCTGTGACTGCGCGGACTGGCGTTATGCGTCGTCAATGCGCGTTAAGTGGAAGCCTATGGAGATATTTTTCTATTTTTATTTTTAAGAGGGCGATGGTCTTGAGGTGTTATCATCGGACTAACCAGCCCAGGTAAGTTCAATCTTGTGTCTAATCTGACATCCGGTGGCCTTTTCAGCCCAGGGTGGCCTTGTTGCCTCCCACTGGGGGACACCTGCCAGGGGACAGCCGGTAGCAGAGGGACCGAGCATCATCTGAGTGGCCAGTCGCTGTGCCTCCCTGATAACCCCTTCCCCAATGAACATCAGCAGAGACTGCTTTTTAAACCACCAGTACATGCGCACTGCGCGCCGCGCCGGCCGCCCAAATCTGGAAGCAGCGCGGGCTGTCGATTCGATTTATTTATGGCCCGCCGGCCGCGGAAATCGCGTAGCGTTAACGCTAAGGCGTTGCCCAAGTGCTGGTGGTTTAAACCACCAGTACTTGGGCACTGCGCGCCGTGCCGGCTGCCCAAATCTCGAAGCAGCACGGGCTGTCAATTCGATTTATCAACGGCCCGCCGGCCGCGTTAACGCTAAGGCGTTGCCCAAGTACTGGTGGTATAATGCCAATTGGGGGGACCAACGTGCTATCTCGAGGTGGCCGGCACCAAGCGTGCCCAGGAAGGAACATGAGGCCGGTGGGTATTGAACCCAAGACGTCCTGAATGCCACTTGCGAGCCTTACCAACTGAGATAGGCAGCTGTAGATGGGTTGGCTTTTTGGGTTTCCGTTTCCTTTGTTTTTTTTATTGAAAAGATCTGTATACCCCTCAAAGTTGAGTTAAGTGCCAAAATCCCCCTAGAGATGTCCGTACAACCCAATGCCCTTTTGCCTGCATTCATTCTGATATGCCCCTGGGTGCGAATTTGCAATGTGCACCTCTCCGTTGGTTGTGACGCCCAAACCTCACGCCCAGCGCGACTTCCTGATCGGAGTGGGATGCGGGCCTGGAAGTGCGAAAAGGGGTGTGCCAAGGATTTTTGGGGAAAGTGGGGGAGTCTTAGGGGTATGACTGCAATTAGGCGAATAAGGTGCGCGTGCGCGAGGGACTCAATGCCCGATGGGGCCTGGGTATTGTGGACGACCGCTTACGGGGAAGTCCCCATGCGGAGGAGGTGGTCCCGAAAAGTTGGGCCGTCGGAGGCCGCCACATGGCGCAGGCCGCTGCGTGTTTGAATTGGGCGTTCGGAATTCTGGGGTTGTCCGTTCGCCGCTACGTCGGCAATTTCCGCAGGGCGTGCTGGGCCAGTAGGGGGCTATGGCCGGCCACGGAACAACGCTGAGTTGACGATACGGGAGAAGAAGGCGAAAAGGAGGGAAACTGGTGGTGATGACGACAAATCCCGAGTGGATAAAGTAGTAGGTATGGTCGGGAGAAGGGAAATCAGAGCACAGGGGGTCGCTAGTGGTGGCGCAGTGGAACTCTCGAGGACACAGTCGATTCTCAGTGTGGCAGGGGTATCGCTGCCTTAGGAGTTCGTTTATCCAAGGGGTGTTAAATAATCCTGGTCGTTGGATGAGTCGGAATCCCAGGATCGCGTCATCATGACATCGCGATATTATGAGTTGCCTAAAGAACAGGTCACGGTTGCTTCGTGCAAGCACGTGCAGGCCGCGCGACTATCGTTGGACTTACGCGTGCTTGTACGAGACGATTGCGCCGTGGCGGATTTCGAGATGGCCGCTCTCAATCGGACGGATTGATGGTCCCGACGAGTCGACGCCCGAGAATATGTGTAAGTGCGCAACTTAGATCGCGTCTTACACGTGTCCTCGCGCGGCGTTCGCTGAGCCCGGCATCCGACCGCCTAATCGCCTCGTGAAGCTCTGAGTTATGCAAGATGCAAGGATCACAAACAGCTTGATCTAAAGACAAGCAGAGACAAAGACAGGATTATCGATCGCGCAAAATCCCTATTCTACACACGAGTGCATCGAATGCGATCAACAAAAGCAAAGACAAGGGTTCCTCCGCAAAAGATAGGCAATCAAACATGGCATCCGTACATCCATTTATTCCGTAATCATACACATAATGCAATCGAGACAAAAATTGCAAGGACAAGTATGAGCAAAACCCAAGTCCAGATTCCAGAAAGCCGAAACGAAAACACGAAGTCCGAAGATAGTTCAGTGGTGTGAGGTTGCAATTCAGGATTCCGGGTCCCAAAGGGTCTCGTAAAAAGCGAGACCGGGTAAGGCTCCCAGATGAATCTTCTTTGTTTCCAGGTAGACTGTGAGGACCCCGGCCCCAGGCAACTGTAAAGTCTAAATTTAAAGCCTTGGGCACAGGGCCCCTTATAAAAAAAAAAAAAAAAAAAGAATTGTGAGGTCCCCGGCCTCGCTCCCATGATTTTGAAATGAAATTGCTGTGACAATCCTCCCAAAAAAAAAGAGTGGTTTGGCCAGGCGCTAAGTGGAGCGTGGAGCGACGTCCCACTGTCCATTTCCGTAACAGTGGAGAGAGGCCCAGTGTCACGGGAAGGTCCTCGCTGCAGTACTTTCTACATGACAAAATACGAAAACTACGGCGGTGTATCATTCCATGTTCTAGCAGAGGGTTCATTGTCATTTTGCACATTTGGCGAGTAGCGGAGCGAGGCCCGAAGTCTCAAGGCAAAATTCAAGAACCAGTGTCACAGGAACCTCATCTGGCAACGACGAGGAGGGCAGCCGTGCGAGGCGCCGATAGCGAAGATGAAAACAATTGCAGAGATTTCTGAGCCATCAGTATCTTCAAACCACCTGGCGTGGAGTCCAAGGCCCTGTTTATGATTGTGTTTTTGGAAGCCTAGCCACAATGCGCACTCGGTCGGCGTGGCCCTGTCGGCCGACGGGAACTAATAATTCGGTCGGCACGGCGCTGTCGGCCGACGGGCACTCTGTGGGTGGCGGTTTGCTGTTTTTTTTCGTTTTGTTTTTTAGGTACAAGCTGAGAAACGGGGACGAATTAAGAGTTGCTGACCGTAGATAGCGAAGATCAACGGCCGAAATCTCCTCATTTGCGCAAGTGGGACCTAATCTGCGCAAGTGGGTCCCCACAGTCGACCCGGAAATGATCCGTAAAACTTACCGTGAGCATTAGCCGGCCTCGCTTGCAAATTGGCATTAAAAAGAAAAGGCAGTCTCTGCTGATGTTCATAGGGGGAGGGGTAATAGGGTTTCGGGTTTCGGCACAGCGACTGGCCACTCAGATGATGCTCGGTCCCTCTGCTACCGGCTGTCCCCTGGCCGCTGTCCCCCATTGGGGGTTCCCTGAAGGCAATCAAGGCCAGACACAATATTGAATTTACCTGGGCTGGTTAGTCTGATGATAATACCGCAAGGCCATCGCCCTTTAACTAATCTCTCCTATCTGACAACGCCTCTCAGCCAATGGCGGTTTGCTGTTTTCGAGCGCAGCAAATTTCTGCCTCGGAAGAGGCTCGGACAAACAACGGAACGTACGTTCTTGGCCAGCTGTGGACCCTTCCGGTTTTTCTTTCCTGTGGGAAAGAATCTCGCACTATTCTCGACATCCATAAAAGACAAAAATCATGGCCATGTATCTTTCCATGTTCTACTGGAACATTCACTCTTCTTTTGCACATATCTCGAGAGTAGTGGAGCGAGGCCATGTGTCACCCTTCCTTGTGACACACGCCTCCACGTTCGTGACATATGTCCACCCCTGGGCATGTCTAAACATTTGTCGATAGGCTCCCTGTGTGACGGCCTCTCTCGCCCGCTGCTACCCTCCGCGCTCTTCCCTTTCCCCTCCTCTCTCTTTCTCCCCCCAACCCTCCTCTCCCCCCCCCCCTCTCTCTCTCTCTCTCTCTCACTCATACACACACACGCACATGCACACACGCACAGACGCACACACACACACACCGACACGCGCACGCACACTCACACTCACACGCACGCTCTCGCGGCCACCCACAGGCGCACGCGCGGCTCTGCATGGCCGGCTCCTCCCATATACATTTCACACTGTGTCTGCCTTGCGCCTCTCCGTGTTGTCACTTTCTACGGCCCTCTTCGTTCATTTCGTGGTGGTCCATGACATGCTCACACTGGATAATAGATGATGACAATAAGCTCGCCAGTAACTTGCGGTCATTACATCACTGGGATGCCTACTTTATACTCTCGGTGTGGGGTGACGGTGCGATCTCTCRGATTAGCCATCTCAATCTCGAGTTCGAYTTSCAATTGCMATTGAACGGCCGASATKCCAATCGAATCAGTGCACCCTCAGCCAGTGGGTTCCAATCCCAATCCTTGATAGTAACTGCCCGTTTGGCGCCGCATTCAATCTACCGAGACTTCCACTGCTGACACCTCAGTTTAAGAAAGTAAGACATGGCAAAGTCCGATTTCGCTGAAACATACCTTGCCTTGATTCACAAGATTTCGCACAGGAGGATATGAAGAAAGAAATCCAAACCAACTCCAATTAGACAAGTAAAACATCCAATTAAAAAACAGGGCCTTGCTCCACTACTCACCAAATGCGCAAAATGAGAATGAATCGTCCGCTAGAACATGGGGAGATACACCGTCATAGTTTTTTGTCGTTTTTCATGAGATGAGTAGTGGAACGAGACCCATAGGACCGACTCTGAGAAAGAAAGCAGGGTGCTTGTGCCAGGATGCCGCAATTAAATAGGGAGATGATCCCACTAAACTAAAAAAAAATAAAAAAAATAGAAAAAAGAAACCGAAAGAAGAGAGGACGCTAATCACAGTATGATTGCGAGCAAAATTTACTTTTTCCAGCAAACTGCAAGGATGAAAATTCGAGGATACCTCGATGATGCTTCAGGGAAATACATACATGAACGCAACAGTAAAGCGAAAAAGAAAAAACCCCGCTGAAGGTGCGCACGACGCAGACAAAAAAATAATCACTCTCCTCACGGTGTCGGTGAGCACTACGGAGACAACCTGAAAATTTTACAGATTTAACCAAAGATAAATCGGAAAGAACTCGTGGTTCATTATTTTATATCCGTTGGCAAAGAACTCGTTGTCGACAAAGGTCGATCTTTATTAATCAAAAAATTGTAACATGTTTTCAAAAAGATGCAGCAAGTGCGAAATATCCACCTCCCTCCACGGCTCCCCTTTGCAACCATGTTCCTTAAAAAATAGCCCGAGCTGAAAATTGGCGACGTTCCATGGTGACCTCCCTCCACCTCTCCCCTTTCATCACTACCTCGACGCCCATCGACCACTGTCTCTCTCAACACCGCCTTACAACACGAGCCTTTCTCTGTCCACACGGGCCATCTCTCTCCTGACCGTTTTTTCACCTCACAATCTCCGCTCTAACCCACAAGCCTGGTGACAGAACCTATGTACGCCGGCCTAGGGACAGTGGCAGCACCTCAGGATGAGGGAAGAGGGGTCAATCGTCCTACACAATTCGTACCCATCTCGACGCGCGCGTACTGAAGGACGCGTTATCAATCATCGCTATCCGAAGAAACCCATCTCGACGCGCGCGTACTTTTGACATGTTCCATCTTGTCAGCGATGTATCATCGCTATCCGAAGAAACACGTGTCACCGAAAGCCGCTGGTTCCCCAGTTGCTTGAACGACTCCGCAGCCGACTGTGGGAATTTCATTAACTCGGCGTCCTCGAGCAAAACATGAGGGCGCCGTGTCATCCTCAAATAGACAAGACTGAAACATGACGAAACCCCGAGATTGAATAAGTGAAACGGTCTACCAATCAATCAAACAATCAATCAACCAATCAATCAACCAATCGATGAATCACCATCATGGGAATCTGTAGGCCTCCAGAATATTATGATCGACAACCAATCAACCAATCAATCAATTAGCCAATCAATCAATCAACAAATCAACTCATCAACCAATTAATCAAGGGATAAATCACCATTATCGGAATCTGTAGGCCTAAATTGACATCTGGACTCTTGAAATATCCTGCTACCTGAATGATCGTCTCCGAGAAAATTACAGGAGAGGACGGCTGTAGCAGCGCATCGGCAAAAAGCAATGGTAAAGATGAGCACTCTGGTGACAGGAAAGAAGCAAACTCTGAGAGCGCACTCACACTAGCACTCTCCCTAATGACTCCGGCTGTCATCACGACCACGGACTGATGCGACAGACCGCAATTACGGCCAGAGGTGAGTCGAACAAAGCAAGAGCTTCCGCAGAATCCGCACTCGCACTACTTGAGACCGCGTTCTCAGACCATAAGACGAGAGTTCCAGCGGCCTGCTCGAAACGCAGAGAATCCGCTCCGCAAAATAATTCGAGATCACCGAATGGAAACACGAACAAAGCAACACGTAACGTGAATCAAATCCTCACAACATACATCCAGAAAAAATATCCATCGAGTACCCGGAAAAAAAAAATACGGAGTTTCCTGAGATCTGCGGAAACATCGATCCTGCTCACGCTGAGCTGAGCGGAACGTTACCAAGACCTCAAAATTTCGAAATTTCGCATCGCATCGAAATTTGCGAAATTTGCGAAATTTGCGAACTCTTTCTTTCTGCTCAACAGCTGCTGCTCTTGGCTTTTCATTTCACTTTTCTAAACCCTCAGCATGAACAAGCCAAAAATTCGTTGAAGGAACATCCCTACCTTCGCTACCATAAACACAAGAGAACTCTCCACAAGGGCGCCGGTCCGCAGCCCGATGCATACAATAAGATCGCCGCTCTTTCCGTTCCGGAGAATATCGACCCATTTGACAAGGCCGTCGATTCCGAGACCACCGACGGAAGAATGCTGCTCTTGCTTTTTCGGACAATAACGACGCATTTTCGCCGAGATCTCCTTAATCGCGCCTACTGGTCCTACTATTCTTACGTGTCAAATGCAGCACGCCAAGAACTCCCGCGGCAATGAAACACCCTCCGTAAGATAATTTAATAGCCCTAGAACTTGCCTAGCCGATTCCTTCCACCGGACCGCCATGGCTCGGACCGAAGAGCCTCCCTCGATTCGCCCCCTTCCCCTGACCCTCCCCCTCCCCCCCTCCTCCTCATCACTCCCCCTCGCACTCTATCCCTCTTACAAATGCGCACTCACAGTCTCACACCAACTCACGAAAGCACACTGCTTTTTATTTTACACTACAGCAGGAAGAACGAATAGAACAGTATTAACATCGGAAGCCAGTCCGTATACGGGACTGGAAATTAAGAATGCACAAAAGAAGAACAGCAAGACGTCGAATTTGAGTGCTGCCGTTCTTCAACGTCGCACAGGGATCTCTCCCAGATAGGGCGATCAACGGCGCCACACAACCGTACGATCGACCGCCATACTCAGCCGCATACCGTCTCTCCGAAGCCAGCGGATTCGGGAACGACGGCAGCTGACAGAGCACTTTTTATTAACAAAATCGCCCCCCACAACGAGCGAGGATCATTTGAAAAGCTTGACCGAATACCTATTGCCCTCTTCTAAACGTCGTCGCCAACGTCTATGCGCTAAAATTTACAAATCACAGCTTACTACTCGTACCTCCGTTATAGAATGTCGTCAGGATGACTGCTCTTCTTTACACTATTTACACGTCCAGACTCTTCATGTTTCCTCTACTAGTAGATCACTGCACTTAATGATTGAACAAATTGGGCACGCCTAGCCCCTCGTCACGGAAGCCTTTGGAGCCGCATACAGGCTTAAATCGACCGTTTCTTCCACCCGTTCACCTTCGCCCGACAGAACGGGCATGCCATCGTCCGGTTCTTCGACCAAGAGCGCATTTGCTGCGCACACGAAACGCATGTGCTATGTCGACAGTCTGAGAACTGCGCAGACGCTTTAGCAGTAAAACAGATGTCACAGATGCCTTCCCTGTGCAGGCTGAACCCGGCCGCTGAGCTCGATGGGGAAGCGAGACGATCATTGGCGAACGGTGGTCCAGCACCGACCAACCTCGACCCTCCTGCAGCAGCATGAGCTCTGGGCAATGACACACTCCCACTCTGGTTCGGTCCCTGCTTCGCACCCAGGCTCGAGTCAGCGCCGGAATAGCCACTCCCGCTGGCAGCATAGCTACAGTCCTCGGAGGATCTCGCGGACGACGCCCTGTAGTAGGTTGTCGAATAAGGTCCGTATCCCGTTGCCCACCCACCGCTCAAGAGTTGCGATCTCGCGCCGCCGTTGGAATTGTCCTCCCCTTGCAGACGGCACGGAGGGATTTCAACCCTGGCCGTTCCAGMGTGCRTGCRCKGATGACAATTGAGGATGCTTCTGTCGCGGAAGGACCGGTACTGGTCTRGCAGASCGTCSAGACAAGCGGACGCAAAACGGATCTGCTTCTCTCCGAATGTGTGCGGCTTCGAGAAGTGCTCTTGGAAATCGACGATGGTGATATTGCTCAGGGCAATCGTCGCCTCCTTAGAGGCCTCCACACCAAGGCGCATTCTAAGGTTGTGTAATCCGCTGCATGGCCCGTCCCCAACAACSGCGAAGACAACGGAGAGAGGATACTTGCTTGCCTTCTTCAATGCCATGATGCTCTCCTCCGCCTCTGCRCCAAGGTCACTMCCCCGACCGCAGGTCACAATGATTAGAACATGGAAACCGTCCTGCTGTACGATCTTCATGGCAGCGTCGATGGGTGCCGCGAAGGAGGAGGAATGCCCAAGAGTCACTTGAGGCGCGATCTGCTTGTATCTCCACAATCCCGGCTCCAGCTCACATCGAGGTGAGGTACTCGACGATCCGATAGAGAACACGCCCGGCTGATTGCTGGCGCCAAATCCAAGCAGCACGGACCGGGCGCTCCTCGAGCTCAGGTCGCCGACGACGCGGCCAATCATGGCAGCAGATATCATGTACGGATTCGGATCCCCCTGATTGACAGCATGAAGACAACGGCCGCCGAACGACGATCTGCCAGCCGTCAAGTTTCGCGCTGCGAAGTCGAACGCGATGATGAGATTTCCATGGTTCAGTTCCAGAGCGCGCAGTCGCTCTTCCAGTCTGGACATTCCTCCAGTGTTCTCCATCACGGCCGACGACGACCCCCTCCACGTATCTCCACCTCCACGGTTCGCCATTCTTCTCTCTCTCTCTCTCTCTCTCTCTCTCTCTCTCTCTCTCTCTCTCTCTCTCTCTCTCGTCTTGCCAAAGCGCTTGTGGTCGCCCTTAACCGTCCCGTCACAAACCCTTCCTCCCGCTGAACCTCACTCTCTCTATAAGAAGCAAGCCCAGAACGAGCGCTCTACTTCAACATAGATGGGGTAATCCCGTTAACCCGCCACTTCCTTCCCTACCCCAAGGTACAATAGTGTTGATCAGCTACCACGACGGTAACGCTGATGCCTCTCAGTCTCAAGCAATGTCGCCGTTCGAAAGTTGATCAGCTTACTGAATGGTCACGGCTCCAACACAAGCCGCAGTTCCACTGAGGCGACCAACCCAGCCCAGCTACCTCGCACGTTATACGATTCCGCGCGCTCTATGAGAGCTCGCGTTCTTCATGCGCTGAAATTCCGCTCGAATTGATAGATGAACGATGAATGGATGAACGAGCAGGCACACGCGCGCTTTTATTAGCTCTGTCATCCTGCCCGGGTTCCCTACCGACCAACCCGAAACAAAAGAAATGCCGCGCCCCCGGTCACCGCCGGGACGAAAACCGGACTCGGAAGTACAGTACAGCGGGCGCGGCTCAAGGAGTCAAATTTACGCTCTGACTCGAATTTACACCATTATTTACGCCTCGGGAAATGCTACTCTTGCCCCGCCGCCTCCGATAAGAAGCGGCCTCGAATTCGCGCCCTAGGGGGTCTTTAGCAGAGAGATTTGTTTCTGTTTTTTTTTCTTTCGGTCAGGCGTCCAAGCTTGCAAGACACGATCTGAGGGCATACTCACATGGGGGCCAACTGCCACATGCACCCGTGAACTTTCTCAACGCAACGGTGTGACGCGGTTTTTGCGACACCAATGTCGAAACATCACGAAATTCGACATCCAGGCTCGCCACACAGGCTGTCTTATGTCGAAAATTTTCGACAGGTGTCAGAAACTTTTCGAAGGTAGGGCGGTCGACAATATCGCCCCCCTTCCCCACATCGCCTGTGGAGGGGCGAGGTTGTCGAAAGTTGCCAAGTTGGCGAAGGCGGTGGCCTGTCGGGAGTTGTTACATGGACGAATTTGTGCACGCAAGCAGACCAGATGCAGACGACATTTTTGACAGCCACTGTTGACTACATACGGACAAACAGGCCATGGCTGTCAGGAGCAGTGCTGACAACCGAAAATCGTAGCCGTTTTTCGAAAGGTGGGCCGGCCACTGTCCAATTCCGTCATCTGCAGGCTGGAGGAAACGGTTGCTGGAGGGCGGCCGTAGGAAGTGCCATCCTGACACCTGTAGAAAGTTCTTTGAGCCGCAATTCTTCTAAAGTCTGTGTGGCCATGCAAAATTGTCGAAAACGGGGCTTTCTACAGCCTGTGTGGCGAGCCTCATATGTCAGGAAATTTTCGACATTCCCTCTTTCTACAGAAAAACCCTCTTCGCCACACAGCATGGCGAAGTGAAGAACTCACGAGTCCTATGCACAAAAGAGACAAACTGGGGTGAAGATAGGACAAGCTTTGGTGCGTTCTCTTTTTCGACATTCGGGCAAGAATTCGGCATCCCATCCGAGGACTGTTTAGGGGCTCGCCACACTACCTGTCAAAAGTGCAATTTTCGACAGTCCGAGTCACCACACCACCTGTCGAACAAAAAAATGTCGACACATCTTCTACACCTGTCAGAAGTCGGCGTTCGACGGCTCCTTTCGAATTCAAGGTCTCGCCCGCCTGCAACATAGGCATTTTCGACAGTCCACCGCCAACCTATCGAGTTCTCCTCGAAGCTTGTTGAGCGGGACTGTGGTTGGGCTGGAGAAATGCTTGTCCTATACTCATGCGGGTTTGTCTCTTCTGCACTTGATATCACGAGCCCTTAACTTCGACAGTGCTGTGTGGCCGAGGGGGGGGTTTCTGTCGAAACTCTACCTTTCGAGTTTTCGACAACAATTGTTGAAAAAATGCACTTTCGACAGCTGGTGTGGCGAGCCCCTTAAAATCTCCAAGTTGCAGGCTGCGAAACGAGCCCTTCTCGACAGGAGTTGTCGAAACCCTTTCCCTGACAGCTCCTGAATTTTTTCTGCATCTCGGATTTCGACATGCTGTGTGGCGAGGAGAAAATGGGCGTCGCCGCACGGCACACCAAAAGAAAAACGGAATGAGTGAATCCGCCAGCAGAAAATGGCCAGGTTCATCGCTTAGCTATAAATAGTAACGAGTGTATGTTTCCACCTTTCGTGGGTAGATGCACTCGTTTCACGCCGTGGGGCGAGGCCCAATGTCGAAAATGCAGTTTTCGACATTGGTGTGGCTCGCCACACAGGCTGTCGAATGTCGAAAATTTTCTGACAGTTGCCAGGTCGACTCAGCCTTTCGACAAAGGCGGTGGCCTGTCGGGAGTTGTTATAGGGATGAATTTGTGCGCGCAAGCGGACCAGATGTCAACGCCGTTTTCGACAGCAACTGTTGACTACATACGGACAAACAGGCAACGGCTGTCAGGAGCAATCCCGGAGAATGGAAAATCGGAGGCGTTTTTCGAAAGGTGGGCGGGCCACTGTCTAATTTCCATCACCTGCAGGCTGGAGGAAACGGTTGCTGGAGGGCGGCTGTCGAAAGTGCCATCCTGACACCTGTCGAAAGTTTTTGAGCGAAAGTTTGTGTGGCGATGCAAACTTGTCGAAAACCGGGTTTTCGACAGCCTGTGTGGTGAGCCTCTTAGGGCCTCGCCACACGAATGTCGAAACATCACGGAATTCGACATATGTCAGGAAATTTTCGACATTCCCTCTTTCGACAGAAAAACCCTCTTCCCCACACAGCATGGCGAAGTGAAGAACTCACGAGTCCTATGCACAAAAAAGACAAACTGGGGTGAAGATAGGACAAGCGTTGGTGCRTTCYCTTTTTCGACATTCGGGCAAGAATTCTACATCCCATCCGAGGACTGTTGAAAATCTCCAAGTTGCAGGCTGGGAAACGAGCCCTTCTCGATAGGAGGTGTCGAAACCCTTTCCCTGACAGCTCCTGAACTTTTTTTGCATCTCGGATTTCAACATGCTGTGTGGCGAGGAGAAAATGTCGAAAATGAAGTTTTCGACATTGGTGTGGCACTGTCCAAAATGTTATTTTCGACAGTTCCTCTTCGCCACACAGGCTGTCGAAGTCGGAGACGGGAAGAAAATTTGCAAGTTGTCAGAGAATGCTTCTCGACACCTATTGTCTAAAGTTGTTGAATCCCCAGCCTGCTACTCCGATGCTTTCGACACTCCTCGGCTGCGCCGTCGACTTCGCTTAGAAATTTGGTGAGTGGGGGTAAGGTCGGGATGGACTGATGCTTGTCCTACCCTCCATCTTGCTTTCACAAGTGCGTGCACTCTACAGTGCTGTGTGGCGAAGGGAGGGGAAACTGCCGAGTGGAGGCTGCCGAATTTGTTCTGACTGCCGTCGAATTTTTTGGCCTTTCGACTGTGGTGTGGTGAGGCCCTTAAAACCTCGAAACAGAGGCAAAAAAGGAGAATCAAATGCTGCTGAAAGCTTTTCTTCCCCTATTTCCCAAAAAACAATGAATAACCAAATGCCACTGAAATCTTTGTCCATATTTTCTAAAAAGTAAAATGGAAAATTCAACAATCATCAGGGCATACTCACAGTGGTCCCATTAGCAGTTGCCAGTCAGATAGGAATGTGGCCGATCCAGTGTGACACTGAGTGGCAGCGGGCTGACAGGTTCGTTACGAATTTCAGGGGTGAGAAAACTGGAGAAAGGCAATAAAAAAAAAAAGAAACAGAGACCTCCCACCTGAAATCACGGTAGAGTGCTTCCCAGTCATCAGATCACAAACGATCTGATGGTGGTAGTTGCAACAACAGTGCAGAAAGTAACTGCCACATTTTCTGTAATAAACTCAACTTCTGTCAGCAGTGATCCTGACGCCCTCCGTATACTCCGTGATTGAAGGAGTGCTCCACCCAATGAGATAATTGCAAAACAGCAAGCAAAATACTGAAAACTTTCTATCCAGCGGGCCTATGGCCGGGGTTGGCCATGGCCCCAACGGAGGGGAACCAAGATCTGGGATCACCAGTACTGCACGGCAGGATTTGGGTCACTCAACTGCCACACAAACTTTTTTCTATCCTATCCGGTTGCTAGTGGGACCATGCCCACGGGGACCAAAAGTCTGAAAATTCTAGGCATTTAGTTCAGAATCTGTTTTTTTTAGGCATTTGGTCCCCGCGTGGTCACACGGGCGGACCTCGTCTAGAAAGGACGAAATCGCGACCCTGACACTTTCCATTCAGGGCAAGTGTGCCTGGGGCCTCGTCCCACTTGCACCATTGAGTTAGCTCAAACTTGAGATTTCTATCACGTGGGACAAAGCCCGACGTCGGCGATGCAAAATAGTAGGAGAATCTATAGGTTCTTTTTTTTCTTCTGCAAAGCCACGTGGTTGTTGTTTTGTTAAATTATGACATAGCCTCAAAGAAACCTAAAAAACTCGAATATATAGCCTCCTACCCTAGCGCCCTCGCGTTGAGCTAGCTGCCTTTTTTTGCGTTGTAGCCAGTTCAATGCATTTTTTTTTATTCTTTTTTGTGAGTTGCGTATTTTTCAGCTTTTGTTGACTGTTGACGTTTCATTCATCCTTTTTCCGCGCCTTCTTTAGCTTTTTTCACGGGAATGTTCTTTCTATAGCTGTTTATCCGCAGCTGTACCGTCTGTTTGTGTGCCCTGAATGTGGACAACTTCCCATTCAGGTTCACAATATCTACATCCGTCACATACACACGGAGAGAGAGAGAGAGACTCAGAGAGAGAGAGAGAGAGAGAGAGAGAGAGAGAGAGAGAGAGAGAGAGAGAGAGAGAGAGAGAGAGAGAGAGAGAGAGAGAGANAGAGAGAGAGAGAGAGAGAGAGAGAGAGAGAGAGAGAGAGAGAGAGAGAGAGAGAGAGAGAGAGAGAGAGAGAGAGAGAGAGATGGAAAGATGGGAAAAGACCTGTCGACTTTCCTAATGTGGCAAGTGACATGAATTGATTTGCTACACGGGAAAGAAAACGAAAATTCCAAAGAAATGTTTGGGCGGGAAAAAAAAATAAAAAACAAATGCATTCTTCTTTTCTACGGAATAAGAAAATGCTTGAAAAGTTGTCACACCGTTGAGGTAGCTCAACTTAACGGTGCAAGTGGGACGAGGCCCCTCACACAGGGGAGGACCAAACGAAAAGATGGATTAAAAAAAAATAAAAAACTCACACTAGTATAACACTTGCGCCTTATCTACAACGTAAATGTTCACACTAGTATAAGGCTGACTTACGCAGATGACGCATACAGACTTGGCTTTCTCGAGATCACGAACGTACGCGCGCACGCACGTAAGGAACAACCAACTGGTTCCGTGTGCCAGTCGCGTTCAGCATAAGTGCAAATATCCTACCAATCACTACATGCCATACATGTGACGCAAAAGGAGGGAAGAGGGACCACGATAGTCAACGATTGGACCCCAGTCATCCAAAGTGAGCATTTCCAATCAGATCTGATCGCATAGCTTACGCAGGCGAACATTGGTCAGAGACAAAACAGGCATCGCAAAACAGATGGGACATCCAAATAGATCGCTAATAAAAGGGAATTTACATTCATTTCATGCATGCATACCGAGTAAAACAACGAGGAAAATCTGAGACAACGTAGAGTTGTCACCCTTCTTGTTTCAAGCATGCAAACCAGGTTCGCTCGTGCGCCACAGTCCGTCACGGGCCCGCACGTAAACCCCGCATACCTAACACCAACTCATCCGATCGCCCAACTCTTGCACTCACTCACCTTCCAAACTTGCTCGTTAGCCGACCCTCATTGATTGCGCTAACCTCGAAATTCCTAGAGAGCAAACTAATCGCGCGTGTGAAATTTATAGCATGCATGCCTGCGTGAAAGGTACGGGATTAAGCCCAGGTGGACAAGAAGGGAAGAGAGGAAGTGCCTACGTCTGCATGGCCAGGCAGCGGCGTGGCAGTCGTAGCCACACTCCACGCATCGATCCGGTCATGCAGGCGTTTCGACCAATTTGAACAGAGTATGCGAGACGAGGAAGAAGAAAAAAAAGGCGGGCAACATAGGGAAACCAAGAAAGAAAAAAGATTACAGTTACGGTCGCGCCCGCCAAAAACGACAGTTGCACAAGATTAAAGGCGCGATCTAGTCAGAGCACAGTTCCCTGCACAACAAGATGCGTGCGAACGCTGCGCGACAAAATTCAGAGTACCTAAATTCCTAGTTTAAGTCTTAATTGCAAAAGAAAATTCCGAAAAGAAAAACAATTCCGAGAGCCCGTAGGCTATGTGACACACGCGGCCTATGCCGCAAGCATTTCGGCAGCTGTGGCCGAGATTCTCGGCCGCGGCCGCGGCAAATGAGGCCCAGTCTGCGGCCCGGTTTATCAAAAAAAAAATTCTCCCCCTCAAAATACGTAAAAACAAAAAAACAAATATTAGGGTGTAGGCCTTGAAAAATCCTACACTCCAATATTTTTTTTTTTGGAATCCGACTTCGTTTTAGATTTTAAAAAAATCAAAAACTAAAATCGATTTAAAATATATATATATATATA
>BFEA01000362.1:1428552-1445209 GCA_003427395.1 Chara braunii | reverse complement strand
AAAAAAAAAAAAAAAAAAAAAAACCTTATTTCAACCGCCAAAACACCCTCAAAATGCCCTGCAAGGACAAATGCCGTGCCCACCCACCAAATATTATATATTTTTTAAATTAAAAAAAAATACATTTTGATCGTAAAAAAAAAAAAACATTTGGGCAGATGCCCGTTACCAAGCTCTACAGACGTGCCGAAAAAAAAGACAGCATCACCAGCCAAAAAAAAAAAAAAAAACGGAGTTCCCGCTCTGCGTGAACTTCGTGAACCACAACCGGTCCCGTTTTTCGTGACCGGTGGCCGGCCCTCGTTCACCGACGCCGTGAATGGTGAACGGGGGTACAGCAGGCGTCTACTTCCCGTATCCCCACTACGCCCGTTCTCGTATAACGACGAATGGACACGTATATGCGAGTGGGACGTGAGAGAAGTCGTCGCCAAGATTGGCGGGCGCTACTACTTTCCCCCCGAAACGAAGTGCTCAGGATTCGTAGGTGCTGTTTTTTTCATTAGTGATACTCACTTTCCCCCGGACTCATTTTTATTGCCTTTTAATGAATTGATTGCCATCCTGTGGACATCGGTGGCACCTCATTGGCCCAATACTTTGTGTAGCGATTGCGGGAGCACGGAGCTTTATCGGGAAAGGGGGTTCCACTACTGGACACGTGGCGAGGCCGAACACAAGGAAAGAGTGACCAGGCGGAAGCAATCCACGTCAGATTCCGACCTCTGTAACAAACGGCGAGACTTAATTCGAAAACGAGATCCCACGTGCGTACCCCCGCCCTTCCGTTGGAAAAGACGTTGAGTAGCCCACATGGAAGTTCATAGATACATTTTGGATTAAACGAACATTTGAAAGCAGTGAGCGCTATTTCTTTACCACGCGGCAAAGGCCATTTCTCACTAAACTGGAACCACACGGGCGATTTCAGTTCCGTCTGTGTCCCCACACTCAATGTTCCATAATCTCCTTGGCACACCCGTTTTGCTGTTGTTTTCAGGGCCTGCTCCAGACATTTTTACCACTCCGACCGGAAGACAGCACAGGGCATTAGGTCGAACCCCACACGTCGCCGGTGATGATGAGGTCTTTCCATGTGCCATCTGTCCTGCGGTTCACCCACCATCGCAGGGTCTCCCTCGGCGGCAGCACGCCTGTGAAAATGGCATTCGTGAGGAGGATCGGCGCATCCCTAACACCCGGTGAGGACTGCACGTCCAACAATGCCTGGCCAATGGGTGCCTCCCTCCTGGCTGTCCGTCTGCCAAAACCACGCCGCACAGTTCACTGTTTGAAGATGGTGGCATACTGCAACCAATAACGCCGCGAACAAGCTCTTCTCCTGGATCGACAGTTCCCTGCCATCCCCTGCCTCGGCTCCCTTGTGCTCCATTGTTGACGAACACCGACAGTCGTGCCCTCCGCCATACGTGCGCCGCGTGTTGCACCTTCGACCACCGCAAGAGGATGGCACTCCTCGCTTCTCTCACAAGAAAAATGCTTGCACACTACACCCACAACTGTGATTGAGGATATCTCGAGGCACAGTTATGTGTTTTGCGGTGGCGGCGCCCACAGAGTATCCGACCGAATTTGGATTCCAAAAGCTTCGCCGCATTCTCTCTTACGGACTGGGGACGCAGAGGAACGGGTAGCCTCGTGCAGAAACCTTGTCCACCTTGTCCCATGGGCTCAAACCGCCCTGGACTACATTTTGTCCGCCACAACCGCTGGCCGGGGGCCTCGGCCCACATGCAAAGTTTAGTAGCAGAAAATAATACTGAGCGACACCACGGCAGGCGGGAAAAACTTGTCTGCCTATGACTGGGAGGCTTTTGACGCCATCCCATCGGCACAGCAGGAGGGCCATGAACCACCATGACGGGTCTTCGAATTGCTACATCTGTTGAGTTGCGTAAATACCCCTGCCTCTTCACGTGTTACCGGAAGTCAGTGCTCCAAAGCTATGACACACAAGAAAACGGCCCACACACAAGAACCCGCCACAAATAAACGAAAAGCCTTCTGCCTGCAAATTCGACCATAGAGGAATTAGGGCATTTAGTTAGCTATGACACATTTTTGACTATAGTAAACTAAAGGCCGCGGGCCTCGCCGTGTGCTGCGCTGACATGCTTTTTGCCAATGAAAACGTCCGGTTTGGGCTCCAAAGCTGCAATCTCCGCGCGCATATCCAAGGACGGCTGGGATTTTTTCACAATCCACTACTCTTAGGAGTCGCAAAGCTGTCGCAACTAAACGCAACGCTGTGTAGAGCTGTCGCAACTAAACGCAATGCTGTGTAGTGCGCCGAGGCCCTGGGAATAGGAAAGTCACGATGTCAGCACTTCAGTCACAATTGCGGAAATTCCAAGTATTTTCCCAATGCGATGTGGAACGAGAAAACGAGCAGGGGAAATGAATCACATCTGCCGCCCAAGGGCGCATTTGGAACTCAAGTATTTTCAAGTGGTATAGAACCAGGCGGTGAGTGCTTTGTAGACACAGAGCTTGCGTGTGACCACAGGGGCACCCAAAGGAGCAGATAGATGGTACCAAACGTCTCGGATAATTGTGACTTAGGTCCCCGTGTGAGTATGCCCTCACCTTCACCTCACACTACCCACCACTACTCCTAATTATCGTCATAGGGGGAACCCGGGAGCAGCCTAGATCCCCAGTGTTGGAACAAGCTCCGCACGGCCGCACCTGGCCTAGTTAAAAAATACTCGAGAGGAAGCCAAGTGGAAGCTTCCTTTTCCCCACCGTCAACGTCGCCCTCTGCCCGTCCGCACGACACGATGACAGGGTTAGCGAAACAAACACAGTGGACGTCCCTCTCCGCAGTTATAAAAGGAAACAGAACTCGGTGGAAAACAGTCATTGACAAAACGGAGAAAGGCATCAGTACGCCTCAGGAGTAGAGTACTATTGGTCGCAGCGGCGGCGACGGCTCAAGCTGCACTTTTTGCCGGCAACGATACAAGGCACCCGCTTGAGTGACGTGAAGCAGCGACCGACCGTCGAAGCTTGTAGACAGCCGGGAGGGTGGAAAACTGACAAGTCCAGAGGTGTCAAGAAGCGCGGGCAAGCGACCGCGCAAACAGCAACTCCATAGCGACGCGCGAACACGGACACGCCTACAGAAACAAACGACAACACAGGCAGACAGAGAGAGAGAGAGAGAGAGAGAGAGAGAGAGAGAGAGAGAGAGAGAGAGAGAGAGAGAGTCACAGTCGGCTAGTATGGCGAACGGCAACGCGATTGGCAAATTGTCCTCCTTGGGGATAACCGGCGACAATCTGATCATTGCATTTGACTTCGCTATGGA
This sequence comes from Chara braunii, assembly GCA_003427395.1. Taxonomy (NCBI): domain Eukaryota; kingdom Viridiplantae; phylum Streptophyta; class Charophyceae; order Charales; family Characeae; genus Chara; species Chara braunii. The sequence goes on along the minus strand of BFEA01000362.1, from coordinate 1,441,878 downwards.
TAACCTGACGGGTGGGGCATCGTCTTTCGGCGGCGACTGTCTTCACGACGTTAGTAAGGGGTTTCCCAATCAGTACATGTTCTCTGCCGCCATAGTAGGACACGCCATGTCCAATCTTTGCGGCGGCAAGGCGGGACGTCCTGTTTTCTTGGGGTTTGGCGCTGCTGATAGGGATGTTTTCAGTCTCGGTACCGCGAACGAGCACTTGCGATACGAGATGCGCGCGGGGCTGCGGCGGTACAAGCAGATCGCACCTCATGTTCGGCTTGGAGCTTCGTCTTCGTACGTTGCACCGATCGAGGCAGCCATCGAAGTTGCCGAGAAGGACGGTTTCCATCTCTTGGTGATTATCACGTGCGGCCGGCGCAACGATATGCGGGCGACCGCGAGCGCGCTGGAGCGAGCAAGCAAGCACCCCCTGTCCATCGTTTTCGTCGGCGTGGGGGACGGACCGTGGACTTTCTTCCGTGACTTCAGGATGTGTTTGGCGGAAAACGACAGGGCGGAGTCCAGGATGGCATTGACCAATACTTCTTTCATCAGCTTCAGGGACATGTCGGCCATGCCTCGAGTCCGGGCGAAGAAGGATGTGCTCGTCTCACCTGGCTGCCTGCGTGAGCTTCCTGACCAGTACGATGACATGGCGCGAAGGGGGTTAATCACCGCGCATCGCGCCGGGTGCAGATGTGCACAACGTAGAAGCCATAGAATCCTTCTCCCGCCAATTGACGTATTTTGGGCAGAAGCGGCGGGGAGGTTAGTGTGTCGCGAGCCTGTGATGGAGTATGGACCTTACGCGTAGACGCATGCAGGGTCTTGCGGCGGAGAGAGACCCAGGTGCGTGCGGGAGGTGCGGCGGCGGCCAGGGGCTATCTAGTGACGTAGCGCACGCACGCGCTTTTTGCCAGGGAAGCGCGGGCGATGCCCCGGGTGCGGTTGTCTTTTTTAATTGATTGCTTTTCCAACTCATGTACAGAGAAAGGTCGTATATTGTGACGAGCGGGCATGGTATCTCTTGTTGCCTCTCGTCACTATCATGGTCCTGTGTTGCCCCGGGGGGCAAGTCCCACTTTCGCCAATTTTTTCATTTCTGGCCGTTGCTCTACAAGATCTGCGGCCAGAAATCGAGGAATTCTTTTTGAGTCGGACATCGTCCCCGAAATAAAGGGAAATTCAGCTGGTAGTAATAGTCTGAGCGTCGGGGAGATAGTACTATCAGCCCCTAGAAGAGACTGTAAATAGATATTACTTAAGTAACGGGCATGAAAATAGTGGTACGGACGTCTTCAGAAGACGCAGCAGAAAGGATTCGAAGCACCAAAAAAAAAAAAAAAAACTTCAAAAAAGAATGGCAAGACCGGGCCCTACAACGGTTGAGTAGGCTGTGCGGAGGTGTTCGGCTTCTCGATCTCTCCGAGAAAAGAAGGAGCCTTTCTGAACGATATGTACATATGTAAATACGTAACCATGTCAGTTTGAAAGGGTTTTTTTTCCTTCAAGGTTTTTTTTTTTTTTTTTTTTTTTTTTTGTGACGAAGCGGAATTCCTCTTTATTGCGGGAGGAGGCGAAAATTAAGACCATACTTACACATCGACTTCAGCTTCTTCAACATAATCTGGATATACTTACTTACGGTCAGATGCATCTAAGAAAAGTCGTAGTGTGAGTGTATCCCTAAGAACAACGGGACGTAGATTGACAGCTTCCCCTTCTTTCTTTCTTTCTTTCTTTCTTTTTTTTTTTTTCTTTTTTTTCAAGTTAAACGATGTTAGGTCTCGTGACCGCAGTCTCTTCGACGCTAATTAACTCGTCACAACGAGCGATCATATCTCATCGACCAGGATTTTCGGCGAACTGAGCGAGATGATCGGAGGCGTTTCTCAAATTTCACAAACGGCTGCAACATATGTCAGAGTTGCTTTTAGCTACTGCTACCTCTGCTAACGGGGCAGAGCAAGTTGAACGGAGAGGCTCCGCATCTGGGCTGATTACCGCCGCGGCGCAATTGCCATTGTGTGGGAGAAAACATACCTGCAGGTTATGGGCACAGCCAGGTGCCTCAGCAGTGTCGGCAAGCTGGTTTTTTTTTTTTTTTTTTTTTTTTCCAATTGTGGCGGTGATGATCTTCAAAATTTTTCGGCGGTCGGCGGGAAGATGAAACTTCTCAAGTTCTCATTTGAATAAGCCGCCACGTGGCAGGCCTGTTAAGTCTGTGCTCAGTGATTCAGAGTCGTTCTAGGTCGGACTTCTCAATAAACGTTTTTCCCGGCGGTTCGATTCTTTGCTCAATAATAAATTTTTCGCGTCCTCAATAAAACATTTCACGTCCTTAAAAAAAAAAGAATTCTTACGTTCTCAATAGGTCCTAAATATTTTTTTCACGTTGTCAATACGTCTTAAATATTTTTTTGACGTTCTCAGGACGTCCTTTTTTTTTTTTTTTTTTTCACGTCCCCATCGACTCCTCTATGTTTATTTTATTTTTTCCCTTTTTTTTTTTTTGGGAGACCTCTAAAATGTTTCTCGTGTCCAGTGGTGCGTCCGATTCAGCGAGAAACGTCCTGTTTATTCTTTTTTGTGGTTTTGCTATGCGGTCCCTGCTTATGCTGATGTCACTGGAGCAAGCGGGCACGGATGTTGCCTCTGAAGCAGAAGACGGGTGAGGAGGGGGGCTTTCTCTAGCTGTGTGATTAAAAAAAGACAGGAAAAATCGATCGGTCGGTATTCATGTTCTATTTCCATTTTTTTTTCCTGTATTTTCAGCCACGTAAAGCTCCCATTTATTCTACACCTCTCAAGCCCTTCCTCACAGAATCAAGCTCAACAGCGCGCCTCGCTCCAGGACCCCAGTCCCACTTACCCGAAATCTCAACTTCTGACCGTAGATTCGCAAGATAAACGGTCCGAAATAAAGAATCAGCCTAAGTGGGACTTGGCCCCGGTACTCACCGTATGTCCAAAATAAGAATGAATCGTCCGCCAGAACATGCCAGGAAATGTTACACCCCCATATTTTTTGTGCCACCCCCATATTTTTTGTGCATATAGTGAGTGACAAGGGCCTCGCCTCACTTCTCTCGACATGCACAAACGACAAAAAAAAATTTCATGGCTGTGTATATTTCCATGTTGTAGGGAAAGATTCACTCTCGTTTTGCACAGTTCCAGAGTATAGTGGAGTGAGGGCCTAATGCACCGAGGCGCAAGGTCTTTTCATCCGTCGCCATTCTGCTCTCTTCCAATACGACAATATTTCGATCGATGGCTTCAAGGATGGAGGACTCAAACGATCATGGGCCTGAGAGATTACCATCTTTAGGAGTTCAACTTGGTCGATTGAGCCACGACGCCTCTCGACGAAACTACTCGCGAAAGACGGACTTCGAACGAGGAGGCGTGGATGAACCAGCTTTAAATTGAGAGGGGTAAAAAGGAAAAAGGGCTTGGACGGGTGGAAGGGCGTTGGATGAGCAGAGCAGCTTTCGTAGTTGGTCGATTGATCACGACGGCACGGCACGCCTCTCCACTAAACTATTCGTGAAAGACGGAGCCCGAACGAGGAGGCGTGGTGGGACTTCAAATTGAGAGGGGGAAAAGGGCTTGGAAGGATGGAAGGGGGTCGGATGAGCAGAGCAGGTTTAGTAATTGGTCGATTGAGCACGACGCCACGCCTCTCCACGAAACTACACGTGGGGCTTTATGTTCAGAAAAAAAAGAGAAAAAAAAGGGCTTGGACATATGGAAAGGGGCTGGATAAGGAAAGCATAAGGAAATCTCGGTATGAAGTGCGGTGAGTGCGGTGGAGACTTGGCGGGAAATCTCGCTGCGAAGTGTGGAAAGGGGCTGTTACCCGCGCTCTTGCTATCTGCTTGAAGACTTCAAGTTCTGTGCGGGGATTATATATAATATGATGAATGATGAGTCGGGTGAAGCTAAGCTGGGTAGTGCTCGCGGTAGGCGAAGCATGTGAGGACGGTCCGTCGGTCACCCTTTCATGTTGCTGGGTAGTGCTGGCAGTAGGGTAACTTAAGCATGTTGTGCACCGGGCAAGCAAGTAGACTGTGAGGGTAAGCACGTGGGACGAGTCCGCGCTTGTTTCTACTACAATAACTGCCTGGATTGAGTTAATAAAGACAAAAAAAAAAAAAAAAACATATGTATGTATCGAGGAGGGCAGGACAAGGAGCAAGCAACTTCTCATCAGCAATTCATCATCTGTACTGCAGCGTTGAAAGAAATGCCCTCGAAGAGCCTGCGCAGCTTAAGTCGTAAAACATACAGTAAATCGTGTTTAAGTCGTAATTTGGCATTTTGGCTTCGCAATGTAATATTTTGTGAAAATTCGCCGGCCTTGGAATTGCTTCGACTTCTCTTCCCTATTTTGAAGGGAGGCGCATAAGTTCTCTTTCCTTCTTTGATCGAAGGGCAATGGCATCGTAAGCGAGTGCAACAGGTTTCCTACTACCCCTTGCGATATCGAAAAAACGCCTTCCACGGGTCTCCCTTGTCGATGGCTTGCGAGGACTCCCAAGATACGTGCGGTCATGTTAATGTTAACACCAGCCGGCGGCAGCATATGACCGGTCGCTGGTGCTACGACTGCACTGACGTGCGGCGGCAGGATAAGACCGGTCGCTGATGGTGCGATTGCACTGACGTGGGGTATGTTGGCTTCTTGCTCAGGACACTGGTAGTGGCCAGGATAGTGACTTCAACAAGTTCTTTGAAGTAATAAAAACAGCAAATCTGACGTTGAGGCCGGTTGTTTTTTCAACAGAGAGCGAAAGCGTTTTGAGCTGACTGTCATGACGTGTACAGTGTAATTGCTTGTACTATATGATTGTCCTGGACCTCAGTGGTTCTTTTCCAAGTTCACGCTTCGGAAGTAGTGTTAGTATTCGTAGAATTCTGAAGTAAGAATGGCAAGCTTAGTATTTTGGTCTTTTTGCATCAACAGTAGGATTTGTGAAGTCAGGTGGTCAGTCGGGTCCTGGAAGGTCCCGTAAAAAGCGAAAGCTGGGTAAGGCTCCCAGGCATTTTATTTCTGGCTTTTCTTGGTTCACGCGGGTAGACTGTGAGGACCCCGGCCTCAGGTTTTTGTTGTTAAATCTTAATCCTTGGATTGAAAAAAAAAAAAAAAAAAAAACATTTAGACTGAATAGCCTGGCTTTGTATTGTGACATTGATTACCACGATCCTTGCATTGGAAATTTACTAAGCTTTTTCATTGACTGTGAACTTCGGCTGAAAAGTTGTTTTGTAACTGGAGTTCTACTCACTGCCAGGTGCATTGGCGGAGAACTTTGTGAAGTTTGTGGAGTGTGCATGAACAAGTCAAGCATTCTGTGATGTTCTGAATAACGTAGTACTTGATTCTTTTGTTGTTCTGTAAACTCCCACTATTCGTGGGTGCACGGTGGTACAAGCTCCAAGCTCGAATTTTTTGTAAGGGCCGCCCCCCGAAAGCCTTGAGACTTCTTTGCCTCCAAATGGAGCAGGTTGTGTAGTCCGCCTCCGAAAAAAATGGTCTCAGCCCCGTGGGGCCATTTTTTGGAGTCGTGGGTACCATTGTCCCAGGTCCATACCAGGCTGAGACCAGGGTGAGGAAATGAAGTTTCGGCGGGGGAGGACAAGGCGCCCTGCCCAAGAAGGAGGCCAGACTCGCACTAATAGTTCCCTGGATGTGGGGGCATCTATGACTTTTCCATTTTCCAGAAGAAGGAGAGAGGCAGGGCATGCTCACACTAGTACTTTCCTAAACGTGTGTGGAAAAAATTGCGGCCCGATCTGGGTCCGAATCGGACCACAATCATGTCCAGAGCTTAGGAGCAAAAGTCGTGGTGCGAGTATGCCTTCACGCGAGTAGTTTCGTGAATGAATCCAGCTGGAAATGGCATCAGCTTTCACTCTGACAATTCGTACATGAGATGCAGGGTGTACTCAGACTAGAGGTCTTTTTTCCTTTTCTTTCTTTGTCCCTTCTGGTCATACCACGTCTGAGACCCGCCCCACCCTCCTCTAGGCAACACCCCCACTCTCCCCGTGACAAGCAACCAAGGCTCACATTATGAAGCTGAATACAACGCAAACTAACGCCTCCGTCCCATGAGGGCTGGAAGAGCCTCAGCCACTGCTCGCCCTCCCATTAGGGCTGGAAGAGCAGCTCCCACGGAGACAGTTTCCCTTACAACAAGAGAGTGCAGCATGAGCAAGGGGGGCATTGATTGCTTTCCCTGTAGGGAAGGATTAACCCCGCTCCATGCCAAATTTGAACTCTGCCCTGCTATAGTCAAATTTGAGCCCCCGTTCCATGCCAAATTTGAACTCTGCCCTGTGACGCGCTAACCTCACGCCCTGTGCTGTCTCCCCTTCGGAGTGCTAAGGGTGCGGAAAGAGGGCCCAGGAAAACAGCAAGATGGGGTGTGCCAAGGATGTTTGGAAAATTGAGTGTGGGGACACAGACAGAACTGAAATCCCCCGTGTTGGCCCGATGAAGTTAGTCGGTTGCTTTCGTGCGTCGCCGAATGCGCGCGCGGGCACGGCGCGAAAAGAGAAAAATCCAAATTCAATCCAAAAAGTATTGTCGAACTTCCCACCGCGCTGTGGATCTTCGTTTAGAGTGGAAGGGCTTCGGTACACTCCGCGTGTCCCGTTTCCGTATCAAGTCCCAACGTCGCTCGGTGGATAGTTCAGAGTCTGACGTGGAGGGTCTCAGCCGCGTGGCTCTTTCCTTGTGCTCGTCTTCACTCCATATCCGGTAGTGGAAGCCCTTTGATTTGTAGCGATCAAAATGCTGGCACTCCGTGCACAGGGTTCGAGGCCAATGGGGCGCCACTGCCGTCCACGGAATCACGATCAGCTCGTTAAATGGCAATAGTACTGAGTAAGGCGGGTAGTGCGTATTGACAATGACAAAGCCCGCATCCACGAATCCAGAACAACGATTTTCAGGAGGGAAGTAATATCGTTCGCCAATCCGTGCGACAACTTCTCTACGTCCCACTCGCAAACACGTGTCCTTTCCTCGTTGTAAGGGAAGGGGCGCGTTGGCGAGGGAGATACGGGAGGCTGGCACCCGATCGAGGTACGGCCGTCAGTCCACATATCAATCAATCAAAATGAGTTTGCAAAAACCCCGAGACGTCATCAAAATCACAATCGAAAAAGAACTAACTAGTATTTTCCTTTCCTTCGACACGGGAGAAGCATGTTACAGAGTTCGTACAACCATGCAATAATCGGGTTGAAGTTTCGAGAGATCAACCCGCGACTCAGTTTCAGCAGACCAGGTTGACAAAAACCCGAGGCGCCTGGCTTTTTCGAGGTTGCCCCATAGACTGGCTGCAGATGTCGTGCAGTATAAGGCAGATGGCATGCGCAGTGCATTCAGAACGACAGATCTAAACACTCTTGCATTCTTGAACAAAATCCCATCGAGCGCTGGGTCTAATCAATGTAAAAATACAAGCAGTTCTATACATACATCCATTGTGGAAGGTGCGAAAATGACAATGGTGCACAAATCAGAAATAAATCGGGGGATGGTACACACGCATCCACCGTTCACAAGACAAGAGGATTGAGTTCCTTTGCATCCGGGGATTACCTTGGAAACTAATGGAAGAGTTCCGAAAGAAGTTCTTCTTCGCAGGAAATCACAAGAGTTCACTTCGGTTCACAGGTTAGACAAACACATCGTCATTCAAATCGGAGAGAGAGAGAGATGGGAAAGATAGACGAGAAATGTCGAGACAGGAGACACCGGAATCCGACAAGGGAACATTCGGCTTCGCAGCCATGAACTCATACCAAAAAATGATCCGCAACCATAAAGGCGCATTCGCCATAAAATTCCAGTATGGCCCCGGGCCAATCATCCACTCAACTCCAATTACCGATCCTCATACCCGCACCGATGATCCCGGCCGTCTCGTGCTAACTTCCGCCGCTGCGATCGTCACCCCGCTGACGCAAGCTCGACACAGCTCGCCCGGATCCCACAGTCCGTCGTGGCGATCAAGCGCGCAACCGACCAGCGTACAGTCAGCCCGACAGGACTTTTCAACTCGAACCAAACGCATCACCGAGCCAGTGCGTCCCGGAAGCTGGCTTGCAAGTGGAAAACGTAAGAGAGATTTGCGGGCGCTCTTGCGGAATTTATAGTTGCGAAAAAGAAGACAGACGGGGGAGAATACAGAGGGGAAATCGAAGTGTAAGAGGAGAAGTTTGAGCGAGGGGTGCTCAAGGGAAGCTATGTTGATCCTTCGGAACTGAATGTTCAGCCAATGAGATTCATCGCACAACAGGAAGATCCTCTTGCTCAACGCGTCTGATTGGTGAGCGGGGCTAATTGATGGATCAACCGGGTTTCGTGAGCCAAGGTTGAAGAGCGAGAAGGAACGAGGCGCGAAAAGTAGCGCGAGACGGGTCCAAGATTCAGATGATCAAGAAAGGAAACAGGCGCGCAAAGAGCAGAGAGAGGGAAAAACAGTGGCGATAGGAGAAGAAGAGGAGAGAGAAGGGAGAGAGAAGAGAGCACGGGGGAAGAATGACATGGGAGATAAGGAGGACAAAGCTCGCATGCGCGGCGCTGACAACAAGAGAAAAGGCACCAAAACAGTTACAGCGTGTCTATGTTCTACCAATTGAAAAATTGAAATCACCATATCCGCGCGCGAAAGTAGACGCGGGAAAAGAAAGTCTCATGGCTATCCGTATTCTCACAAAATTCCTAGAATTTTTTTTCGACGTGACCGAGAACATTCATGCAAAGAGAAAGATGCGTTGGGTTCCGCTTATTGCGGAATTCCTAACTGTCGAGCCCGATTCCCAGTGCGCTCGCTAAGGCGCGCCCAATTTCCCATGCATTTCCCGAATTACAAAAAGGCAGAATTCCAAGAATCAATAGAACCTCCGAAAACTGGGGGCCTAAACAAGGCACATGAAATCAAGAAAAGCGACGGGGGCTTTGTTGGGTCGGTATGATACAAAAAAGGGGGAATTGAGTCAAGGGGTACGAAAGATAGCACAGGGTCGGGAAGTGGTTCGCCACATATGTGACGCGTAGGGGGGTCCAAAACTATGCGATCTCTTGATTGCATGAAAAACCTTGATCAAAGGAAGTGGGAGGAGACGAAGAAGCAGGAAGAAGTAGGAGGAGACGAAGAAGCAGGAAGAAGTAGGAGGCTCAGATCAGCACAACCTATATCAACAGAGAAAACTGGGTCGGGGTATGAGTTGACGACAACATCCGTGGCAAGATCTTCGTGATGCTGCCGGCTCATGCTGTCTCGGATCCCCATCCTCTGCGGTCCTGTCATATGCACCCCCCCTTCCCTTCAAACTTCGGAGATCGTCCAGGTGGCACCATCATGGTCCATCAGGTCTCCGTGTGCTCTGCACTCCCTGTCCAACGCAATCCATCGAATCAGAGCATGTGTTGATGTCATCGTTAATGGCGTGATCTTCACAAAACTGCTGATTCGTGCTGCTCGGGGGACACGTGTCGATTTCTCCAGTCGATCGCCACACTCAGAACGGTCATTGACAAGAAGGGGGCGGGATGCGCCGCCGTCGTGACACGTGGCGGGTGTCAGCACCATGTGAGAATGAGAAAGTAGACATTATACATGGAGGGGTGTCGATGGGGAGGGTTGGGGGGAAGTGGGGATAAGTAGCGGTCCATCCCTTCCTCTGTGATTGGAAGCTCCTCGTAGCGGATGATCCGGGGATGTCAGGGTAGAGGGTGGAAAAAGTGCGGATGATCAGGTGAAAGCGGGGAAATCGGTCGCCGCTGTGACGGAGGGAGGCGAGGTAGTCAGGGTAGAGGGTGGAAAAAGTGCGAAAGAGTGCCGCACGAAACAGCTCGTGATGGCGACATGAGGGGATGGTTCCTGTGATTACGCAGTAGACTTCTAGTGTGTTGCTTTGCTCCCACGCGGCACTGAACAAAAGGACGTGCAAACAGAACGTGGGGTTTGTGCATTGAAGGGAAGGATGGGGATGGACGGTGACGACGAGGCGGGTGGAGTAAAAGTGGCGGAAGATATTGGGGGGGGAAGGGGTTGCGAGTGAAGGTGACGGGGCTAGAGATCTGACAGAGGGTGAGGTAATCAAGGGGATGGCGGGATAATGATCGGGGACGAAGGCCGATCCCCCGCATCGGTACGTGGACGAACTGGGGGACGGGCTGAGGTGGAGGGGGAGGGGGATCGGCTCCGTCTTAGTCGCGATGTACTCGGAGCCGCGGTTGCTGGGTCACCATCTTCGGGCTTGGGGGGCTCTAAATCCCTGGTCGGGTCGCCGTTGATGCACAAGTTCGCCTCACTGGTGAGCTCCAGCTGGCTTTTCACGGCGGCGATTTCTTCACTCTTACGTACCGCCTCAGGATCTTCCGCCTCCATGCCTGTGCGCGCCGCTTCTTCCGGCAAGGCCTCCCACTCCGATCCGGCTTCCTACTCTTCCTCTTCTTCTTCTTCACTTTGCTTCTCTTCGTTGTGCTCACTATAACTCCCTTCCTCCGACATTTCTTCTTCGGTGTCGTCCTCTTTTCGGTGGCTTTTTCTTCTCCTGCCTCTTCGGACACATCCTACTTCGGATAGAAGGCGAGATTGATGATTCTGGACGGCTTCAAGTACTCCTGCCGCGTGGCAGGGCGCTTTCACTCCCCGGTTCCTTCAATATCGAGAGAGAGGTCGTCGACCAATTGCGCGAGCGGGACGACGAGTTCCTGGACAATTAGCTGGCGATGGCCTGGTCCCACCGATCCGAAAAGCAAACCGAGAACATCGCCCTCTACGTCAGTTCTCCAAGCCTGGATAATCAGCAGCTCCAGGTACTCAATACACGCCTGATGCTTGTCGGTCCTCATCCACGTCACCTCCACTCGGGCCAAGCACACAAACAGATCGACAAATGTCTCATGCCACGACCGCCATTGCCTGGGATTGAGGAGCGGGACTGCAAGGGGCTCGAGCAAGAAGGAAAGGCGAGGATGAAGATCGGATTGTTCGAAGGTGGGGAAAAGAGAGGGAAGACCAAAGGTGGAGAGAGGAGCGAAAGGAGCGGCGCAGTTCATTGGGGGCGTTGAAAGGGGACGAGGGTGGGGAGCACCACCGCCCGCTGGCGCGTAGAGGTGTGGATCTTGTCGAAGTTAGTCCCGTATGTTGGGACGACTCGGACGAGGTTGCACCCGGGGCGCGCAAGGCCGTGATGCCACTCAGTCGATAACTGCTGCGTCCACTCCTGTAATGAGGTCAGGATCGCAGTATGCGGAAGCGGGCTGATCGCGCTGATATCGCCGCTAAAGGCAGCGACCGTGGTGACGTGGCTCGTTCCTGGAGCCGCCCGCCAATAAAATGCTACCACCTCTGCCAATACCACTACTTGTGGACTTCCGTCGAATTGGAATGCAGCGGCGGCACACACACCCTCGGTGCAGAAGAACTGCGCCAGTCGTCGAAGATCAGGACTGAGCCGCGGATGACAAACTTGCCGGATCTCCGAGATGTAGGCACGTGACTGCAGCAGATGATTGCCAAGAGCTTGCTCCGTAATGAAACTCATGGCGAGGATGGGGAAGAAGATGAGGGATGGGAACAAGAGGGAGAGAACGAGGCGGGAGCTAGATCGTCGCCGTCCTCGTCTTCAGCAGAAGAGGGAGATGGAGGGAGATCAGAAGGAGGGAGGGGACGAATGTAAGAGGTATGGCGGACGATGGGGACAGAGCTATGGTTGGCGCTGGCCTCGGGCGCAATGCGCACCGTATTGGCACCGTTGGATCCGAGCTCGACAACTCGGAAACAGCCCGAGAACTTGGGAGCCAGTTTCCGGTCACGTGCACATTTACGTACCTGCACCAGGTCCCCTAATTTATATTGATGTTGGGGACCGACGTTCCCATTTCGGGCCTCGTAGCTACGGACGTGCCTTCCGTGGGCTAGATCAGTCATTTTCTGTCTTTTTCGGGCTAGCTTCGAGACGGGTCTTTCCATTAAATCGGCATACCTTTTGGCCTTGGCCTTAAGGGCAGCACGCGTGTCTCCACCCCCTGCTTCGGCAATTTTCGAGTTGCCCTGGTAATCGACGCATGGGAGGCTATTGGTGCGAAGCTGAAAGGGGGTGAACCCCGTAGATTCGTGAGGGGTGGCCCGGTGAATTCCAACGATTTGGTATACGATCTCGGGCCACGGATGCGTGTCATGCGCTGATAGATTTCTACGAAGGGCAGCCTTAATCATGCGATTGGCATTTTCGGCCAGCCCATTCGACTGGGAAACGTGGGGTATCGTGTGTCGAAGCGTAATGCCTCGGTGCACTAGCAATTCCTCTACCTCGCATTTGAATTCGGACCCGTTGTCGGTTAGAATCTCTTCCGTATCTAGGTGGGTATAGAGGAGCCGATCGATGTACGTGGCTATCTTTGCGGCCTTACGGGTCTTGCAGGGGTAGACCTCGATGTATTTGGAAAAATGGTCTATTAAAACTAAAAGGATGGAATATTTGCAACGGTTTGGGCCAGGTGGCACGTCGATATCCGTCGTATCCATACTGACTCGCAGGAAAGGGCACTCTACATCCGTGACCCGTCGGTACTATCGTGTTTGGTCCCCGTATTAGCACGATCGGCGACACAGACCAGACAGTCGGCGACTACGTATCTGACATCGTCCCGTTTATTTGACCATAACCATCGATTCTGATCTATAGTTGCCTCCATGACACGTATCGCGAAGTGAGCCGCCTGCTCTTCGTAAGCAGATCGGGTCCAATCACATCTCTGGAATGGATGGGGAACCGTTAACCACAAACCCGATCCGTCAGTTTTACGCTTTTCTAGGTGACCGTTGATCCATCGGTAATCCCGGGATCTCTCGGTAGCCCGACGTCTGTCGTGCTTAGTGAGATGATCCAATGATAAACCAGCCAATTTAGCTAATAGAATTTTATCCGTCCAGACCTCCGCTCATCAGTATTTCTCGTCATATTTAGGGTCGTCCGTTCAGGCAGCCTCGAATCGAACCTCGGTAGGGAGTTTGTCCGTTTTACACAGAGGGCGTTTCCATTCCCTACTATTCGTTCCGTATCAAACGCATGCACCGTGTGCATGATTGACACACGTGGCACAATTCACCCACTCAACGAATCCGGTCTCAAAAGGATGCCAATCCACCCCATAAACCCGTGTAATACACATACAAAAATAGGAGAATTTATCGGGAAGGGTGGCGAAGAAGGCCGAGGAGGCGCGAGGGGCGGAATTGGTAGGAGAAGAAGGGGTCGCAAAGACAGGATGGGGTAGTCATGATGAGAGGGGAGGAGAGAGAG
>BFEA01000362.1:1410249-1428457 GCA_003427395.1 Chara braunii | reverse complement strand
AGAGAGAGAGAGAGAGAGAGAGAGAGAGAGAGAGAGAGAGAGAGAGAGAGAGAGAGAGAGAGAGAGAGAGAAAGAAAGAGAGAGAGAGAGAGCAGGGTTGCAGAGAGGGTAGAGCAAAAGTCCCGTGTCACTCACTCCTTCGACATAATTTCCACTTGCCCATACCGCGGTCCGTTCTTATCCTTCGGCTCGTTCCACGGAATTACCTCCTCGCTCTTGAGGACCTTCTCGGGTCGGTGCAGTCATGTCAACCCGTCAGCATTCCCGTGCCTCTCGTGCTTCCGATGACGAATGTCAAAGTCCATGCTCTGTAGCACCGTTGCCCATCTCCCGATCATGCCCGAGTAATCCTTAGATTTCTTCAGGGCTAATAATGGCTCATGATCGGTGACCAGCGTGAACTTTTGCCCACACAAAGAGGCTCGAAAGTGACTGATCCCCCACAAAGCCGCATATCATTCTCCTGTTGGGACGGCGTAATTGCGCTTGCAGGCAGACACCGACTTAGACGCGTATTTCACCATGCATTCGAGTCCGCCTGGTCCCACCTGGGCCAAGATCGCTGAGATTGCCTCCCGCTGCCAGTCCGTGATGAGGACAAAAGGCTTTTCTGGATCCGGTCTTATAAGGACCGGAGCCGAAATGAGGGTTGCCTTGAGTTTCGAAAACGCTTGATCACACTCTGGCGTCCAAATCAACGGTTGATCCTTTTTCAACAGATTCGTGAGGGGACCCGCAACAGCCGCGAAGCCCTTGATAAACCTTCGGTAGTACGAGGCCAGACCCAGAAAGGCGCGAACTTGCGTGATAGTCGTGGGCACAGGCGCGTCTCTCACGGTTGCCACCTTTTGCGGTTCCGGTCTGAGTCCCTGGTCTATCACCACGTGTCCCAGGAAGAAAATGGTGGTGAGGAAGAACTGGCATTTCTCCAGTGCCACCTTGAAACTGGCATCCCTCAATGCATGCAGCGTCCATTCGATGTGTTGCACATGCCCCTCGTAAGAACTCGAATACACCAGAATATTATCCATGTACACAATCACGCAATAGTTGATGATACTATGTGCCAGACGTGTCTTCCGCGCAAAGTTCTGGAAAGCCATGTTCATGGCTCGATGAAAGGTTGCAGGAGCATTGCGGATGCCCATTGGACATCGAACTCATTGCCAAGTACCTTCAAACAATACAAACGCCGTTTTCGAACGATCCTCCTCTCGAACAAGCAGATGATGAAACCTATGTCGAACATCAAACTTACTGAAAAATCGAGTACTCCTAATCGCATCCAACAACTCATTAATCCGGGGAAGGGGGTACAGATCTTTGATTGTGATATCGTTTAGCCGATAATCGATGCATATGCGAATCCCTCCGGCCTTTTTGGGCACGATTACCACAAGAAACGACCAAGGTCCTATTGCGGGTTCGATCCATCCATAAGCTTCGAATTCCTTAATTTGTTGAAACGCGGCCGCCCGTTGGGTTGGCAAGTATCGGTAAGGGACGCAGCTAATGGGTGGATCATCCCCCGTAAGGATGGCATGCTCAATCACGTTAGACAGCCCAATATCGTTATCGTGCACACTTAATACCTCTACGTACCCATTCAAGACGTTAATCAGTGATTTTCGAAATTTCAGAGGGACGTGATCGGGCAAAGTGACAGTCGGTCGATCGGGTATCTCAAGGGGCATATCGATCCAATCAGCAGGCCGATTCCGTCGGTCATGGACGCTAGAGAAAATAGAGTTGCTAGTGCGGACATAAAATACAGTCGCGATCATCTGGGATTCAACGGGACTAATCATCTCGGTCTCTTTAACTTCGGCGTCAGTTTCCGAATCAGCCATGGTTTCTTCCACGGTTATCCTGTTAAATCCACCATTTCTTGCATCAGATCGGGCACATCGTCGACGGGAGCTTCGACTTCTTGTTTTATCAGGGCGATGGTCGCTCCTGTCGTAAGCAGCGACCTTGGAGGGGAAACAGAAACATCCAGGTATTGTTTCACCTGTTGATAGCGCGCTCGGAGGGAAAGTGTTCCCTCATACAAAGTGCGAGGGGGTTCCAAATCGTCTGCCACGTCAGATATTTGCAAGATGGGTTCCCCGAGAAAGGTCGAGGGACTGACCTACGTTTCCATAGGCGTGAGCGCGTTGTCTCCCAGACTCAAGTGGAAAGTTCATGTGGTCCTGGGAACCATCCGAAATTCCTCTGGAGTTTTGTGCTAAAAAAGTTCGACCAAGTGTTTCCATTCACTCTCACTAGGCATCTCTTCTTCGCACTCCTGTTCTTCAAACCCGCTACTATTATCCGGGGATGAAAATTTTTCGTGATCAGGACCTTGAATCATCCCTATCCAAGCAGAATTAGGATTACTTTTTATTGTTCGGTTGAAATCCGCAACGGAGCTGTGTGAGTCTTTGCTCCTGTTTGCGTAAGTACCAACTGCTTGGAATCGAAATGCATGCAGGCACCTACCGCCATAGCCGAAGGCATTCCCAACAACACCGAGTATGATTGCACGTCTATGACCAAGGCGTTAACGAGGACGTATACTCGTCCAACTTTCACGGCCACATTCTCAATGACTCCTACGATGTTCATCGCTTCCTCGTAAGCAGAGATGTAGTTGTCTTTCCCAGATTGAGGGAGGATCGAGTTGAGTCGTCCTGTCCTTTTCACCGTATCTAATGATATAGCGACCACGGAGGAGGCGGTATCAACGAGGGCGTTAAAAGGTTTGCCCCATACCGCAATCACATTCAACACTTTTCCACAACACTGGTCGAGCTCGCACGAAATGATCTTTCTCAGCTAAAGAAATTGTCGCTACTCGCGCTTCTTCGGGTTCACCAACTTTGGGTTCAGGCGGTGCAACACCCTCCGCTCCTTCTTCCTCCTTCTTTTTCGGCACTCGTTGTATGCGCTGGTATGTAAAGTGCTTTTGATTCTAATGACATTGTTGCAACAGCTTGTCATTTGCTACTTCGGATATGGTGAGCAAATGTCCCACTGGGACGGAAACGCGAATGTCCAGTTGCTTAAGCGTTCGTAGTACATCAATTTCTCCCGTCCGAAACTGTGGTCCGGGGTTAGATTCGTGTTCGACCCATTCAAGATCGTTATGGGCTGGTTGTATTGCTCCGATCATGTCGGCGAGATGAAGGTATTCGACCGGATCAACCACGTCAACAGCTTCGGAAGAAGAAGTTCCTGAGGTCGATGCAACTGCCATTGACGGGGAAGGTCGCTCAGGGGCGTACGTAATGATCTCCTCATTTCGGGCCATGTCCATTAGTGCGGCCACTCGTCCTTGATTCAGAGCTACGGGGGTTGCAGCGGGTAAGGGCGGATTTCGTTTTGGCTGCGGACAGCCCCAGGCAAAATACCCGGGCTGTTTGCAATTGTAACACTCGATTTTCCCTGCCAGGTTAGCTGCATGAGAGAGTTGCGGTGCATGTCCCGGTGCAGGCGGAGCAGGCAAAAGCGGGAACGATGCAGGGGCAGGTCGAGCAGGATCCGGGTTGGGCTTAATTAGCGTGGTCATTATCTGTTCCATTCGATCCATGTGAGCCGCCTACATTTGGACCAGATTGCTCATATTCAGATTGTTTGGTAGTAGTTGTATGGATCATTTGTGCCAAATGCATGTTTGTTATGGTCATAAAGGCAGGATCTTGGGAGCTTTTCTGTTTAACAGTTGCTACCTGTTGGTTCATTGAGAAAATCGGAGGAGGGGGAGGAGGAACTGATGGGATATTAGAGGCGGCCCCTTCGGGAAGGTCATGATCAGGCCGGGGATAGAATCGTTCTACCGCTCGTAACCACAATCGTCGTTTCGCCGCTACATCCTTAATCGTGTATGTAATGTCTTCGTCTCCTTGACTGATATACTTCTTTGTATCCGTCAGGTCTAACTCAAGTGCTTTGGTGATGATAGCGGATAGTTGGTTCGTTTTAGGGGGGACCTTTTTCTACAGCTTAGCTTTTAGCGTCGGACTTCGTAGATGATCGATGAACAAATCTCGGACGGACTTTTCATCTCGCCTTGATTTGTCCAACGTAGTTTGGAATCGATCCACGAAGTCAGGCAGCAGCTCCCTTGGTTCTTGGGGTCGAGTTTCGAGTACATATTAAGCGGCGTCTTCCATGACCGTATTAAATCTGGCCAAGAACACTTACTTGAAGGTGTTCCAATCTACCCATCCGTGTTTCCTAAACCAATCATTCGCTGTGTTACGAAGCAGCAAGGTGATGACGCGGGGGAGATCTTTCACGCTATATCCTTGAGCTTGGACGGCTTCCAACCAAGCTTCGGGGTGGTTGTGATTAGGAAAGAACGGAAAAGCGGCGGGAATACTAACAATCCCCCGCGGGGGAGCTGCGTTGCCGTCGGCCATTGGCATAGCCGGTCTAGCCTCACCAGATCTTGATCGGGTCACTGGGCGGTCTTGACGAGCAGGTTGAGGACTTCTTCTACCTCTCGCCAGTTCGACTTACTATCATAAGAACCGACACGTGTCGGCTCCGATACCAACCTCACGCCTTGTGCTGTCTTCCGTTGAGAGAGCTAAGGGTGCGGAAAGAGGGCCCAGGAAAACAACAAGATGGGGTGTGCCAGGGATTTTTGAAAAATTAAGTGTGGGGACACAGACAGAACTGAAATCCCCCATGTTGGCCCGATGAAGTAAGTCGGTTGCTTTCATGCGTCGCGGAATGCTCGCACGGGCACGACGCGAAAAGAGAAAAATCCAAATTCAATCCAAAAAGTATTGTCGAACTTCCCACCGCGCTGTGGATCTTCGTTTAGAGTGGAAGGGCTTTGGTACACTCCGCGTGTCCCGTTTCCATATCAAGTCCCGACATTGCTCGTAGGTCAGTTCAGAGTCCGACGTGGAGGGTCTCAGCCGTGTCGCTCTTTCCTTGTGCTCGTCTTCAATCCGTATCCGGTAGTGAAAGCCCTTTGATTTGCAGCGATCGAAACACTGGCACTCCGTGCACAGAGTTCGAGGCCAATGGGGCGTTACTGCCGTCCACGGAATGACGATCAGCTCGTTAAATGACAATAGTACTAAGTAAGGCGGGTAGCGCGTATCAACAATGACAAAGCCCGCATCCACGAATCCAGAACAACGATTTTCGGGAGGGAAGAAATATCGTCCGCCGATCTGTGCGACAGCTTCTCGTACGTCCCATTCGCAAACACGTGTCCTTTCCTCGTTGTAAGGGAAGGGGCGCGTTCGCGAGGGAGATACGGGAGGCTGGCGCCCGATCGAGGTACGACCGTCAGTCCACATATCAATCAATCAAAATGAGTTTGCAAAAACCCCAAGACGTCATCAAAAGCACAATCGAAAAAGAACTAACTAGTATTTTTCTTCCCTTCGACACGGGAGAAGCATGTTACAGAGTTCGTACAACCATGCAATAATTGAGTTGAAGTTTCGAGAGATCAATCCGCGACTCAGTTTCAGAAGACCAGGTTGACAAAAACCTAAGGCGCCTGGCTTTTTCGAGGCTGCCCCATAGACTGTCTGCAAATGTCGTGCAGTATAAGGCAGATGGCATGCGCAGTGCATTCAGAACGACAGATCTAAACACTCTTGCATTCTTGAACAAAATTTCATCGAGCGCTGGGTCCAATCAATGCAAAAATACAAGCATTTCTATACATACATCCACTGTGGAAAGTGCGAAAATGACAATGGTGCACAAATCAGAAATAAATCAAGGGATGGTACACATGCATCCACCATTCATAAGACAAGAGGATTGACTTCCTTTGCATCCGGGGATTACCCAGGAAACTAATGGAAGAGTTGTGGAAGAAGTTCTTCTTCCCAGGAAATCACAAGAGTTCACTTCGGTTCACAGGAGAGACAAACACATCGTCATTCAAATCAGAGAGAGAGAGAGATGGGAGAGATAGACGAGAAATGTTGAGACAGGAGACACCGGAATCCGACAAGGGAACATTCGGCTTCGCAGCCATGAACTCACACCAAAAAATGATCCACAACCATGAAGGCGCATTCGCTGTAGAATTCCAGTATGGCCCCGGGCCAATCATCCACTCAACTCCAATTACCGATCCTCATACCCGCACCGACGATCCCGGCCGTCGCGTGCTAACTTTCGCCGCTGCGATCGTCACCCCGCTGACGCAAGCTCGACACGGCTCACCCGGATCCCACAGTCCGTCGAGGCGATCAAGCGCACAATCGGCCAGCGTACAGTCAGCCCGACAGGACTTTGCGACTCGCAACAAACGCATCACCTAGCCACTGCTTCCTGGACGCAGGCTTGCGAGTCGAAAAACTAAGAGAGATTTGCCGGCGCGCTTGCGAAATTTATAGTTGAGTCCAGTCTGGTACGTGGCTTTTTTTTTTTTTTTTTTTTTTTTTTAAATATCTCGGTCGTGGCTGAGGCATCGCAGCCATGGCCCAGCCACGCGATGAGATGCTCTCTCTCTTCCGGTTTTTTTTTTTCTTTTTTTTTTTTACCTCGGATGTGGCCGAGGCATCGCGGCAGTGGCCAGCCACGCGAAGGTGCTCAGATATTTAAAAAAAAAAAAAAAACTAGAGTGAATCTTTCACTAGAACATGGAAAGATGCAACGCCACGAGGCCCCAAGGATGACACGCATCGGTAGGGAAATCTGAGAAGGGAAACCAAAAAAGAAAAAAAAAAGAAAAGAAACTGTGTTGTTTTCTGCACGTGTATCCTCTAGGGCCTTTGCGTTGTTGTCAGCCTGTGTATCTCGTTAGGCCCACGTATCCCCGTTGCAAAAAAGAAAATAAAATCATGGCGCTGT
This sequence comes from Chara braunii, assembly GCA_003427395.1. Taxonomy (NCBI): domain Eukaryota; kingdom Viridiplantae; phylum Streptophyta; class Charophyceae; order Charales; family Characeae; genus Chara; species Chara braunii. The sequence continues at coordinate 1,421,641 of BFEA01000362.1, read as the reverse complement.
ATCTTTCCATGTTCTAGCCAAGATCCACTCTCGTTTTGCACATTTCCATCGTGGAAACTGAGAGTGAATCTTCTGCTAGAGCATCGAAAGATACAGCGCCACGAGCTTTTCATTTTTTCTTCTTGTTTCTTCTTTTTTTTTGGAAAACGGCCTGGCCCGTGTATCTCGTTGGGCTCCTGTCTCTTGGTTGCCCAAAAAAAAGAAAAGCTCGTGGCGCTGTATCTTTCCATGTTCTAGCCAAGATTCACTCTCGTTTTGCATATTTCCATCGTGGAAACTGAGAGTGAATCTTCCGCTAGATCATGGAAAGATACAGCGCCATGAGTTTTTCTTTTTTTCTTCTTGTTTCTTTTTTTCTTTTTTGGAAAACGGTCTGGCCTTCCGACGTGGATGACTAGACTGCAGTTAGAAACTCTGCCTGCGACAGGCACGCGACCTAGGAGTTTGGACTGCAGTGTAAAATTGAGAGGGGACTGGACTCCAAAACGACAGATTGAAACGTATTTTCAAACTCTAACCCTAACAGCGCCCTAGTTTTCTCTTTCTTTAAAAGACTTGTGGGATAAGGAGCTCAGAGAATGGAGGTCGGAGACATTTATTAGAAACCAGCTCAGGTATTTGTGCAACGTAAAAGAACACGTTGCGGATATTCGAAAGGCACTTCCTCCAAAATGGACTCATCTGCTTTATTGTCAGACAACTGGAATCTGTTGGCTTAAAGTGGAGGGTTTATCAGCAGCAGGACCTGCATTATGGGCAACAGCAATAGCAGCAGTTGTATGAATTCTGGAATGTGCTTCGACATGAAGATGGCGGTGGTAACGAGGTGGAGGTATGGACAGGAACACCAACTACTTCTATTACAAGATTGTTAAGTTTTAAGGAAAAGAGATTGGCGGCTTCATTGTCGGATACCACTCCAGTATTAAGAGAAATCTGTGTTAAAAGTGGGGTCCCCGAGGCAAATGCACAGAGAAACGCAGATATTTATCCGGAGGTAAAACTGGTAGCAAAAGGGAAACCCCTGCTGGAGATGGCCGTGCACCCCGGTTCGAAGGGTTGGATAGATCAGAAGGCCTGGAAAGTTATCAGAAAGTTATAGGTCTGGGTGGATATTCCACTAAGAGAGGGGTGGATCTCTTAAAACAGAAATCTAGAAAGAAGCCAATGGATATAATAGTGAAGAGAAGGGAGGAACAGTCGCTACCCACCGTAGCAAGGAAGGATCTGCAGAAACATTGGAAGCAGTTGAAGGCCTTGCCATCTCAGAAACATGCCTGTATTTTAGCTCTACATTCTTTATTGGTTACGACTTCGATAATGTGGCTGCATTCAAGAGGAATGGAGATCTCTACTACATGTACTCGTTGCAACTGGGCATGGGAATCTACGAACCACTTGTGGTATGCGTGCCCCCTGTCAAGAAGGGTATGGACCTGGTAGGAGCAGTGGTGGAAGCAGATCACAAAATATATTTTTTCATGGAATGAAAGTTGGATTCTGTCGAGCATCTTGCCAGGGTCCTTGCCCGCAACAGCGGGGTGGGGGTATGTAGCCCAGGTGATTAGGGGTATTATCTTTGCAGTTATCTGGGCAGACCACAACGACCAAGTGCTTAGGAACTCACACCTTTCGCAGGCAGCCATTATAAACGAAGTAAAGGCAGAGATTAGACATACTATTATTGCAGATTGGAGGAGACGAACGAGTAGGAAACTCGGGGGTAGATCAGCTGGCTGGTTTTCAAGGACATGGAGTTTAAATGGGCAGCTGGTTCTTTTGAAATCTGGTGGCACCTTTCACTTTCTCTGGTGGTTGCTGAAACATGGAGAATGAGAGGCCTGCTCCCCTCTAGGGGTTGGTTTCGGCCTTGCGACTGTTGTGCATGTAGAGAGTTTTGACTGCAGTTGAAACTTGTGACCGGACTGGACTCCAAAACGGCAGTTCGAAATGCATTTACAAACTGCTTTCGTGACTGCGCCCTAGTTACCCCTTAAATAAATTATACCTCTCTCGACCCAAGCCTTTCCAAAACAACCAGGAGAATCATGGGCTGAGAAGGGAGAGTCGTCTGGACCACACAACAAAGGATTTTCAAATAAGAACTTCTTCCAAGGATTCCGGATGAACCAGTCTGAGAGTGGTAGGCAAGATCTTGGACCAGGCAAACAAAATATCCTTCCAAAATCTAGATTTAGAACGTTTTTAGCTATAGGATTTGATAAAAGTACAGCCTCAAACATCTTCTGGATTAACCAGATTCCATTCTTTACCGAGTATGTACTCCGCAAGCCAGATCCATGCATGTTTAACGTCCGCCAAGATGGCTTTAATCGGCCATTTTGCCAAAAGTGCAGTATTTTGCCGTTTAGGGTCCAATATCCCCAATCCCCCTTCTTCCCTAGGAAAGGACACCGAATCCCAGACTACTTTAGAATGAAAACCCTCTTCCTCTATCGCCTAAGGTTTCCGAAAAAATTTAGAGACTTTGTTCCTTATCTGCGAGAGAAGGTTAACAGCAGTCGTATTTTTCATCACCACTTCAGGACACCCTTCACCACTTTAGGATGTAGCCTGCCTAAACAGGTGGTTTTCAGGGTCTTCGGACTTTTCACCACTTCAGGACCATTCAAGTTTGAAAATCCTGAATGGTCCTGAAGTGGTGAAAACTCTAAACACCCTGAAAACCACCTGTTTAGGCAGGCTGCATCCTCAAGTGGTGAAGGGTGGTTTTCATGGTCCTCGGACCTTTCACCACTTCAGGACCATTCAGGATTTTCAGACTGCCCAAAACTCTCACTTAACCACTTCAGGACACCCTTCACCACTTCAGGATGCANCTTTCACCACTTCAGGACCATTCAGGATTTTCAGACTGCCCAAAACTCTCACTTAACCACTTCAGGACACCCTTCACCACTTCAGGATGCAGCCTGCCTAAACAACATCTTCGGACCTTTCACCACTTGAGGACCATTTAGGATTTTTAGACTGCCAAAAACTCTCACCTCAGAATTTTCATTCCTCAATTTTCAGCTACTCGATAACCGCTTGTGTTATCTGTCTATACACCCGGTCTCCCTACCTATGACCTTGAAGAAGGTAACATAAGATGAAAAAAGTCGAGGAAGTAAGCACCAAAGCACGACCCAATATTGACAGATGTCGCGTGTAATCCCATTCATCAATTATTTGACAAACTTTCTCAACCAACAGTTGGTCTTGTAACTCCGAGTTGTCAGAGAGTGAAACGTGCACCCCTAAATAGCGATCTGAAGTCTTTGTAGGTATACGTCTCATACCCCAATCCAGTTGAAGTAGAAATTGTGCGGGCAAAAAGAAAACTGATTTGTTCAAATTTATTGAGGTCTCAGATAGTACAAAATATTCATTTAATAGTTTGCGAATATACAACAAAGAATTTTATTCATTTTTGCAGGTTATTGTCAGATCATCAGTCAATGCTCAACCTTTCCATTCATAATTGTTATGAAGTTCCAATCCTTTGATCTGCTTTTTTTGTCTAATATTATCTAGCAAAACTTCAAGGTGTATCACAAAAAGCAAGGGGGCTAGGGGGCACCCTTGCCTCAGTGACCGAGACAGGTTAAATTTCTGAGAGAGATGGTTATTCACCAGTACCATCGCTGTAGACGTCGAGTACATTACTTACACCCACCTACAGAAATTCGGGCCAAAACCCATATGTAGAAGTGTTGTACCAATAAATACCCAACCCACTTTATCGTAGACCTTCTCCATGTCTATTAGGAAAATGACCACATTTCTGTTTTTTTGGGCTATCACTTTTAGTGCTTGAATGGTTGCGGCTATATTATCCATTATAGAACAATGTTTTACAAAGGCCCCCTGATCCGGTGTTACCAAATCAGGTAAGTATTTCGTTAGTCTCAACGCGAAGGATTTTACTATGATTTTATAAGAAACATTCAGCAAAGAAATTGGTCTCTAATTTCTAATGTCCATCTTATCTCCTTTTTTGTAGAGCTGCAATGTTATAATCCCTTTGTGCATCCCTTTGAACAAGGAACCCCAATTGAGTACATCATTATATACTTCCACTAGGACTAGGCCCAAGGCTCACCGCAAGGCAAAGTAAATTTTCACAGAGAGCCCGTCAAACCCTGGGCATTTTTCAGAAGTCATTTGTTCTACATCGTGTCTGAGTTCCTCCTTAGTGAAAGAGCGGTTCAAATCTAATCTCCTTGAAGTTAGCAGACGGATTTTAGATTTAGAAAAAAATTGTGAAATTCCTCTCAGGTCTTTCTGAAAAGTGTCATTTAGCCGTCTAAAAGTCAGGATATCCTCAAAGTATAGTTGAGCATACTGACACATACCCTCTGGGTCAGATTTAACAAGTGTCGAACTCAAAAAGGGGTGCGACAATTCTCGAATCAAAGGTTTGGTCTTTCTTAAAATAAGTGTGCAGAAGGTATCCCGGTTGAGTCTATCGTTTGTGATAATATATTTTCAGTAAAGCCACATTTTTCACTTTTTTTGTTTCACAACCTCTAAGTTATCCAACTCGATAAGCGTTCTTTTCCTTACCGCCGTCCAGTAGGCATATGAAATTGGGTGGTTACCAAATCGACTCTCTGCATGTTTAACCCTGGTAATCATATTTTGTTCCCTGCGGTTGTTTTCCACTGCCTTAATTCTTGAAAATACCTCAAGGTAGTTCTTCATAATGTTCAGGTCTTTGTCAAACCAGGATTCTGTGTTGGTGAACAAGGGAAGTGCCTCTTGCCACTTATTCTAATGCTTATGCCCCCATTCCAACAAATTTGCATCTCCCAAATATTTTGTGTTGAGTCGAAATGGGGCTTTCCCAACATTGGAGGGATCATGTGTGTCCATCTCCACTGTTACTGGGTAGTGATCAGACATTGAGGCAGTTCCAATTTTTATCCTCAGGCACCTATCCTAGAGAGTCTCTCTGACTAGAAAGAAGTCAAACCTGCGCCTCACTAGTGGAGCTTGTGAACCATGCCAAGTTTATCCTTGAGCGTACCGATGCAATATTCAGTACGCATTTGTCAATTGTTGTGATTGCATGATGGCATGCAACAGTCGTCCGTCTGCTCGAATTGGTTCTAATTTTAACGAATCTAAACTTGGATTTAAAAGTGAATTTCAGTCTGTAACTATCAGTAAATTAGGACTATCAGGTAAAATTGCGGAAAATTCGGCCAAAAAGGTAAGCCTTTCGTTGTATATAGCCAGCACATATACTGACATTACAGTCCATAATTCCCCAAAAAACATAAATTGCACCCAAACCCAGCGGCCCCATAAGTCCATCATGCTATCTGTTGCACAAATTTTCATGTCTTTGTGGAAGAGGATGCCCACTCCCCCACAGATACCTCGTGGTTGGTGACCAAAACTAAGGACCACTCCACCAGTTAGTGGCCCCGATACGTTCCTTATCAAGTTTAGTTTCTTGCAGACACATTATATGTATTTTCTTTTCATGCATCCACAATTTAAGTTTTTCTCTCTTCCTCTTAATTTCAGTATCACATAGACCGCAGACGTTCTAGGTAGTGATATTAATTTCATGCTTTGGGGGCATTTACCCCTGGAGCACCGCCTGTTTTTTGGATTCGGTTCATGTTTCACATCAAGGGTTTGATCTTGGGGTCCTTCCCTGCGCTTCCCTCACTTTTGTTAACAGTGAGGTCCCATAGGAGGCGCAGGTAACTGAAAAAATGGGACCCTAAGAGCACTCTCTTTTGAGACGTGTTTTGAAGCCATTCTGCAATCCCCGTAGCAGAGATCTCCTTAGTGATGCTGATCCAATTCAAACTTTCATTATTGGGGGAAAATAGATGAATCAAGGGTGTCCACGTAAAACCTGCCTGTTCCATTTTCAAGATTTGGGTGTCGTCGACTTTCCCTTTCATACAGGCCACGTACAGCCGGGCATCCGGCTCATTGTTTCTCTCCACCGTGTATATTCCAATATTCAAATTTGGAATCATCTGGATCGAAAGTCCTTCATGCACCATTCCCTTCACCTTCCGATGAATAAATGACTTAGTCAAACAGTCATTCATGTAAAGTGGGGTAGAAGAAATGGATACTGCTCCACTTTCATTTCTCCTTGTCAGAAAAATCACCTGATTTTCTTCTGCCACCTGATTTTCTTCTGCCACTAAGATAATAGGGACCAGGAGACGAGGAATAGCCACTGAGTCATCTACTCCTTTATGAGCGAACGGAATGATCCCCCTACTGACAAAGCAGCAAAGGTTTTTCGATAGGACCCCCCTTTTTCCGACGATTCCGTTCTTGTATCTCTGCTTAAACTGGACCTGGATTCATCTGTCTCTTTCCTAAAGTGTTATCATGACCCTGATTTCAACATGATACGGGACTTCTTTTGAGGGGATGAGCTAAGACCTTTAGTGGTTGTAGCTCTACTGCCCCGTCCCAGATCCTCAAGAGCTCTATATGCATTTGCATCTATTGAGTCAATGTTTATTTTGCTCACAGGACTTTCGTGTTCTTCCTCGATTGTATCAGAATTCTCCAACTTCTCAGATGTTCCTCATAAGGAAGGTATAGGATTCTTCGAATCGCTCTTCTGTCCTGTGGATGACTTGCTCGCCCGAGACGTTTTTCTTGACTTACTAACAGGTCATTTTCCTTTCGCTATTCTATGTTGCTTCCCTTTCGTAGGTTCCTTTGGGTCATTTTTGTTCGCGGAAATCCCTACTGATGAGCTCTGCACAACTCCCCTTGCTTTCCCACCGGCTCGTTTATGATATTTGTTCAATCCTGATATCGGTACTGTCTGTCCCAATGACACAAATACAAAGAAGGGGGAGAGTGGGAGAGACTCTTTCGTAGGAGGATCTGCAAACGGATCCGATTCCTTCGCCAAGCAATAAGCATCCATTTTTTTGTGATTGTGCATACGACAGGTATTGCACCATGGTGTGGCCGCAGATATTACCTCAATGTGGTATTCCTCTTTTTTTGGAATACCCACAATTATTTTCCTTTTTACACGCTGTTCAACCAGCGGGTCCAGATCAAAATGAACGTTACCCAACTCCGGCTCATCGGAGAATTCTTCAAACAGGTGCAATTTAACAACCTTCTCAAAATTTCGCTCCACCACCATGTCAAGAGTTGCCATAAGTTGCAAAGGAACGTTCAGGCAACATACCCAGAATCTCTTGGGTTTCCCGGTATTTTTGAAGAATTTCATCTCCGTCAGGTCCATCCATGGTAAGAAGGAGATATCATACGATTTGCCCTTCAGCTCTAATGTCACACCGCCCTCTTGTTTCAACCAGTCTGGAATCTCCTTGGTACTTGCCACGTACGTGGCAATATTTTTTCCCTCATTTTGATATCGACCTCGTTTCGTGTTTAGATCGATATCCACGTTATCATACTAGGAGGTCTCGTAAACTCCAATGAATTGTTTTTTAATATCGTTAAATAGGTTTTTCGCTTCCTGATAATACTAGACCGTAACAGCGTGGTCTCTAAGCCACTCCATTTGTGCGTCCGGAAAGTCTTCATCTTGATCCAACCGAGCAAAGTCTTCTCCCAGTTCAGTCGTCCGGATACAGAGTCTTGAGGGGAGGAGACCATCGTGAAAGCACGCGTCCAACAATTCTTTAATGTAAGTTTTTTCTTCAGTTGTGTAATTTCGATTCGTTGTCGGATCCGAATTGGATGCTCTTGCCTCATATAAGTTAGGAAGATTCGGTTTTGTATCCATGACCCTTGATTGTAAATTTTGCGATAGGGTTCGATTAGAAGTCAGGTTAGGTACAAACCAATCTCCAACACCATTTATAATAATTATATATATAAGGCCTCAATAAATTAAGAACAATTTCATAATACTCAAGCCGCACCAGTAAAGCGACTGCTTACCCACAGGAACCTCAAAACGCCGCGCTGTGTAAGATTGACTATGCTTCTTCGTTCAGTTCGCACATCAGCATGAGAACGGTCGGACTACGGAAAACTATGAGCCCTCTTTGGAAGACTTTCACCCAGTTCACTGTTGAGCAATTGCTTCCCTCGAAGGGGGAGAGGTGGAGCACTCCTAACCCCGTAGACCAGCTACAGTAGACGAGGGGCGTCCCAGTCACCTGGGCGTTGACGAAGACGACGTCGTATCGTAGAGACGACAACTATTTCGTAGCGCTCACAGTTCCCTGCCGTCTCACAATTCGACCGGAAGTGCAGGGGCAAATGCCCAAATAAATTGTAGAGCACTATTGGAAACCGCGTCCAGTGTCCCATTCCTAGCAATTACACCCCCCACAAAGGTTCGCATTAAGCACAACCCCAAAGGGAAAAAAATAGCCCTCTAAGATCTACAAGGAGAAACCTCCTTAATCCACTGACAAAAGTCCGTTGTACTTGGCCCAACTATTGAAGTCGAGCCTCAATATGCCTTGCGCGCCGACTTTTACGGAGCGTGCAGAGAAAGGGAAAAAATATGGGACATTTGTTGCTTTAAGCAGGTACTGCCCCTTATGCTGGACCTGCTCCCAGCAGATGGAACGTAAACAGACCGTCGTTTTCTTGTTTCCACTCAGGTAGCACCACAAGCCTCGCCAGAAGTGAAGCCAGATACACACTGGAAAAAGCTGGCTGGCAGGTTGCTAACCGTCTCCCACACGGAGTCAGATTATAAACTGTCAAGAATCTTCTTCCAAAAAATGGAAAAAAAAAAAGTGAATAGGGAAACCAAGCTCTGAACGTGATTGCCCTCACATTCATTGAATCCGGCGCAAAATTGCAGCCAGATACATTCTGGAGAGTGGCAACGTTACACTTGAGCCCTGAAACCGAAAGGGCTGGCAGGCATTGACTGCTCCCCGTATCCGACGGGCAGTCAGATTACAAACTGCCAAGGATCTTCTTCTCAAAAAAGAAAAAAGAAAAGAAAAAAGGGTGAAAAGGAAAACCAAACTCTGACCGTGATTGCACTTCGACTCATCCACCACGGCGCAAAAGTGAAGCCAGATACGTTTTGGAAAGTGGCAACGTTACAGTAAAGCCCTGAAGATGGAAGGGGTGGTAGACACTCATCATAAACGGAAAAAAAAAAAAAAAAAAAAAAAAAAAAAAAAGTATGCTTCCCCCCCAAAAAAAAGGAAAGAAAAAGGACTCTCCGTTTCTTTTCTCACGTTCGCATTCCTCTTCTTTTTTGTCTTTCCCTCCCACGCGTTTCCACATTACACACCACCAGGACATCTTTTAGTCCTTGTGCTCCCTTTCCGTGGGGCCACCAGCTCCCTTCCCCATTGTCATGCCAAGCCTTTGCCGAACTCCACAAATCACGACGCGTTAACAAGAAAGCCCCGCGGCCGATGTATGGGCTAAGTACTAGTGGTTTGTCAACAAAACTCCTCTCCCAGGGGAAATCATCTCTAAAACTAAACTCTTATTTGGTGACAAATTCCCTATTCGTATTGTGCGCAGATCGATGATGGCAAATGTGGTCATCCACCTGGAGGAAAAAGCGGGAAATTTTATTTCCCAATCATTGATGCGAGAATCGAGGCCGGGACAACGAATTTGCTCACACAGGCAGGGGTCAGATGGTTCAACCTGGAGTTGGTCATAAAAAGTACTCCCACGAGCTAGATGTCATTGCTTTGCCACCTCAAATCTTCGTGTTGGTACTTCTCCAATTGAACGACTCGCTGGCGGAACAGCAGAATCTGAACTTTAGTTTCCTCTTCGAAGCGCTGGTGGGAGGCTGGAGATCCCCCGCTCCATCTGGCAGGTCCCACAGTTCAGTTAGACCAAACCCGATGCAAAGGTCCCCATTTCAGATGAATCAGAGATGGGAAGATGATACGGCTGTTTCCCGCATCCAAGACCAAGCAGACGATGGAGCTGCTAATGGTTAAAGTGAGGATCGGTACTTGGAATGTCCGAGGATTAGCGGACCGTCAGGGAGAGAGAAAAAGAAGTGGGTGAAGACTTGGATGTTCCAACAGAAAATTAACGGCCTTTGCATTCAAGAGTTGAAATTGGGGAAAGAAAAGATATATGAGCTGCCCAAGTGGTGGGATGGCCTACAAGTTTGGTCCCCAGCCCAAGGTACAAGGGGAGGGGTCAGCATCTTAATACACCGGGACATGCAAGTACAAGTAGTAGACTCGGAGATTGACCTATGGGACAAACGGGCATGGGTTCACACAGGCCTGGAGGAATGGATAGTGATGACGATTTATGCTCCATCAGATCCAGTACCAAGGGCGGAACTTTTCTCGAACCTATAAGCAATCACACCGGTACCGAAGAATCTGATCATCATAGGCGACTGAAATCTCTCTTTGGACGAGGTGATGCGCAGAGACGAAGTCTTGCGCTCGATGGGAAGGAAATACTTTATCAACCTGTTCGAGTTTCTGCAAGAACGTGGACTGGTTGATACATTCTGCTCGTTGAACCCAGACGACCTAGGATACACGTGGTACTCAAATATCCGGAAGGAGAGAGAGGATGTAACTAGAAGAAGGTTGGATTATTTTATGGTGAGTGAAGGTTTGGCGCAGTGGGTGACTGAGGTCAGACAGATGCTGCATCCAATGTTAGATCATAAACCAGTGATGGTGGACCTAGTGTTAAATCAGTCCTTGGAAAGAGGAAGGGGCTATTTCAAGTTAAATTATCAAAATCTTGACGTCCTGAGGGTAAGAGAGTGGGTGGCAGACCAGATGGAGTCCTGACCATCCGCAAAAGAAGATTTCACTTGACCATCATCTCAGGAATGGGTAACGTCTATTCCAGAATCCTGGCTCGGGACCAGTCCCAAGAAAAGGAAAGGTGTCGAAAGTCAGTGCAGGAGGGATGAAGAAGGATGGAAAGTCACCCCATCTCGGAGTTGGTATAGGCTACAGAGAGAGAAAAGAGACCGATTAATCCTGATCAGGTGAGAAGAGATGTTGAGGGTGAAGGGGATCATTAGCACGTCCTTTCATCATGTAGTTCAACTGGACCCCCCTTCGACTCTTCTGCACCACCAGCAACCTCCCCGTAAAGTATTTTGGAGTACGCTAGGTTGTACTACGCACATATCCTAACTACCAGAAGAGAAGAGGACACCGTAGACACTGACCTGACAGGTGAAATCGATATGTGACAAGATACGACGGTTCCTAATCTCCTATGCAAAGGTTGACCTTGGACAGACCAGTTATCAATAAAACAGACACTAAAAGAGATGGCGTTAGGGAAATGTCATGGAAGGGATGGACTTACTGTAGAATTCTACAGGGCTTGCCTGAAAGCAATGGGGCCAACTATGCTGGAAGTGCTCAACGAGGTCCTAGCTATGAATTTTCCTCAGAGGCGGCCATGCGCAGCTGCGGCCGCGTGA
>BFEA01000362.1:1381554-1398173 GCA_003427395.1 Chara braunii | reverse complement strand
ATTTGGACCGCCACTCCAGCCAATAGAAGGGTAAGTGCGAAGACCCGGACACCCGGGGACATCCACAAATGCTACATTCACATGCACTCATACGTCAAAGCCAAACAAAACTTGTAAAAACAAAGAAGAAAAAAGTTCTTTATTTCAAAGAAAAACACTTCGGCTGTTAGACAGCCGCCCGACAACCAGCCCACACCCCAATTCTCGCCGTCCCCGGCGAGCATTTCCCTCTGTTTTCCACCTCTCCTCATTTCAGTTCATCCCGGCCCCGTGACACACGTCCCTTCCTAACTATGGTACAATCACCGTTCCCAGGACTAAGACTCTTGGCGCCTCTTCCTATGACCGTCTTTGTCTCCTTCTCCTCTTCTCGAGCCTCTCTCTCTTCCGTTTCCTCTCTCTTCTCTCTCGTTTGATTTTCAAGGCTCTCCTCGAGGCACTCCTTCTCTCTCTCAGCTTGCGCTTCCCTAACCGATCGGCGGCCTCTTCATCCTCTCAAGGTCTTTTCTTCTTCACAGAGGTCTTTGGTAGGGAAGGGTTCCGAACCTTATACCGCTTCCTAGGTGGGCGAGACGAGGTCCCTTGTTTGGAGGTCTCCCCTTTTTCATGCGTGATGGTCAACTCCGCGCCGAGCGCTTCTTTCCCTTTTCGTTTTGGCCCCTCCCCAAGGGTCCCTCTCGATCGGAAGATCTTGAGACGAGACCCTGCGATAGGGTCCCTCAGCCTACTCCCATCTAACTCCGCGAGCATATAGGCCCCCCCGTCCAATCTTTTTAGGACCTTATATGGTCCCATCCATCGGTTTGCCAATTTCCGGCTCCAGGTTTTTTCTAGTGACGAATCGTACGTCAGCACTAGATCGTTCACTTCTATTGGCGCTTTTCAGACCTGCAGATTTTTGTCCCATCTATCTTTCCCTTTCACCGTCTCTCTCTCGATGTTCTCACTGGCCGTGGCTACCCCGACATCCAAGTTCTCGGCTATTTGCTGTATCCGTGCTTTCAATAACTCACCCCTAGACATGTTGGTTTTCCATGAGACACTCGTCCAAGTGTCAATGTGGAACTCTATGGGTAAGGGACCATGCCTGCCGAACCAAAGGGTGTAAGGAGGGTACCCAGTACTTGATTTGACCGTGATGTTGTCCGCCCAAACTGCGTACCGTAAATACTTGGGCCATTGTTCCGTGCGACCCCTACACCATTTCGCTAGGGCGTCCACAAGTGTCTGGTGTCCCCTCTCTACCGGCGCATTGCTTTGGGGGTGATAAGCGGTAGTATAGGCCACCCCGATCCCTGCCTTTTCTAATAACATCTTGAACTTTTGGCTCAAGAATTCCGCCCCCCTATCCATAACTATCCTCCCGACACACCCATACCGCGCGATATACTCTAGGAGAAAATCACTTACCTCCTCCGCCTTTTTTTTTTTAATGGCCTTTGCTTCTACGAATCCGGTGAGGTCATCCCGGGCGTTGATTATGTACCTAAGACCGCTGACCCCTTTTGGCATGGTCACTAAGTCGATATGGACCTTCTTGCTTGGGACCGTGGGAAGCGACGAAACTAAGCGTTCTTTGTATCGAACCGTCCCCCTTTTCTGGCAAGCCTCACAGGTAGAACAGTACTTTTCCACTTCGGCGTACTACCCGTCCCACCAATAAAGCATGCGGACCTTATCGAAAGTACTCTTCACCCCTCTATGACCCCCAACGACCCCATCGTGTAACTCCTCTATGACCGCCCTTCTCTCCTCCGGGTCGCACAGCACCCTCATGGATATTGCGAATTTGGTGGGTCTTTTGAACAGGTGGCCTCCCCGCAGGCAATATCCCAGCGCCTCTTGCTGGATCTTTTCAGTCCCTGTTTCCCTACCGGCCAAGTACAGCCCTATGTCTCGGTACTTCCCGTCGTAGAGATTTGCAAGAAAGGTCCTTGGGCCCCCTTCTTCCCCTCGGCTGCCCCGAGCTATTTGCGCTCTACTTGCGGCGACTTTCATTATCGTCTCTTCAGTCATTGCCTCTTCTTCCTTCTTAAGCCTAGGCAGGTACTCTTCTCGAATGGGAAGCCGGGGCAATCCATCGATGGCATGGTTTTTGGTCCCCGATATCCTCTCGACCCTATAGTCATAAAGCCTGATATGGATCATCCAGCCAGCGATGGTCGTATCTGTCAGTGAGAAATCCTTTTGGAGAACCGCGGCCACCGCCGTCGGGTCCACCCTTAGGAGAAATTGTCGTCCGTACAGGTAGTGACGGAAGACTTTCAGGCAATGCAGTACCCCCAACACTTCCTTCTTGAATTGGCTATAATTTCTCTCTGCGGAGTTCAAGGTATGGCTCTCGAATTGCAAAGGTCTCTCTCTCCCTTCCCCATCCTTTTGTGACAGGAGACCCCCCACCGAGTGAGGTCCAGCGTCCGTGGATACTATAAACGGATGACTCTCTTCGTCTTCAAGAAACGGGACCCCTAGGACTTCTCCACCTTCGCGGAACTCCCCCTTCAAGGCTTCCATGACCGTTGTTTGTTCTTCTCCCCAAACCCATCCTTCCGATTTTCAGAGGAGTCTTCTAAGGGGTTCCGCCTTCTCTCCATAGGCCTTTATGAAGATTCGCCAGTAGCCCACAACCCCTAGAAACTGTCGGAGCTCCGTTATGGATTTGAGCGGCGATGGCCAAGTCATCAACTTTACTAGTTTCTCGGGATCGGGCCTCCGCCCCTCTTTATCGCAAATGAACCCTAATATCTTGATGGAGGATACGCCCCAACGACTCTTAGTCCCGCTTACCGTGAGGTTCACGTCGTCTAGTTTCACAAGGACGTCTCTGACATCTTTCATATGGTCGGCCACAAACTTTCTAACCCCCGGGAAAACCTCGGTCTCATCCTGCTCGACCGGCCCTTTTATCAAAAAATCATCCAGGAAGACCTCTACCTTCTCCGGTATGAATTCCTTGAGGACCGCGATCATGGCCCTTTGGAACACAGCTACCCCATTCGTCCAACCCATCGGTACCACCATCATTTGAACCATCCCTAAGGGTGTATGCATGGCGGTCATGTGCCTGTCCCGGTAATCTAAGGGAATCTCATCGTACCCTAAGAAGAGATCGCAAATAGAGTATATTGAGCGACCCGCTGACCCTTCTGCTAGCAAATCGGCCTCAGGTATAGACCCCACATCTCTTATGGTGACTGCATTGGTCCTCTGGAGGTTCTGGATCCATCTCAGTTTGTTGCTACCTCCCTTCCTTAGAAAGAACCACTTATTGGAGTAGGCACTCTCGCAAGGTTCCGCGACGAATATCCTGATCTTTTCCTTGATGAAGGCCACTATCTCTTCTGTCTCATTTTGAGCATACTTCCATTGAGGCCTATCCTTCCAAGGGACGTGGGGGACCGTGTGGATCCGGGCTGGCTCAGCATACCTTGGGTCGATTCTCCCTCTCTCCGAGTCATCAAAGGCAATGGCCTTATCGCAGCCCCTTAAGGTCATTGCTATGAACTCTTTTTCTTTCTCTGTGAGATTCCAATCTCCTATATTCATTTTCGCCAGTCTATCGGTCGTTATCTTTTGCCCCTCCGTCTCTTTCCTCTTCCTGATGATATCGGCTATTTCCTCTTCCGATATCGTAGCTTCCCCCGTTCTATCCCGACTGACCGCGGCGGGTTTCAC
The DNA here is from genome assembly GCA_003427395.1 of Chara braunii. Taxonomy (NCBI): domain Eukaryota; kingdom Viridiplantae; phylum Streptophyta; class Charophyceae; order Charales; family Characeae; genus Chara; species Chara braunii. The sequence goes on along the minus strand of BFEA01000362.1, from coordinate 1,394,498 downwards.
TTTCTTCGCCACGGTTTTGTGCTTCTTAACTCCGCCGGCTAAGGGGATCCTTCCAAAAAAGACAAATTGACGCACCCACCGAACTCCTCTTCCTCGTCCTCCTTCTCGTACCCCATGTCGTTAATCACTATCCTATCCCCCACGTCTTCGATCTCCATTTGGTCCTCCTTGGGTCCTCTATCCGTCAAGGGCACTTCCTCTAGACGGACTCGACACACCCTCGACTGGGCCCCCTTGCGCCTAGTAAGGCTGGTCCGGTTACGTTCATCTTGCGCGTCCACGGTCTTCAGGACCACTATGATTCCATCAGGACTTTGAATTGAGAGAGTTTGACTCTCATCCGGCAAATCAAGTGTGGTCGCATGTACCGCGCTTAGCCAAGTCCTCCCGAGGATTAATTCGGAGGAACACTCTTTCACCGAAAAGATCGGTACCGTGGCCTCCACACCAGCTACCTCAATTACGGGGCTATGACACACCCCTTCTGCCGGTTGCAGCTTGTTATCTGCCACCACCATCGACATTGACACCCCTCGGTCTATCTCCAGACCTAGCTCTCGCGCGATGGAGTCCCTACATACCGTAGACTCGGACCCATTGTCCACTAAAGCCCTCATCTTTTTCCCACTTACCACCGCCTGGAGTTGGCCACTCCCTAGCACGTAGAACTTCTTGGCCTCTTCCCCCGAGAAGAAATTGGCCGACAGCTCCTCCATGGTAATGCGGGTGGCCTGCACTTCTTCCTTGGCGGGACCTTCTACTTGCATCGTTGACGCTACCGCTAGCTGGACCCTTACCTTCCTCGTGATGGTTAGGAGCTCCTCTCTGACACTTTTGTTTGTGGCCAGATACTCTAAAAGGGTGCACTGCATGGGCTGCATCATCGTTCGCCTAAGGGGTGCTACCGTGTCTATCTCATCCAGGGTGCACTTCACTTCGAACTTTTCGGGGCCCCTCTTCTTGGGTGATTTTGGCGAAGTGGGTTTTTTTTATCTTCTCCTCCACTGCTTTCGCGTCGGTCATGGGCTGGTCATTGTCGCCGCTTTTCACCTCTGTAGTTTCCGACACGCTCGCTTGGTTCTCAGATGTCTCAGCCCCGACCTGCATCCTCACCCTTAGGCAAGGCCTCTCTTCCTCGGCCCGGGTATCTATGAACTTGATGTTGGATATTTGGGGTTCTCTAATGGACAATCTTCCCGATGACTCCACCATTTGGATGTGAGATGCGCTGGAGGTACCTTTGTCCTCCGGCTTCTTCCCTATCCTAGCATCTTGAAGGGCCACCCTCTTATCCACGTTCACCTTCATCGATGGATAGAAGGAGACCGCCTCTCCGCTATCTCCCCACACAACCCACTTGTTTTCATTTAACTTGACCACTCCCAATCTCAACGCCTCCGTGAGATAAGGGCAGACCCTTTTGCTGTGGTTTTCTTCGTTGCAGTAGACACACCTGGCCCGAGCTTGGGGATTGTTGGGACGCGGACCCCCTTGTGTTGTCGCCGCTATGGGCGCAGGCGGAGCCGGTGGCTGCGGTGCCGGAGGTGGTAATGCTCTAGACTCCGGTGGCGACTCAAGGGCCCAAGTTTGAGGGGCATCTCCCCACCTTCCATCCCTAGCATCCTTCCAATGGGAGTTCCCCCAATCGGAACTACGACTCCCCCCTATTTCCCTGTCGTTCCTCCAACCTCCTTGGCCAATTGATTTGTCCCTCCATCCGGTAGGCCGGTCTCCCCACCAGGGACCAGGCGGGACCGGTGGTGGTCTATCGCTCCCGCTTGGACCATCGTTCCGTGTCCCTCGCATGTTGCGGAGAGCCATGTTCAAGGTTTCTTTCATGTACTCTCTTACGTTTACCCCTCCCCCTGTGAAAACCACTTCGGCTACTTTCTCGAAATTTGCAGAATCCCTCGGGGTCTTTTCAAGGACCTCCTTCTTTTTTTCTTCAGGAAGGTGTAGCATGAACATTACGCACCTGTCTACCTCGGATAACATGCCCCTATCCACTAGGGTTTGGGATAAGCGTTTGAACCTTCGGGGAAAGGCTACCAAGCTTTCCCTTTCCCCCCTTGAAATCCGTCGCAAGCCCTCTACGGTCGGGATTAAGTCATCACTGGCAAAAGTCTGCAATAGGCTTGCCTTGAAGGACCTCCATCGACCATCCGAGGGGTAGATAGCCCGGATCGCGGTGTCCAATTCGGGGTCCGAGTGCTGGATAAAATAGTCGATCCACTCCCTTTCGGAGAATCTCTTGCGGTACGCGTAACTTTCTCATTTCTCCACGAACCCAGTTACATCTCGCCCATCGAAAAAAAGCGCCTCCAGACCCAGGTTGACGTCATAATAGGGCACCCATCGGTCGTCATATCGGCGAACGTAGGGACCTTCCATAGGTCCACCAGTTGCCGGATCGTACGGCCTGTACCATGAGGGATCGGGCTCCTCTACCCAGCCTCGGGGTCTTGATGGCTCCTAAGGGTCTTCCCTGTAGCGACCCCGCTCATCCGGCCAATCTGCTTCCCACCGGGCGTGGTCCTGCCCTCTAAAACTCCTCCGGGGCTCCATCCCTTGACTCCTGCCCGTTATCTCGCCAGGTGTCCAAGCTGCATCTGCCTCCCTCACGGCCCATCTATGCGACCTACTTCCAGCCTCCCTCGGCCTCTCTTCTTTAAAACCCCTTCTACTTGGCCCCCCTTCCTCCTCTCTTTGGAGTGGTCGGTACCCTCCCCTATCTCTTGGAAATTCCAAGGATTCTCCTATTCTTATTCTACAGGGAGGCCTCTCGACCCCTCGATCATCCCTTCCCACGCAGGCATTCGCCTTTCCGTGCCAGATCTTGATCCCACTAAGGCCTGCCTTTCACTGGCAACGCCCTCCGGAATCCTATCGGCCCATCTCCGCGGCCGGCCGTCGGCCTCTGCTGACCCCCTCTCGCAGGTCTCTCCCGCCCCGGCATACTTCTTCCTCTCCCCTAAGCGGTTGATATCCTTCTCTATCTCTAGAGAATTCCCGTTCTTCCTCTAATCGGGCTTCCGCATCCATCAGGTCAGCCCACCAGGACTCCCCTGGGACGCCTCTCGCAGTTTCGGCTACCCTTTCGTTTACCGACACCCATGGCCCCACATCTCTGTGCACTCGCAATTCCGTGCCGGCCCTTTGCCCCTCCGAAGCTAGTTTCTCCCCCGAAGCCATTTTCGGGACCCCTTCGGCCCTATCAAGCGTCTCCTTCCCCTCAGTCATTTCTTCCACTACCTTGCTTAGACTGGCCCCCAATTCGGGGCTCTTCACTATCCCCCTTCGTTCAGTGGTTTCCGGCGGACCAGGGAGACCAGCCCCCGGTTCACTCTCCATGCACCCTTACCCGCTACTTTTAGTCGCCTCCCTCACTACCGTCTGTGCCACTATCCGACTCGCCCTCTTCACCACTGTCTCTGTTACTTCCCGAGCTCTTCTCCTCCTCTGTTCCCCCCTCCTCCTCACTAGAATCCTCGTCCCCACCTTCTCCCTCCGACTCCTCACTGGTTACCGTCCACCAAGAATCCCTCAGTTTTTTCTCCTCACTGGCGGCAAATGCAAGGTTAGCAACCTCTAGGTCCGAGATGCCTCTAACCCCCTCTTGCGCACACCTCCTAATCAAATCCCTGTCCATATTACCCGGTTGCCCGGAGAATAGAGGCTTGATGAACTCCCCAACGCGTGCCCACCACTCGAAATCGGTGTCCTCCCTTGACTCCCAGCACTGGGTAAATAACTCGTGTCCCCCTTCCTCGCCCAGCGGGAATTTTTCTATCACTTGACTCCTCAATCGGACTTTCATTGCGGTCTCGTCATCCTTATAGAGTAGTCGATAGAACCAGGTAGGGATATTCCAAGTCCTTCCATGGCCTGCTCTCGGAACCTCTTCCCTCCCTCGATATTCTACCTTATCTAATACGGGTCCCCCGGTGCCAACCCTTCTCAACCTCTGTACTCGTTCTAGGGTTTTTTCGGCGATGCCTAGAGGGTCCTTTCCTTCCGCTAATTCAGTTGCGAAGGTTAGCTGGGCGTCAGGGGACAAAAAGATTTCCGCTTTTCTAGTGCAGCCGTTCTCGTCGAAGGCCACTGAGAACCTGACGACCGTCTCCTGCTCGTAAATCTCAAAGAACTCGGTAATCACATAGCCTTCTCCTCTAACCCTAGGAAGAGTCACTCCATATTTCCCTCCCCACGTAAAAACCCTCTCTATGATGCCGTAAGGGTTCCCCCTTTCGTATCTAATCATAGGGGTTCTCACCTCACACCCGCTAACCGCTCGGCGGCTTCGACCAAGGAGTCTTCGCACCTAGCTCGACCTGCCCCCCTATCCCCCCTCAGGGTCTGGCGCAAAGCCTCTTTGTATTCGCTCGTCCTATCCCAAAACCGAGTTTCCACAAGGTGTCTCTTAGACGTCAGTGCCGTTCCTAGACACCTTGAGTCCTCCTCGAACTTTCTCTCTACTTTCAGCAAAGGCTCCCTCCAAGTCCTCGAGAATCTCACGCCACTGGCATCTCTAATGCGAACCGAAAAGCTAGCTACTGTGGTCCAGTTCCTTCTCTTCCACAAAGCCAGCCTCCGGACTTCCACTAGAAACTCCGTCTCGGCGCGGACTATCCGGTCCTCCCCCAATTCCGGGTTAAGCTCGGCACCTCCCTCGACCCTAACCTCGCTCCCGTCTTCGTAGGTCTCTAGTTCCCAGCGAATCCTGTTTGAGACGAAAAAGGCTTTCATCCCGTTACCCCAAGAGAAGGTCTATCGTGACCTCGTCGAGGATCGCGATCGTGGCCGTTTCTAGTAGCTTGATTCTTGCCAAGGACCCTGGCCTAGCCCTCCTTTCTTCCTCCCAGCACAGAGCAAGGATCCGCTGAACTTCGTCCCTCACTCTATCCAACCCCACGAGCCCCTCAAGGTCCGGCTTGGTCATCCCCTAATTTCCGTCGACGACAGGCTATAGCTACCCGAACCAAGTCAGAGGGGTCTAATCCCGCTAGCTCTCCCTCAAAGATCTTGCCTAAATATCTCCACGATATCTTAGATTCTCTTGCGTGTCGACCCCACCCTTCAAAAGCGTAACCCAGGTCCTGTAGGGTCGACCAATCGTCCCTACAGAGGTCCCGAAAACACCAAGTTAGCAAGGTGTGTAGGTCTGATCCCGTGAACCTGAACTGACTTAGGATGGAAACCCTTCTTCCTACCGCCTTCTTAACAGCCTCTGAGGGGTAAACCCGCTCAAAAATGAATCGGGGAACCTCCACAAGCTCGCTGGAGAGGAACCGCGGTATCTCTTCCCAACCCCCGTAGGTCACTAGATATTCCTCTTCGCACCCCTCGTGAGGTCCCAACCCCTCCACTAACTCCCCTAGCCGGCCCCTTACGGCTTCAGCGTCCCAGAGAGGGTCCTTCCCAGTCCATAGGCTACGAGCTATCTCCACAAAGCCATCCTTCGAGAGGAATATCCTGGCTTCTCCAACCACGATCGGTCCCTGGCAACTCACCACGAAGCGTACAAACGCCTTCCCTCGTGGGGTCCCCACCTCCTCTCGTAGGAGAGTCCTAGCTGGTTCGGCCAGCCGGGCCCTAGGCAGAGTGATTCTAATAACCTCTCCGGTATCCTTTACGGGCTCTATGGACGCCCAGAGAGTCCTCGGAATCCCTCTAATCATCGGCCCTCAAAACCCGTCCGGTTTGCTACCTGCTCCTCTCCGAAGAAGCAAGCGTACGGGACGTCCGCGACGAGGGATCGGAGTCCCTCAAACTCCCTCAATCTTCCAAATATGGTGGGTAGTTCACTCCTTGGGGGAATCCCCGCGTCCACGCACTGCGTATAAAGCCAAAACAACCCCCTAGCCCGTACCCCGGATTCTCGAGCAGCCCTAAGCACCGTTACTACTTTCTCTTACGGGTCCCTTAGGAACGAGCTGGCCACGAAGTGGGGCAAGTTAGCGTGAAGGACCCCGGAAGCGCGAGGGACCTCCCCGGGCTCGGTGAAGGAAACTAGGGACCACGACTCGAAAGTCCCCTCCTCGTAATCTGTTAACACCAGGTTGTTCGCCAACAGCCTGGCAGACGCTCGGTACTCAAAGTGCGTAAGCCGCCCGGTCACTAAACCCCTCCAGACCTCGGTCCACCTCTCTTCGTTGAAAAAAATGGTGGCTCGGATTTCTAGGAAGCGACCGATGTCGGGCGGGCCCCCTCTCTCCACACCCTCTTTCCAAGTGAGCTTTCGCGCTCGAACCCATACGTAGGCCCCTTCTCTGATTAATCCCCCCTTCTCAACACTCATCCAATAAGGAGTCACCTGAGGATCTCCTGGGATCAAGACCTTCTCGGGATCACTGGCCTCTATTGATTCTACCACCCCTTCTTCACTAAGGACAAACTTCACCCTCGGCTTTCGGCGCCCTAAAGACCGACCTATGATAATCTTCCTGAGAGGAAGTGTAGGTCTTCTCTAAAGAATCCAGTCTATGGAAAATTTCCCAGAGTCTCCTGCGCGGCGGAATACCTTGATCGATGCAGTGTGTATAGAGTATCCACAGGGACCAGAAGGTAAGGTCCAAACCCCTACCTCTCTCTAGAAGACGCATTATCCTTTCCTCGTTTGCCCTAGGGAACAAGTAAGATGGCACCCTTAGAGTCAAGGGGTATCTTGACCTTGGAAACTCTTCCTTCCTCGCGAACCTCTCCTTTTCCACGGGTACAAATGCAAATCGCTCTCTAACGCTGCCTATCCATTCTCCTCTTACCTCTCTTGCTTCCGCAACAGTCTTTCCAGCCCACCCCCTTGTCCCAGAACTAGGGGTACAACAAGTTTTGCCCAGGCTTCCGGTGCTACGTAAACAACCGCGGTCACCTCAAGGCTCCGTCCAACACTTTGGCCTTCTACTTCCTTGGACTCTACCCACACAAATTCCCCACTGACCGTGGACTGACCCTCTTCTACCCTTTCCTAATCAGGGACTTCCCCGTTGCTAGGGATCAGCCTAAGGGCCTCACTATCTTCTAATGGGGACTCTAAAAAGCACCCCCGCTTTTTATCACGGAACACCATTCATCTAAAAGACCCTTTGTGGCACCCCGAAGACCCTTTGGTAACCGTAGTCTCTTCCTCCCTCGTGGTCTCGGGTGGACTCCCTAAAGGATCCCGGCACGGATCCTACAAGCCTTGATCCCGTATGGCACCGGGTTATCTACGCAGTAGGAGTAGTACCAATGGAGTGACCTAACAGAGAGCTGCCAACGTCTTTCCCGCACTATGGATTGCACTACCCTATCGTATCGTTCCTCCTTCCCGCTCACCCTTCGGAAAACAAATGATGGGAATATGGCCCTGACGCACCCTGTGGCACGAGGGTACTCTCCGTCCCGGGCACAGGTCACCCTCACCTCGACGGGTGGGCAGTGTCTAAGGGGGTCAGCCTCAAAGATCTGCCTCAAAAYCGGTCCTGCTCGGGCTTCCCAATGATCCGCACGGTACCACCCCRGGACCAAATGAGTRACGTACTYGACCCAAGCTTCCCTACTCAAGTAGACTGTTCCTTCCRCACRGATCACTGTTCGCCTGGGTCTCTTCCCGTTCTGGGGCCTGTTCCGGGACCACTTGTCCCCCTCCCAAGTTCCCACTGCGAAACGAGCCCAGAGGAAAACCCCTCTCTCTAGCTCTACCCCTCTCTCGCGACCGGCTAGATACCGCTCCGTGCMGTGGTCTAAAGGGAMGCTGAAGCACTCTCGGTCTTTGCTTAAATCAACTTTCTCAATCCGAACCCTTTCTTCTTCAGTACCCTCTATGATTCTAACCATCCCCTAGGACTATCTCCTCTATGATTTGAACTAGCGCTCTCCACTCATCCGACCCGTCCAGGAAGGCGTCCGGAATAGTGGGGACTGGCCTACCCCCTCGCGGATACGTCCGGCACCCCAACGAGTAGAAATAGTTAATTTCGTAAGCCCCTAGCAGCTGCCTCTCAAGCTGCGCGTGAACGATCGCCTCCTCCCAGCTATCCAAATATCCCGCCGCTCTATCTACCCCCTCTTCCACGTACAAGGATATGTCGAAGTGCTCGGTCCACCTGTAAAAGGTATAGCACCAAACATCTACTCCGCCTATATCACCCACACTAATCCCTGCAGGCTCAAACTATAAAGGCCTCGAGCTCATGGATCCGCCGTTCTCACTATATGCTTCACTATCCCTACTAGTACTTTCCACCCATCCGACCCATCAAGATAAGCGTCCGGAATTACCGGCGCCGGGCGACCACCTCTCGGGTAGGTACGATATCCTAGAGAGTAGAAATACTTGAATCCGTAACCCCTTAACCTCTTCCCACCCGCGAAGGAAGTCCTCTCCTTGATCTTGCCCCTCCTCCACATAAACACCTACGTCAAAGTCCCTTGTCCATAGTCTAAAGGAATAACACCACACATCAACACTTCCGTGGGTACACACACTAATCCGTTCGGGAGTGGCTTCTAGGCTCATACAGTATAATCAAAGGAAACTTCCCTAAATTCTCACTTCCTATTGGCCACTCGAGAGACCACCTCTATCCCGAGAGGAAGAGAAGCCTGTGAGCTCAGAAGGATCAAATGTACCAGAGAAGGAACGTCGTCTCACTCGGCTACCTTCCTGTCCTCCCCCGCTGAGAGACTCCTCCCCACTCCCAGCCTAGAGACTAGCCGTAGACACAGGTTATCCCCGAGGAAGGGTGGCAACCCCCTCCCCGGAGTTGGACCGAAGTCACACACCCGCACCCTACGTACCCCACTGAACCGACCTCTAGTCCTAATTAGCCTATCCGGTACCACGCCTCTACTCGGCCCACCTCAAGCGTGGAATTACCCGGGTCCCAGGACAAGATCCCCCTATGTATCGGAAATCGCTAGCCTATCTATTCACTCACCATTCTTCTCATCGTGAACTCTTCTCACTTCGTTCCCTTCTCCCTTTTTCGCCTCCTGCTGCCTCTTTTCTCTCTTGGAATCACCGGAAGATCGGGGAATGTAAAAAAAGGGTGGGAAGAGCGGAGCTTTTAGGAAGAGGCTCTCAGGTGGGGTTGATAAACATACGTACCTTGGGTCTTCAATACTCGTTATCGTAATCCCAATAATCCCCCAGTTCCGAGTCCAAGAAGTTGGCTAGACACCGGTCCACCAGGAGCCGGCCTCCGATCCCTCGCCCAAGGTCCCCCAAGTATCCCCTTCTTCTTGAATGCCCTCGTTATGAAGGTCAAGAATCTCCCTCTCTTTCCATCGCTCTGGTACCCGTAGCACCACACTCTTCTCCCCCAAGCCCCGAACCGGTCCCGATTGAGAGTCTCGCTCCCTCGCGGGAGTTGCAACCGTCGTCAGTCCCCGTGGATCGAGGATCGAGACCCCTAACCCCTCTCTAGACACAATTTCTCTTGCGGGACTTCGCCCCTGGGTAGGTGCCCTCCACAACCCGTGCGGATCAAGAACACTTGGTAACCCCCTCGGATCCCAGATAGACAGCGCTACTGACCCCTCTTAGACCCCTCTCCCCGCTCCCTCTCTTTCTCTCTCTCTCTCCCCCCCTTGAGCAGATCCCCTTATACTATTCCCCCGGACTGTTCTTCTCCCTCCCCTTTCGTTGTTCTTCACCCTCATTCAGACCCCTCAAGCAAACTGTTCTCCCCCTTTGTTTTTCAAGTTTTTAGAAATAAACACGCGCAAAAACCAAGCATACGAAAAAGAACTAACCTGCTTTTACCCTTCGAAGGCCGGAAGTGGGCGCCGAGATCGCAAGCGGGCCGGAGCGGACCTGCAAAAGGAACCAAGGAGACAAACCCCGACACCCGGAAACCCCTTGCCCCCGACAAACCCCAACAGCAAGCCCCTCCCCAATAAACCCTTTGCAGACGTCGCTTGAGAAGAGACCCGATCCTGGTGAAGAAACTGCTTGAAGACTCGTGCCGAAGAACTTTGACGCCGAAATTTTGAAGAATACCGCAAACTCACTTCACCGCTACCTGTCACGCTGGTCCTCCCTCACCCCGTGATTGCTGAGTCGGCCGCGACCGCTGGAGAAACGCTCATCCCCGGCAACGGCGCCACTTTTGTCCGGGTAGTCTCTTTCCCCCAACCTCTGTTTGTTAGGTCACCTGACCAGCCACCCCCTTCCGGTCCCCCCCCCCCCTTCGGCAGGAGGCTCGGTTAGTCGCAGGCGCGGTCCCGCCCGGTAGTCGGCGCAGTACAGATTAACACCCCCTCTTCCCCACGGGTGGGAGACCCCTAGACACTCCTCCTTCCTCCACACTCTGCTCGGATGCCCTCCCTTCTTTTTGGAATCTGGATCAGACAGCTCGAGGATGAGTCGATGGCTGCCACCACTGGCTCGTGAGGCCAGGCCCACACGACCACCACTCGGCTCAGATCGGAGGCTCGAAATGGACCAAGCAAACGTGACCTGGTCCAGCCGACAAAGGACTCTTTAATAGAGCTAGACCTCGTAAAAGCGACGAAAAATGTCGGTACACCGCCTACAGGCGAACAGAGCTGACGAACAGCGGGGCAAAAAAAAAAAAAAAAAAAAAAAAAAAAAAAAAAAAAAAAAAAAAAAAAAAAAAAAAAAAAAAAAAAAAAAAAAAAAAGGCTTTCTTGAAACTTACTGATCACACTAGATCAGCCAGCGGCCGGCTTGAGGCCATATATTTTTTGACGCGCCGTTGAAAACAAAAATTTAGGAACAACACTTAAATAGGAGCAGGGCGGGTAACCGCCTGAGAAAGAAAAGAGGAAAGGAAAAGAAAAAAAAACAGGCTTTCTTGAAACATACAGATCACACTAGATCAGCCCGCGGCCGACTCGAGCCCAGACGTCTTTGACGGACTTTTTGCGAACAAGGAACTCTCGAAGAAACCCAGAAAACAGAAATTTTTGGAACTGCATCCAAACTGGGCGGGGTGTATAATCTCCGGGGGCCGAAAATAGCTTTCTTCGAAGATACAGCTATGCCGTCAGCAAGAAACTCGGAGTCGGTAGTGTCTCCTGACCGTTTCTTGCAGCGAACAGAAGTTGCTTCCCTCCCCTCCGAAACATCTCTCAGTACGTCGGGGGTTCGAAGCTCGTGCGCACTAGCTGCAACAGCTCCCTCCCCTCACGTCAGCCGCGTCGCACTGGCTTTCTCGGCTCGCCCCTTTTAACACAGGAGATTCTCTACTTCTTCCTCTCGCTGTCCCTCCCGTCCTTTCTTCCACTCTTCTCTCTTTCTTCCTCTCTTTCCTCCCCCTTCCCTCTCCTTCCTTCGTCCCCGCTCACCTTCTTGCTCCCTGCGTGCGCAACCTCGAAACACGGCTTAACCGTGGGCTCGCCGAGCCTCGTAATCCGTGTGGTGGGTAAGACAGCGGCTGGAGTAGCTTCCGTCGAACCAGGCCACCGATCAGCGCTCGATGGAGCGGTATTGCAGAGCTTAACAAATGATCGGCCTTCAACGACATTTGCGGAGATGGTGACGAGAGCCGCAATAGGCCGTGAACGGAGGTAACAAAAGACAACATCAATAGAGCTTGGTCCTCAGCCCTCGGTTGTCCTCCCGGTACTTCTGACGGATCTGCATTGGTCGGACTTGATCAGCACTCCATGCCGCTTGTTGACGCCCACCACGTCGATTGACAACGTTCGGCGGTCAGTCGAGTACATGCCGTTAGTGACGGGCGCTGCGTCGGTAAGAGCCGGACAGTGATCAGCACTTGGTTGAGCAGCGCCTGTCGTCCAAGCCCGCCCTCGCTCATGGGGCATAAGCCAGGATGTCGCTCGAGCCCTCCTTCTTCCGTGGACCGCCAACGTCCTCCATTTCCCCTCGCCCTTTCACTCTCTCTCTCTCTCTTCTTCTTTCTCTTGCTTCCTTCTCTGTTCCGGAGTGCAGTGCTGCCGCGAGCTCCCCTTGGATTTCCTCTTCCCCTCCCTTCAGCTATCTTAGACCGCGACTGCCCCCCTCATCGCTTATTCCACGCCACTCTCTCTTCTTGCGCCCTCCCGTGGGCTGGTTTCTCTCTCCGGTTCACTCTCTCTCTTTCTCTCTTTTTTTCTACGCGGCGAGCTAGTCCGAGGTTTTCCCACACGTGAGGAGCCCACTACCGTGGAGAAGAGTGACTCCTTGCCCCCGTCTACCCTTCCCCTCAAGCCTTCTTTATCCCTCTCTTCTCTCTCGCGCGCACCAGTCTCTCCTCCTGGCGCAAGCACCATCGGCCGACGAGCTCGTGTGCTGAGATACGTGCGCTCAGAACTCGTGCATGCCAACCATGAGCTCCGACTCCCTCCTACGTGCACCGGGCTCTACTCCTGGCGTAGGCACCCTCGACCGACGAGCTCGCGCGCTTAAACTCCTTCGTGCGCGCCAACCCTGAGCTCCGATTCCGCTCTTGAACCTCTCTCCTTGCTTCCACACAGCCGCTCGCTCCGGAGCTTCCGCAGCACCCCGTTTGGTTCCGGGTCGGGAGCACGAAGGCGAGAACTCTTCGGTATCGCTCTCTCTCCCTCCTGTGCGCCAGCGAATGTTATCCTCGAGCGTGCACCGCGCGTACTCGCTAGCTTCCAACCTCCGTGCGCTTTTTTTTTTTAGGCTCCTCTCTCTCTCTTTTATACCCTCTGTCCCTCATTACTTCCTCCTTCTGTATACGGCATTCGCATCTCATTCTGCTAACGTTTTCGAAATTTTCCCTTCTTCCCGCCGTTCGACTTAAATTTTTTTAAAAATTTTCTTAATTCCCGCTCACCCTTCCTCCCCATCCGTTAGATCCAGCATTTCCCCATCCTCGACCAATTACGGCTCACCTTTTCCTCAAGGTAGGATCGGTTCGGTCGATAACCTCCCGTCGGCAGCACTTGTCCCTTTCCAATCTTTGTTACTTGCTGCACAAGTCCGTTGAGCTCCCTTGTCCGTTCGTTTTCTTCCTCCGGGATCTGGCGGG
>BFEA01000362.1:1348671-1381284 GCA_003427395.1 Chara braunii | reverse complement strand
ATCCCTCACTCTCGGCGGGACCCCCATCGCGCCCGCTCTCCTCAGGGCTGCCCAATGCCCTCACCTGGTCCGGCGAAGCCGCTCGCACTTGCCGATTCCTYCTCCCTTTGACTGTCCGTCTCACCGTGCGTATCTGATGCGACTCTTGGTTTAGATGCATCCTGGCTTYAGCCAGCGGATTYGTAAKCAGCCCRTTCGTATTCCCTTCCRTCYGGAGCAGCGGTCTCRTCCCYCATGCTTTCAAGAGTCCGTTATCAAGAACTCGCGACGCTCTCGTTCCCTYCCTCCCCAYGTAACTCACTTTCCYGCTGACTTCCGCTGGCGACCTTCCCCCTTYTTCTACCGCCAATCGCGCGCGTAGCCTCCTCCAGCCGGACCCCGGATTCGCSTGGTGGGTCCCTSAGGCAGTAAAAGCTAYAAGCTGTCTCTTCTCACCATTCTCSTGCCTCAGGGACRCACCCCWGATCTCACAGGAATCAGATCCCCCCTTTTCCAACCACCCGTATACGGTTCACTYCTCGGCCYTTGCATGAGCTTTRGATCCGCTKGTGGCGGCCCTCGGTCACARTCCCCTACCWCGCTTGGARTGACTCCAGGCCGCCGACACCAAACCCCTTCGACTCTCTCCGTCTTACYGGCCCAAGCCCGCAAGGTTGTTTATCTCGGGAYTGTGYCRAGGGAGCCTGCTTGTTATSCCCCCTGTAGTTATTCCCCTGACCCTCCTCGTGCCGAAGTCCCGTCCGATCGCAATGCTTCAGGTGCTGCTGATARCCCATGCTCGGGCCCTCTGTAGGTCCCTTATTTTYGGCCCTCACTCGACAGTCCRYCGTTCGTTYCCGTTTTCCTGGTCCTGRCATYGAAAAACTCCGATTTTCGTGATCCGCGCGARCCCGCTCGTGACMAAAATTTGGACCGCCACTCCAGCCAATAGAAGGGTAAGTGCGAAGACCCGGACACCCGGGGACATCCACAAATGCTACATTCACATGCACTCATACGTNATTTGGACCGCCACTCCAGCCAATAGAAGGGTAAGTGCGAAGACCCGGACACCCGGGGACATCCACAAATGCTACATTCACATGCACTCATACGTAAAAACCAAGCAAAACTTGTAAAAACAAAGAAGAAAAAAGTTTTTTATTTCAAAGAAAAACACTTCGGCTGTTAGACAGCCGCCCGACACCGTGTTCACAGGAGAACATGGGTGGCCTAGCCCCGACCTAGAGGTGGGCGATACCGGCTAGGGGACAACCAGTAGCATCAGGAACGATGCCAACATGATCAATCCCTGTGCCACCCTTCAGGTCCCCTCCCCTACGAACATCAGAAGACTCTGCTATATGCCGATCTGGGGATCTAGTGGTCTATCTCTAGGTGCCAGGCGCCAAGCATGCCCAGAAAGGTACATGAGGCCAATGAGGATTGAACCCACGACCTCCTGAATGCCGGTTGCATGCCTTTTCAACCGTAACCTACGCTACCAGCCGGGCCGCCCGGGTCCGGGGTTACCAGCCCGTGCAAGGACAAGGCAAGGTCCCAAAAAAAAATAAAAACAAATCCAAAAAATCTGAAACAATACTATGTTATGTAGAAAAATAAACTAAACAACGTTTGCCTTAGGCTCACATCGAAATTCTTTACCAAACTTAAAATATAAAATAAAATTTTAAAAAATATATATATATTTTTATCTTTTTGGCCCAGTCGGGCAAGTGACCCCGGGCCACTCTGGTAGCCTAGACCATAACGAAAAAATTTTGAAAATTTAAATAATCATTCTATACGAATCTATAGTAAAATTACAATCTAAATTTTAAATTTTCATTTGATCTTAAAAAATGCCCTTCTAATTTTAAAATCTTTCATCTCTCTTGCAAACTTTAATTCCCAGAATAGGGTATCCTTTCTTATTGGACTGCATGCTAGAGGTAGAATGTAAGTTTGGATGAGTTCATGAAATATTTTAATTGGAGTCTTATTCCAAGTAAGGATTTATGGTAATAAATAGGTTAATCTAATCTAAATTAGATGATATTTGTTGTAGTATAATGAAAATTTAATTAAAACATTTCATAAACTCGTCCAGACTTTCACTCCATCTTGAACAAATAGATGTACTTGGATAGGAAAACTCATATTTAGACGTGAACTTATCAAATAAAACTGTAAATTTTAGAATTTGACGAACATTGGAATGATAATTTATAAATATGAAGGATTTTTTTTTTATGAAATGTTTTTTCAACTTCCATTTCTTGTGGGAATTTTTCTGTTGCGGCGAGTTAGGTCACTGGATTATGTTCACGTATAAAAACACCGGTGACATTATTAAAAAATAAAAAAATAAAAAAAAATGTAAAGGTCAGGGACCTCACAATTCAACCTGGAGTTTGTCATAAGGGTGACCGACTGAGGTCATGGACGCGTTGCGCTACCGACAGTACCGTTATCCAGAAACGGAGGCGCTTTGCATCAGCAGCAATGCGAGGGTTACGGGATCAAGGAGGACGTCATCGTGTTCGTCAATTCGAGGCGTTTTCCATCTCCCGCATGGTATAACAGAAAAAATTCCATGAGCAACGAAAGTTGAAAAAACATCCCATAAAAAAATAATCCTTCATATTTATAAATTATCATTCCAATGTTCATCCAATTATAAAATTTCTAGTTTTATTTGATAAGTTTCCGCCTAAATATAAGTTTTATCTTCCAACTTCATCTATTTTGTTCAACATGGAATGAAGTCTGAACGAGTTTATGAAATGTTTTAACTAAACTTTCATTTTACTACAACAAATATATTCTAATTTAGATTGGATTAACCTTTTTGTGACTGGAAATCCTTACTTAGAATGAGCGTCCAATTAAAATATTTCATGAATTCATCCACACTTTCATTCCATCTCTAGCATCTTGTTCAAATAAGAAAGGATACCCCATTCTTGAAAGGAAAATGTTCATGTAAGATGGAAAATTTTAGGAAATTTTTAAAATTGGAATGATTGTTTTTAAGATGGAATGAAAATTTAAAATTTAGAATGTAGTTTTATTCTAGAATGATTATTTAATTCAGAGAATGTTTTTTGTTGAATACTTTTACGACGTTTCCCCTTGTGGAATACCATAGGATAGGAAGATTCTGGTCCTCTAGCACCTTACTCGGACTAAAAGGGGTTGCGGCCTGCAAAGTGGTTAAGCACATGAACTCTGTTTTGTATTAAGCCTCTTTCGCAATATGTGTACATCGTGAATTATCTGTCAATTTGCAACGAAGGTGAGTGAAAGTCTAGGGCATGGCGAATGGCGCTATCGGTGCGAATACCCTTGCAAGGGTATCCGCCCTGGTTTTTGCAAGCAACAAAAAATTGTTTGGTTTAAAGTTTAAGTATACTGCACTAGGCGCGGCGGCGTCTGTGATTCATGTTGACTGGATGGTTGACTAGAATAGAGAGTGTGTGGGCACGCAGGTTTAAGGCGCGCGTGATTTTTTTTCGTTTTGATCAAAGTTGTAAGCCGGCATGGACGCCGGCCGTTTTGTGTTATTATAAATGTTATGTATTATTTTTTGTGGCCGTGTACGTAGGCGTGGGATGAAGGACGGCGCAGGGCGCTTCGCGGACCTGGACGACTGCGCCGTATCACTTCACATGGGGTCTCGGACTTCGTTGTTACAGGCTAGGGCTTAGCCCTATAGGTTACGACCCTGAGCTACTACTACGGAGGTTTGGAGGTCGAGGGCCCGACGGGGCTATCCCCCTTTGGTTTGGCGGGCGGCGACGTCAAAAAAAGGGGTTGTTTATTATTTTTGCCATTATTTACGCGTCGATATTTCTTTGACTTAGACGCGAAGCCGGGTTTTTGTAATCACCACGCCAGTCGAGGACCTAGAGCACGTGCCCCTTACGTATGACTCATGGGTTTCTGTGTGTTCAGGATGCTAGCGAAATTTATCCATTCCGCCGTTTTGAAATTACAAGCCTGATGGTCCAACRGGTATGCGAGCCGGTAGGTGATTAGCCCACGAGGCGGAAGAAACCTGAGTGGCGGGACCCCTTTGCGGGTGCACTGTCCGCCAACCACGATCTGCTGTGAGAAGATGAGTGTGAACAAACTCGCTGGGACTCGGTAAGCGGGACTGCGCCTGGGCGCGTCTGGCTTGGGGCATTGTCGGGAGGCCTGCAGCAATGCTGGCCGCAGTAATGCTGGCTGCAGTAGCGGTCCCCACGGAGCCTGTGCCCACTTGGAACTTCAAAGTTCTCATTTGGATATTTTGTTACTACCACCAAAGTCTGCACCAGGGCCCGATCTACCAAGGCTTGAGCTGCAAGTTCGCAGTAGGCCTGGGCATTTGACTCAGTGGACTCCTGTGAAAGGCCCCTGCGGGGGTCTGTCACAAAGACATGGAGGGCAGCGGGCGCTGCCTGTGTAGGACGAGGTCGGGGGAGGCATTGGCGAAGGTTCCAGCGACGCCTGGGTGGCAGAAGATGTTTGAGTCACCTGGTAGTCGGCCGTCCTCGGACCTTATTGAAATGGTCGGGACTGGCGAGCCACGAGCTAGCCTGTGTAGGAGTGTGCGCCGCACAGATGGACGCTGACGAAGGGGGACAACGCTGGGCGGATGATTGATTGGGAGGCAAGGAGGCGAGGCAGTGAAATCCGAATGACTAAGACCTGTTAAGCACGTAGCGCAGCGGGCAGCGCTGCGTAGTAGGAGGCGGACAGTGCTACGTACCAGCGGGTGTCGGGCGCCAACGCGGTGAGGGAAGGCGACACGTAGTAGGAAGGAGTGAACGAACCTGGCCAGGGTTCAGCGCCGGGTACAGCCATTGGGGAGGAAGCTATGGCGGGTGGAATAACTCATAGCTCGCTCAAACCTCGATGAAATTGGGCGAGCCAAGAGTCGAATCCAGCATTTTCGGGGCCTGCGACCCCGAATATGAGGTTAGATTAGGAGGAAAATGAACAAGATAAGAGTTGTTAAAGGTAGTTAGTGCGCGAGGTTATGGTGGGTGACGAAAGAAAAGAAGTGAAAAGTCGAGAACATTAGTTGATTATTGACGAGATCGGTTGAAGGGGGAAGTTAGATATGGGTTTTGCCTAGCCGCGAGTCTGATGGTAAGGTTAGTTTTGAGGGTAGAGTAGTAGAAAAGAAAGGTTAGTAAAAAGGTACTGCGCGGAGTGATGGTGGGCGCACGCTATGGCAGGAAGCAGAAACCGAGATCATGCCCGATCCTCAGTGGAATCGACCGAGTTAGAGTATTAGTCAGGGAATTCTGAGGCTGGCAAGTACGAATCTACAGTCGGAAATAGTTAAAGGTTAGTGGAATTGAAGTTAGTAGGGAGGAACTTGCGCAGGAGATGGCGGGAAAGTAAGGAGAATGAGACGAATGAATCTGGGCGCAGCGGAGCGCCAGGTGCGTGCGACAGAGGGAAAAGTGTAGAACGGGGGTTTTTAAGCTGGGCGAGTCCGTAAGAGGTATCAGACTAGTGAAAGAGTTAGTAAAAGGTGAGTTAATTAGAAGATAGGCTGCGCCGGGGGTGAAAACGGAAAAACGGTGAGTGTATTTGGTCGGGTTTTGGTGCCGGGTTCACTCGATTTGGCCCCGCCCCGTCGATGGCGTAATGGGAGGCCGACTACCGTGCGCACGTCGAGAGGGAGAAAGGGGGGGGTGTTGAATCACTGACTAACTGTGTCGAATAGGTGTTTCCCCCGGAGTGCAGGAGAAAGTAACGAGGAACGACGGATTGAGAGCTCTTTCTTGATTCTATGGGTGGTGGTGCATGGCCGGCCATAGTGGTAAAGTGGTTGGCCTACGAGCCTTGACGGGTCAGAGATTTTCTCGCCGTAGGACTATGAGGAGTACCGTGGGGGATGTTGTTTCACTTAGACAGGATCGCTCGTACTATTGTGGTTTGGGCAGGCTGCTTGGAGCTGCTGACCGGCTGCATCAGAGGAGGTGAAAAAGTTGGGGCTATTTGCCTGAAGGGAGACCAACTGCGGACTGCCGCTGTGTGCTACTGCCGAATGTTGTGCACTACTGCGGACTATGGATTGTGGCAGACTGCTGCATATCGCTGTGGAACTAAGGCTGGCTGTTGCGTTTTGCGTCCGACTGTGTATTGTTGCCGATTCAGTTGGCTGCACACTAGTTGCAACCTACTATTGGTTACTGTTGCTGCTGGCCACTACCGTGTACCGTTGCTACTGCTGTTACTATTGACTGCTGCTAAGTGTTGTTGCTGCATCTGTTTACTATACCCGATCTGCTGCTGCGTATTGAGCACTGTTGTTCGCATATGTGTTGTCGCTACGATTGGGGACTATGTGCGGACTGTGGCTGCCGCAGACTGTTGTTGTTACTATTGACCACCACCATGCTCAACTGCTGTTGTTGTTGACCGCCGCCATTTACCGCTGCTGCGTCTGAAGGACTGATGTAAGATGCTGTGTAGTGACGATTGAGATGAGGAGGGGGTAATCAGATTCTACAAGCAGGGGGGGTTAGTGTGGTGGATTGGGAGGTCACTAGGGATTTGATTTCGGCAGTCTGACATAGAGTGGATCAAGCTGTAAAGTTGGTTGTCATTGTGGGGCCCTCAGGCAAGTCAAAGTAACAAGGCCCTCTCCAGTAAGCTCGAGAGCACCCCTCTTATCTAAGAGTCTCAAACCATTCTCCCCTTGCCCTTCTTACTCTCAGTCTAGTCCTTGGTTACGAGAGGAAGGCAGCAGGCGAGATTGCAACCCATAGGACCGCGTCAAGACTCTGTGGGGAGTCCACCCACCGATTGCGGGAGCTCTGCCGGAACTCAGGAGGATTTTTGGAGGCAAGGAATCGTCAGGTAAACCATTTCCATCTGTACAGCCTACTACCACCCATGTTTTGCCTATCTCCCTGTAATATGACTAATGTATGCATGAGATTGTCCCTATGGTTTTTTCTTTCCCTTCAGGACCCAATCAGACTGAATGGAAGAAATGTGTGAAAGTGAAGTTTAAATTTCTCTTTTGTTTTGACTGAAAGCAGACTAAGGTATGAATTGGGGGAAGGTGGGAGGAAGGCAGTTTAACATGCGTTTGGAAGGGTTAACCAAAGCCTGAGCATTGTTTCTACTGTGAATGGCTCAAGGCTATGTTTATTTGGCTGTTTTATGAAGGATCAGATATTGTTTCTACTGTGAATGGCTTGGTTGCTATGTTTATCTAGTTGTTTTCTGGAGGACCATGCATTGTTTCTACTATGAATGACCTGTTTACTCTAGTTAACTCTGGGGGTTTGCCTGATTGAAGGGGTTTAAATTCTTGTTTTACTCTAAGGGAGAATTTTTAGTCTAAGGCTAAGCATTGTTTCCATGGTGAATGGTTTAGCCTGAAAACCACGCATATAAATTAAACTGAGTATAAAGGAAAGTACTTTATGTATATTTGCATGTGAACTGGCAGTTGGGCATTGTTTTTACTGTGAATGGTCCATCGTTAATCCATATCATTAAGAAAAGAAAAGGAAAAATACAAAGTATAAATGGAAATAGTCAGGGCAAGCTGAACATTGTTTCTACTGTGAATGGTTCTGTCCCCTGCCCATATTTGCCTTTTCTTTTGAAAACAAAGTCAGAGAAATACTATTAAACAACTCAGGGCGACTAGGCATTGTTTCCATGGCGAATGACCTTGTCATGTGCCCAAAAGAAGAGAAAAGTAGTTGTGCAACCTGTTCGTGTATATCATAAAGACAAACTGGGCATTGTTTTTATGGTGAATGGTCCAACTCTACGTCTTATGTAAGATGGGTATAAGGATTCAAGGACTTGAAGATTCATGAACTATCTATATGGAATGAACTTGGGATGGTGAGAGTATTTACATTTGTGGTTTGGTTTGCATGTGACTGGATGGGATGACTGATTTGTTTGGGTTTCAGTATTATAGGTAGTTGCTTTAGTTGCTCGCCACGTGCTAGAGCCATAGGAGTTAGTATCAATTCCTGCATTTTCTGTAATAATTTTTTTTACTTAGATCAATTCCTGCATTTTCTGAGATCTTTTCTTATACTTGGCTTTGTATAAATCTTGGCAAGCTACTTTTTCTACGGGAAGCGCTGCCGAAATTTCTACAAATCCAAGGAGTTAGTCAACTTTTAACTTGTCAGAGTTCAACTTGTCCTTTCCATATATCTGGCTTAGTAGGAATCTGGAAAGTCTCCTTTTCTAAAGGGAGTATTGCCCAATTTTTTACTAATTCAAGGAGTAGGACAAAATTGGACTTTGAGAAGTCAAAGTTATTCTCAAGTTCTGAACTTAGCCTTGTATAAATTTTGGAATAACACTTTTCTGGAGGGAGTGCTGCTGAAATTTCTACGAAATTAAGGAGTAAGTTAAATTTTGTCCAAAGTTTAGCTCGAGTTGTTGTTCGAGTTCATATCTGACTTAGTATAAATCTGGAAAGTCTCCCTTTCTAAGGGGAGTGCTGCCCAAATTTCTACTGATTAAGGGAGTCGGACAAAATTTGACTTTCCAGAATTAGAGATTATTTCTGCCTTCATATGTGACTTAGTATAAATCTGGAAAACCTCCCTTTCTAAAGGGAGTGCTGCCCAAATTTCTGCTATTTCATGAAGTTAGACATAGTTTGACTTTCCAGAGTTAGATATTACTTCTGCTTTCATATATGGACTTATATAAATTCTGGAGAGGCACTTCTCCTACGGGAAGTGCTGCCGAAATTTTCCTAGTTTAGAGGAGATAGATTATATTTTGATAGGTGGCGATTCAGGCGATCCACCCTGAATAGGGGAGATTCTGCAGTTGGTCTACCTTTGGCTTAAGCACTGGCTTAGAGGTAGACTTAGGTTTAGCTTATAGGAAGATTTTGAGTGAGGATGTATTATGAAGTTGTATTCTCCATACACTTATGATCTTAGCTTGGGGATTGGTCTGCCGTGTGTTACAGGTCTTTTTTGATCATTTGATCCAAGTTCAGGACTAGATCTAGCTTGATCCCTTGAGGATCACTTTCTGTTATCACTGATAACAGGTTGGTTGCCGATTCATCGGTCTACGAATCAGCTCCAACTCACCCTCCACACTCAATCTAAAAGGCTTTAGCCCTGGTGATTTTCATTGTTTCATTGTGGTTTCATCCAGACTTTTATTGAATGGCCATTTAACAAAGGTACTGAGTATTTTAATTAAGGTTGGTTGGACAGGAGGTTTGGGGCTTGCAGGCTAAAGCGAGGGGTATGAGTGTCGAAGGTAGTTGGGGTTGACTCTGTGTAGCGCGTGGGCTGCGATTTCATACATATATGGCTGAGAGGAGACTTACTGTGATTGTGAGAAGTGATCGTCCTATATAGTTAACCCTTATATATCTATAAGTTCCTCGGGTATATGCGCGACTTACAGTGATCGTGCGCAAGGGTTAACCAGAATTGGGCTTGAGTAAGAAGGAAGACCCTCTATTATCCTCTGCTCTTTGGAGTTTTTTATAGTTGCACGTTATAGTCCGTGACAGCCGTCAATGTCAAACCCCTTGATGTTTGACCGCCACGACAGCTTAAAGCTGTCTACTCAACCCCTCTGCACAAGGTGCAAAAGAGGGTGTGGTCTTCAACCGTACATGGCGGTTGTCCAACGTCGAGAGATTAACTCTCAAGGCGCGTGTCAGCCGACACTTGAGTGTCGAACGCGACCCTCGCGATTAACAGGGACCGCGTGAGTATGGGTACCACATAGTACACCTTCATTGCGACTGCTTGCGCACGTTTGCATCGCAGGTCGATATGAGTTAGACCTGCGTCCGCGCGGTTTTATACTGAGTCTCACGCACGACGCCTATTCGATTTTCGCATTGGAAAGTTATGCGTTGGCTACCGAGGGGCTATGAGCGTTGTCGCGTTGTTTGTGTTGTATCGTTTCGTGCATGTGTGTGTGTTGTTTGTGTGGAGTGGTTATTAGAGTGGTGTGCGCGTTGTGTGTGGGATGCGTCCTAGTCGACCAACGACGAGCCGCGCTTGGGACTTCAACCCCCGAAGATGTCGGTTCGCGTGCGGGTTCGATAGGCGTATTACCGCGAGTACCCCCTATGCTAGAGCAAACGAGAAACGCCCTCGGTTGGTCCACCTCTGCGATTGCAACTGATTAGCTTTCGTACTGTGGACAGGTAGCTCGGCGGGGATACGCCCACCGAAGGGAGGTGACAGTTCCCATAAGGTGTAGGTAAGTCGTGCCTTGCGTAAGCCCTATCCTGTCGTAGGGGCTCGCGAGAGGTATGGCTGGCGCACTCGGTCAGAGCGGCTTAAGTAAGCTCCACATACATTATCTGCGACGAAGGATTTAAATCAACTCCTGCGTGACGCGGCCGGGAGGGTCTCGTGCTGCGCAGGTGAGGTGTCGGACCGATGCGCTCGACAGCGCATCCAAGGGCAAAGCCTCCAGAGGTAGCGGGAGAGCAATCGATGGTGGTGAGACTGTTGTTGGGAGAGTCACACCTGATGCACTGATGACTACCTCGTCTGGAAGCATGAAAACCTGAACTTCAACGGTTGTATTCACCCCACTTTGTGGGTTGGATACATGGAGAGTTGCATGACGATGAACATGAGGATTTAGGATATGGCGAATGGCGACTTAGACAGCGACGCTTCCAGAAGCAGTGGGAGGGCTACTAGAAGTGGTGGGACTACTGTGGTGAGGAGCACACGCCATGTACTAAATAGTTTCGTCGACAAGGAACATAAGCTAATGAGTACATGCAGACTCTCATGATGTAAGAGAGGACATCCAAAGATCTGATACAAGGAATTTCAAGATGCGTGGGTGACTCTTCTAAATGCGGTATTTACCCCTTTTTACGGGCTAAATATAAGAAAAATTACATGCTGATGAATGTGAAGATCTAGTACGTCGTCATTGGCGACTCAGATGACGACGCTCTCAGAAGCAGTGGGAGGGCAACTGCCAGTGGTTGGACTGCTGTCGTGAGGAGCTCACCTGTTTGGTGAATTTTCGGTCTTATGCAGAGATCTATTGTTTGGTGATTTGAATTTCTTGTGGTTGGCACAGGCTGGAGATATTCTCTTACTATAGATTTGTTTGAATAGTGATCTTGAGCCGGTGATAGGTTAAGGGTTCTGTCGATCTCGACACCCAAAATTACTCTCTTAATAGGGAGCTGGGTTTTCGGTCATAAGGTTGGATTCAGTCAACCCTCCATCCCAGGGCCTATTCCCATATCTGAGGCCTCCTATAACATATTAGTTCTAAAAATTGCTCGTAATTATTATTTCATCTAATCTCACCTAATCTAGAGGCTACTTCAAGAAATCTTCATTGAGGGCTCTCGACTTTGGATTCGGTTGGTAAATGTGGAAGGTTGAGGGTTGTTCGTAGAAGGCAACGGAACTATTGAAGGTGGTGGAAGACCTACTAGTTATGGGAACGTTGTTGACCTACTACTGTTATTTGGCTTTGTTCGTTAGGGTTTTGTCATACCAAGACTATTATAATTGCGCATGGCGGTTGTCCTCTTTTCTGGCCACTTGCATAGGCTGGACTCAAAGGCTTGCTACAGATTTGTTCGAACATGGATTTTGAATTAGCGACAGGTTAAGGGTGCTGTCAATTTAGACATTTAAGATTACAATCCCATAGGGATTGGAGGAGCGAGAGGCCTGGTAGAGAGAGCTGGGGATGCTTTGGGGTGGGCATTCCAATGGACAACCTAGGGTAACAGTTGGGACGACGCTGGCTGGAGCTGGGGCGAGTCGTGTTGCTCGGTAACCTAGCCGGGTGAGGGTGTGAGGCCTGGAAGAGCTCGAGAGGGAATGATACAGTGTTGAACAATTTTAGAGAGTTTGGTTTGGGAGTCTAGGGGTTCTGAGCATTCGAAAAAAACTCAGTAGTCATTTTTATTTTTTCAACCTCTTCTTTAATTCTTTTGAAGTTTTTCAAATAGTTCTCAGATTGATTCTCAGCCGAAGCCGGGTAATGGCCCTGATATCTATAAAAAAAAAAGTCTAAAGAATGCGTTAGGATTCTGGGTATTTCTTACAACTCATTTTAAGGTTTTTTTAATGTTGTTCAAGTTATATTCATGGCTGCATAGCATGGCAAACGTGTTCGCACCCCTTCACATTCGTGCGAACGTGTTCGTGCGTTCGTGCGAACAGGTCGCGAACATGTTCGGGCGAACGTAATTTTTTTTCGTAAAAAAAATAAAAAAAATAAAAAAATCGGTTTTTGATTTTTAACTCATGATTGGCTACGGTTTTGAGCATGACTCCAGAGCAAAAGTTGCTTGTATTCTTGTTTTACATAACACATATTTTTTTCAGATTTTTTGGAGAACTTTTTTTTTTTTTTTTTTAATATTTTTTATGTTCGCGTTCGAAGGATTTTGGGCGCTTGTTCGCGTTCGGGCGAACATGTTCGCGTTCGCCTCCGAACGCGAACACAGTGCTACGTAGATTCATGGATCTGCAGATTCTCGATGCCAGAATGACGCTGGCTGGAGCAAGGGGTTTCCCTGTAACCTATTGATAGCAGGAGCGTGAGGCCTGGTAGAGAGATGTGGGGATGCCTTGGGCCGGGCATTCCAAAGCAAAACCAAGGGTTGCTGTCGGTACAACGCTGGCCGGAGCTGGGGTGAGTTGTGTTGCTCTGTAACCTACTAGGGTGGGGGTATGAGGCCTGGGAGAGCTCCGCAGGGAATAAGACAGTGTTAGAGAATCTTAGAATGTTTTGTTGGTGATCCAGAGGTTTTGAGCATTGAAAGGGCTTCTGTGGCTTTCCGTTTAGACCTAGCAAATGCTGCTTCAGTAGCCTAGCAATAGGTTAGCAGTTATCCATGTTTTCCTAAATTTTCCTGAACTTTTTTCATAGTTCTCATGTTGTTCTTAGCCAAAGCCAGGTAATGGCCCTGGTATTTCAAATTATTTGTATAATTTTGTATGGGACGCTGGGCCCGGTTCCCAGTATGTGTTGCTCCTCACGAATAGACTTGAGCATTTGTGCTCCCCCCCAAAAGAAAGAACATCGAAAAAAAAAAAAAAAAAAAAAAAAAAAAGGATGGCTGGTTTCTCAGCTCTGGTGCTTCCCGTTCGGAAATGCATTTGAAACCATCTTAGGGCATACTCACACGGGGACCTATAATCCCAAAATCCCAAGAAAAAGGAGAAAAGGCTAGTCACACAGATCTACCAAATCCGCAAATGTACTATTCCAGTGCCCATTTGTCAGCGGCCTGAGAAGCCACGGGGCAAAGGATTTTGCGGTCACCTCTGGAGGTGACCACAAATTTCCTTTTTTTTTTTTGCATCTTCTTTAAAAATTGGAAAAAATTCGTTCACAAAAGTTCTTCAGCCAAATCCCCATTTCTCGAGACGGCCGCGACCTTGTCCCATCTGAAATGGTACAGCAGTGTGACGTGAACCATACCCAAAACCTCAAATCGGCCATCCAAAATCTGCATATTTTGCAGCTTTGGGTTCGCCATGTGAGTATGAGGCTCGTTAGACACTCCTCGGGCGTATAAAGTCCCCAAGGAATTGTTCGTTCTACATATCCTCGGGGATGCAGTCGGAAAAAAAAGTGAAAACACTCCGAAGGAAATTCCTTGGGCTCCGAGGATTCCCCTGTCATTTCTTCCTTTTGCCTTAGGGACCTTACGAGGTCCCTTGGGCAAAAGGAATCCGCGTTTCACGGAGAGGAGCAGGCACATGCTTAGAGAGACGTTACGAACGAGAATCTGGATCGTGGCGGCACCCTATTGGCTGAAGGCCTCAAACATATTTGATTTTGTTCTTTTTTCTTTTTTCTTTTCTGACATCATTTGAAGGAAATATCCTCGGGCGACATCCTCGAGGACAGGTGGAACGAAAGGCATAAATTTCCTTTTGAACCAAAAAAAAAATTTCCTTTTACTAGAGGATTTCAATAGGAGAGTCTAACGAGCCCCTATGCCCCTAGGTTGCTGGACATATATTCATACCTTTTTACTGCTCTTCAGGAGAATTTTTTTGAGAAGCTTCTTTGAGATTACAGAGTGAGTTAATGGGACACTGGACCCCGTACCGAGTTCTGCCGAAGCTGGGTAATGGCCCCAGTATGTTCATCAAGGTTGAATTGTGAGGTCCCCGGCCTCTTCTGAACTTCTGTTATTGGTAACAAAGGTGACCAACTTCTCAAAAAAAAAAAAAAAAAAAAGAATCAACCCCGTGTTATCTCGGCAGCATCAGTCGGGGCCAATGTCCCTATTGCGCAAATTAGGAGATTTCGGTCGTTGATCTTTGCTATCTACGGTCAGTAAATCTTAATTCGTGCAAGTGGGACCTAGCCCTGGCGTGGCTAACAATATCCCTTTTTTTACCTTCGATTACTTTGATCTGGGAGATGTTGTTCAGACCCGCTTGCAGAAGTCTGAACTTCACCTCTGTGCAACCTTCTTCCTTTTCAAACAGGCATCTGGCTTTTCGCCAGTGTTCCAGATGGCGGTTGATCCATTCCTGCCGACTCTTTCCGTTCGCCCTATGTGTTTAAAAGTGGTGCCATCTTTTTTTCCCCTTTTTTTCTATATTCTTCTCTCAACTTCTGTTTCTTTACCTTCCACTACCTACTCCTAAGACTATCTAGAGGGGACCCTTGCAAGCATAGTTTTCCTCTCTCTGTGAAGTGGAGATTTCATGTTGCCCCTTGCCCCTAATGGTTAGGGTATAGGGTTGGGGCCCCAGTGGGGGTCTGGCTAACACAAAGACCGAGACCTGTCTGTAGTTGTGCCTCCCTCCTCATCGTCCCCCACCCTTCAACGAGTAGCAGCAGAGGCTATTGCCAACACTCTCAGGCTCCCACACACCACACACAACCCTCTCGCGCTCACACTCACACCCGTGTTGGTCATAGAACCCGCTAATACCGATCAGGGGTATCCACGACATTTTCGACCCGACAATGGGTTAATAGCAAAAATATTGTTGTTTCGAATTTGGCAGCAAAATGTTGTCCGTTCGAAGTTTCCTTTGCAAAAACAGAGGTTTCGTTGCAGCTTTATCGCGTTCGCATAGTTTGTCAGGAAAAATACCGCGTTTTGCCTAGTTTCACGGCAAAGGACCGCTAGGCCTCTGGCCTCAGGGACTTAGGGACTCAGCGTTCTGGCTTGAGGCACTCAGCGTTGTTGGCCACGGCCGGAAAAAAAAAAGATAAAAAAAAAGAACAAGAAACGTGGCCGAGGCATCTCGGCGTGGCCACGGCCGAGATGCCTCAGCCACGCCCACGGGAAAAAAAAAAAAGAAAAAAAAAAAGCTCAGTGCCTCAGGCCTGAACGCTGAGTCCCTGAGGCTGAGGCCAGGGGCCTAGGGGTCCTTCGCTGTGAAACTGGGCAAAACACGGTATTTTTGCTGACAAACTACCGGAACCCCATAAAGCTGCAACGAAACCTCTATTTTTGCAAAGGAAAACTTCGAACGGACGGCATTTTTGCTGCCAAACTTCGAAACAACAATTTTTTTTTTTTTTTTTGGCATCAATGTATTTATTAGTTGTGACAATACCAAGGCCGGGGACCTCACAATTCTACCCGGATTCAAGAACAGAGTTGTTTTGCCAGACCAAACCGACACACAAAACGAAAGGATATAGAAGCAAGGCCAGACCAACTTGGCCAACAAACAAAACCGACAAACAACTCACTCGAAAATGATCGGCCCCATTGGCCCTTACACAGACCCCCACCCTAGATATTGCCCCGTCTGATAAGGCATAAGGAACCACCGAGTGATAGGTCGATTCCGCCTTAACCTTCTTCCCCCAGAAACCCAGAGCCCGGACCCTTAAAAACCCCAGTAGATCCAATGATGCCATTAAATCTGACTAATTTATTCTCAACCATGGGGAAAACACTAATCTCCCTATTGTCACTGAGACAGCCACCAGTCGTTTTTTTTTAGCCCATGAACGCAGGAACCACAGTCTCGCTTTGTGTCGTCCTTCCCCTGTCCGTGTCAAAACTTTGTTCCTCCAGTCCACCGTAATCATGTGCTTGAGTGTGGTCTTCATACCACTCTTCAACGCTGAATCAGAGAAATACTTGCGTTGAAAAAGAACGGGGTTCCTCGCTTTCCACATCCACCAGATTACCAGTGACCGAATTGCAGTGGCTACATATCCCCACCCTTTACCACTTTGCAACGGCAATCTAAGTTGCCCAGTTATTGCTCATTTCAGATCCCATTCCACATCTGCTGGGCCGCCCATTGCCTTCCAGTGGTAGGCCCACCACTTCCATATTCGGAATAACAGAGGGCAGGTTCCCCACATATGTGTTGAATCTTCGGGATGTATATGACATCTTGCACATCTCACATCCACGTCCATTCCTCTGCAGAATAATGCCACTGCGTCTAGTGGAGCGGCATGGGTAATCAGCCACACTACTGAGGACATCTTTTTACTCGGTAATCTCTGACATACTTTCCACTTCTCCTTGTAATATTCGACGGACAGGGTTGAACCTGTAGCAGATACATGGAGAGCTTCCTGAATTTTCCGAGTCGTGCTTCCCTCAAGCCGCTGCGATATCATGCCCACTTCAGGTGTGTATTGATGAAGTTTCAACCGGCCTTTTGATTTCGGCCAGCCATACTGACCAATATCCAACCGCATCTGACGTACCGGGGTACCGCCCATATGCAATACCGGTTGAAGAGGTCCTGCAACTGAGAATTGCATAAAGATTCTGACTTCCTCCAATAGGCAAGATGTCGACAGTTCCCTCTCCTCTTTGAACACCAGAGTGCTCAAGGTGATACCTTCTATCTTGCATCGCTCCCACACCTCCACTTTCCCTTGGCCAGTCTTCTTATAAATTTGAAGATCGCCACCTAGACTCAGGGCAGGTCGATACCACTGCCCCTCCTCCGTTTCCACCCCCAACAATTGCTTCCATCTGTCTGGGATAGCTTGAATCGGAGCTTCTCTTCTTGCTTCCACGTGCCAAAATCTTCCTAACTTCTCCCGCAATTCCTCCGCACTCCACCAAGTCTTACGCGAATCGTCCCACATATCTTCAACCCTGAGCACTCCCCTTTCCACCCATGCCCTGCCAAAATTCCCTCTGCCGGTAATTGCAAATGTCTGCCTGTCTTGATTCTTGATGCCAGCATTCTCAAATAAGGGATGCCGAAGTACTTCATCATGAGACCGTGGAGCTCTGATGGGCCCTAGGGCTAGTGAACGCCAGGCCTGAATAACGCCATTCCAGAAAGGGGACTTTGGTTTCCGTCGCTGATATGCTCGCAGTGTCATAAGCAACCACACGTCCTCCCCAATGTACAAACCCCAATCTTTAGCTAGGATATACTCTGCTAGGGCCACCCAGCTACGATTCTCTGTGTCTAGGACTGCCTTGACGGACCATTTGCAGAGGAGGGCTTTGTTTTGGCGCATTGGGTCTAATATGGCCAGGCCCCCCTCCTCCTTCGTCGTTGTGACCTTGTCCCAGGACAGTTTCGACATGTGTCCCTGCCCTTCCTCCGCTTCCGGTTTCCAGATGTATTTTGCAGACACCGACCTAATAAGTTGCGCCGACTTCTTCCCAAAAGGCCTGACTGTGCCTGCGTGCCACAACTGGGAGAAAACTAAGGCATTCAAGACCAGTGACCTGCCAAACAGTGAGAGACCGAACACTGATTTCCATTTTAATATTCTTTGTTCTACTTTGGCAAGGAGCATCTTGTCTTGTGACTCAGCGCAATTGTGCAGAGAGACCTGCACTCCCAAGAATCTCTCCGCGGAATCAACCGGAATCTTCTTCATACCAAAATCCACACAGATCCCATATTGTTCGGGCAGGAAAAAAACTGACTTTGACCAGTTTACTTGAGCTTCGCATAAGAGACAATACTCTACTAAGGTCTCCCTAACTGCAGTTAGCGAACTTACCGTATTTCTAGATACTATTGTAAGATCGTCAGCAAGGGCGCTTCCCTTGAATTGCTGCTGATGTCGAGTTCGTAAACCAACAACATACGGGTTTATTCCTCACATTATTAAGCAACACATCCGTTTGTAGGACGAATAGGAGCGGTGCCAAAGGGCAACCTTGTCGTAGTGAACGAGTCAGCGGAAAGGGCGGTGAGATCCTTCCATTGATCATGACAGAAGCTGATGCGTGAAAATACAGCACTTTCACCCATGCGCAGAAGTTAGGGCCCAGGCCCATGTGCCTAAGAGTAGTCAAAACAAACGCCCAACTAACCCTGTCATAAGCTTTCTCTAAATCCAAGGTAGGACCGTCACATCTAGATTTTCCTCCGTAATTATTTCCATTGACTCGATTACTGTGACAATGTTGTCTAAGATTGACCTACCTTTGACAAAAGCTCCCTGGTCCACCCCGACCAAGCGAGGTAGGTATGCTGCCAACCTGATCGCCAAGGATTTCGCCAAGAATTTGTAGGTTGTATTCAGAAGAGAGATCGGACGCCAGTTGCGGATATTACTCTTGTCGCCTTTCTTATACAGCAATGCAATGATACCTTTCGTCAGACTCGGGGGAAGTTTCTCTCATAATAAGGCGTCATTGTACATCTGAACCAGATCATTGCAGAAAAGGTCCCAGAATAGCAGAAAAAAATCAACAGGGAGCCCATCCTCCCCTGGGGCCTTGCCTTTCGCCATCTGATTGACTGCGTAAGTTAGCTCTTCGAAGGATATTGGTCTATCCTGCACAAGTCTGCCTTCCCAAGGGATACGCGTTGTAGTATAAAACCAAAAGGTTGAAGACAGAGATAGGTTGGAATCTGCCTCCTCAGGAGGCTTACGTGAAGTGAGGATGTCACTTCCGGGCTGTTTCTGAACTTTTGCGGAGATTTGTATCGAACGGATGAGCGAGTTCTTTCATCATACGGTGCTCTGTGTTCTGTCTGTTTACTAACGCAAATATCTCCTTGGACATATTGTATAATTTGGACATCCCCTTAATCCTGCATCTGTCCTGCCATACTTTTTGTTTCCTTATCTGTATTTCCTCCCATTTCAAGGGCCATCTAGTACGCTCTCTGGTCCAGAAGACATCTGATACCGGGTGTTTGCCTAGCTCCTTTTCTGCCTCCTCGATCTTCTGCTTGCAAGTGCGTTCCTCTTTGTTCCTCTGGTAGGTTTTGATTGTAAATAGGACAGCTAGACCTTTAGATATTACCCTTAACCCGGTAGTAAGCCATTCCCCTTTTGTTGGGAAAACATCCTTAGTGGACTGTCATGCTGCATTCTGATCCCGCACCCACTTATTTATACCTGAGTCCTCCAGATTCTCGGTGTTGAGTCTGAAGTAACCACGTTTCCTATCGTAGCATGGGCCTGGTGCGAAGCGAGCGAACAAGGGATAATGATCAGACATAGGATATGCTTCTATCGAGATTGAAAGTAATGAGTCCCATGCTAAGGCTCTAACCAGCACCATATCAATGCGACGTTGACTCTTCTGACTTACGTTCACCGGACCTGGAGTAGTACGCAGTCTCCTGGCCGGATGCCAGGTGAAACCATAATCATTGGGGTCTGTCACCCGAAAGGCATCCACCAGTCCCATCTTTTCCATTAAGGCCATCAAGAGTCTGGCGTCCGTGCGAATCGGTCTATTCGTCAGAGTATCAATGCCCGAGTTTAGAACAGTGTTCCAATCCCTGGCAAGGATCAGGTTGTCTACATCCAGAATCACTTCTCCCAATTCAGCTAGGAAGCGTAACCGCTCGCGCCTATCTGACGGTGCATACACAGACATTATTGCCCATGATTCCTCTGCGATGATCCCTTTTACCCAAACCCACCTGCCCCAATTATCTATGCATGTCCAAATTTCGGTGAAATAAGATTGTCGTGCCGCCTTTCGTGCCATCTGCCGGCGCCCACAGTTGTGGGCCATCCCACCATTTACCCAGTGCTGCTATCTTGTCTGAATCCAACTTAGTTTCTTGCAGACAAACAATTTCCGCCCTTTTGGAATGTATCAATGCTTTCAAACGCCCTCGCTTTTCTTTCCCATTGTTATCCCCCAGCCCCCTAACATTCCATGATATCAGTGGAATCTGGTTCATGTCCCCTGGGTCTGGTCGCAATGTTTATGGATTTGACCAGTTCCCCTCGCACCCCCTGGGATTTTCCTTCTTCGACCCATCTCAGCCACTTCCCGGGGGGCAGTCCACTGAGTAGTTAGGTTGTCTCTGAAAAAGGGAGATCACAAGTTCCTACCACGTAATTTCCAATTGCATTCAGCAACGAAATTAGTTGAAAGGCCATCTTCCAAGAAGATACTTTTCAGGTTTAGATTGTCCATCTTATCAAACCATCTGTCGGGGACCCAGACTACACCTTCACTTTCAAGCACTGGGAAGGCATCAGGAGGGAGGCGAAGGTCCACATACGGGACGTAGAGGCGGTGGCACACCCCTGCCGGATGTTGGCAAACTGCTCTCCCCATTGTGACATTCGGAACAACACGGCAAGGGAATCTGTTCCTCAACAATCTCTTTACACAGTCCAAAATCGTCTCATTATTCGGCGGTGACTCCGTGGAAAAGGAGGCTAGCCCACACATCTGTTACCCTTATCAAATCCCATAACTAACACCCCCTGCGTATCAGGAATACAAATAATCGGCACTATTCTTTTGGAGGAGTTAATTAGTTCTTTGGGAATTGAGGCCATGTCGATGCCATTGGCCATGTCGGGTTCCTTCCCTGGGTCCAAATTCAGATTCTACAGAGTTTCAGCTGCAGGTACGACAGATGAGGCGGACGACTCCCCGTCGGAGAAGCCAAACGAGCGGGAGGATTTCTCCGCATCTAGTCCATCTAACTGAGTGCACCGTTGCTTTGCCGGGCACTTGCTACCTCTCAGAGGGAGCTGCTCTGTTAATCCCCCCGCTGCACCGTCCGAAGCAGAGGATACCACGCCCCCCGCTGCCCCCTCCGAAGCATTGGTTTGCAGAAACGAGTTACCCTGGGTCATTGCAGGAGTATATCCTACCCCACTTCCTGGCGGTATGACTCCTGGCCCCGAGTGATGAGACACTGCCGGGTTTTGTTGAACCCCGGCCGACATTTGATGAGAAGCGGCCGGCATTTGATGGAACCCAGCCGACATCTGCTGGGAGGTGGCCGGCATCATTGGCGTGGGCGTAGGCCCTCCGGTCCCCTTGCCCTGCAGCTGTTGTTGCTGCTGTGGTATTTGCTGAGACCGTGTGGGACTGTTCGGGGGTGAAGTGAATGACACCCCTGGGGGTGGCGGTTCTGGTTCATAGATTGGATTAGATCTGCCGCCACTGAACGTTGGAGATCCCCCCCGCATTATTGGCCCAGACATATAGAATTTCCCATTACTTAGCCGCGGTCCCAATTGCACCCCAAACCCTGGCGATACATAGGAAGGACAGAACTGAAACCCAGGTGGGACTGCAGGCACTGGGCCAGTAGGGGTCACCAGAGACGGGCGCCGAAAGGCTCCCTGAAACTGTTGGGTTACTACAAACTGAGGAAACGCCCCTTGGGTCGGCCCGGATGTGGATCTTGGCATAGGAATGTTCGGCTGGTTAGCATGCTGTGGTTGAGGCAGTCCTGCCAGCGCAGGGATGCCAAATGGACTAAAAGTTGTCGACGATGGGGGACGAGGGGACCGGGCCACAGCCGGAAAGGATCGAGAAGAGCTAGGTTGCTGAGTCTTCTGTTTCGATGCCACCCCTCCCCCCATGAAAGTAGATCCCTGAGCGTTGCCCTGAGCGTGCATGTAATGCTGTGGGTGTCGTGGGCAGGCCGTGCTATCTTCAGTATGATAGTACCACTTACATTTCTTACACCAGCCCGTTGCCTGGGATACAAATTCAAGTTTAAAAACTTCCCCATCCTTTTCGAATTCCAATTTCTCCTTCCACAACTGCCTCGCCTCCGGGGCCAGGTCCATTTTTACATTCATCAATCTAGGGAAATGGTTATCCTTCTGCAGTGGGTACATTTTCAGGATCTTGGCCATGGAGTTTTCCACCGCCCAATGAAGATAAAACATGGCGCGAAGGGAAACCCGTATGGCCATAACCCACAATTTCCCTGCCGCTTCCTGTGCTCGAAGATCATCCAATTCCTTTTTTGTTGACCAACGCCGAAATTAAACTTAGTAGCGAATGTCAGGGCTCCCGGGAGTTTGGGGGTCCTTAAACACAATCGTGTCGGCCCCTTTCTGAATCATAAACTCAGCGATATCCTTTGTGGTTGCGACGTACGAAAAAACGCTAGAACCCTCAAATTTAACCCTCCCCCTTTTCAGTGAAGGGTTGACACTAGGGTGAGCATACCAACCGTTCTCATAAATACGAATGAACATTTCTTTAATTTTATTTGGCAAATCCCTCGCATCCCCTTGGAAAATGACAACAACTGTCCTTTCCTTCAACCATTTGAGTACTACATCATCCAATACGGGGTTGAGTGTAATCGTTGCCGTCCTCCCATCAGTTACGCATGATCCATGGTCTAACCCTTCGGGAAAAATCCCATCCTCAAAGCAGTTTTGGGCCATCTCTCTAATGCGCTCCTCCTCTGAATTGGATGAGGGGTCCATTTTGGTGCAAGAGAAAGGCAGTGCCGATCTGAATCAACGCGTAATTCCTTCTTTGAGGAACACTTGACTGCTACACGTTAGTCGAGGTCAACTCCTCCTCCTGAAAAACGTGGGGCTCAATCCATTGATCGAACGGGCAAGATACGAGAGTCATGCCAAAATGATCTTGCTGTTAATTACCAGTACGTAGCTAAATCTTCCGAAGCGCGTCAGTCGAGGTCCGCTACTCCTACCAGTAGAATCGTGGGAACGTAGTCCATTGGATCAACAGACGAAATTCGGTAATTACGCAAAGCAAAATAGCCATACGGAGTACTGTCAGCATATAGCCAGACCTTATCGAAGCTAAAGTTACTAGGCATAACCAGTTTTTTAAGAAAAACCGAACTACAGGGTTGTGTGGATGAGTTTTACCCTTTCAGGCTGATTCCATACGCACCGCCGGCTTCCTCCACTTGTCTGCTGCTCACCGGAGTCCCTTGGAGACTGCACTTGTCCCACATGGTAAGTAAGGAGGATGAAGAACTCTCCTCGCCTCCTGGTATTTCCGTTCGAAGACGAGGCCAGATTGGGATGCAAAGGCGTCTTGCTGTGCCGTTATTGCCGCCACGCAGAAGTCTATCGCGACTATCATGACGCCCCCTCAAATTCGACATCTCATATTTCGATGCCGTATCAATACACAGCTCCGCCCCCTCCCTCGCGCCTCATTCATCGTTTATCAATCTAACTTCCATGGATTTGCCACTTTCATCCTATAGTATCTCTCAGACGGGCGCCGGAGCCCTCGCCAGCTTCACATCATTCACATAGTACCAGGTGGCTCTCAGGGACTCTCAAATGACTCCTATACCTCCCAAGCACTTGGCTATGGTTGGCGTCAACAAGTTGACGCGAGGTGGTAGTCGCCTCATTCCGCAGGGGAATGACGAGAAAGTGCCGGCGAAAAAAAAAAAGAAAAAAAAGGAAAGTGCCGGCGAAACAGGCACCGACGGTACGCTGCGGAGCGCTACCGGGCGCCCGTCAACGTACCCCCCCGGCCTCACAGCAATATTTTTGAAATTAACCCTTCGACAATTATTTGTTCGCTGCAGCCGCTCGTTGGACGAGTGGTAGTAGCATTCACGAGATGTAAATTTGACTCCTTGAGCCACGCCCGCTTTACTGTACTTCGAGTCCGTTTTTTTTTTTGTTTTTTTTTTTTAAACGACCCGGCGGTGACCGGGGGCGCGGCATTTCTTATGTTTCGTGTTGGTCGGTAGGGAACCCGGGGAGGATGACAGCGCTAATAAAAGCGCGCGTGTGTCTGCTCGTTCATTCATTCATCGTTCATCTATCAATTCGAGCGGAATTTCAGCGCAAGAAGAACACGAGCTCTCATAGAGCGCGCGTGATCGTATAACGTGCGAGGTAGCTGGGCTGGGTTGGTCGCCTCAGTGGAACTGCGACTTGTGTTGGAGCCGTGGCCATTCAGTAAGCTGATCAACTTTCGAACGGCGACATTGCGTGAGACTGAGAGGAATAAGCTTTACCGTCGTGGTAGCCGATCAACACCATTGTACCTTCGGGTAGGGAAGGAAGTGGCGGGTTAACGGGATTACCCCATCTATGTTGAAGTAGAGCGCTCGTTGTGGGCTTGCTTCTTATAGAGAGAGTGACGTTCAGCGGGAGGAAGGGTTTGTGACGGGACGGTTAACGGCGACCACAAGCGCTTTGGCAAGACGAGAGAGAGAGAGAGAGAGAGAGAGAGAGAGAGAGAGAGAGAGAGAGAGAAGAATGGCGAGCCGTGGAGGCGGAGATACGTGGAGGGGGTCGTCGTCGGCCGTGATGGAGAACAGTGGAGGAATGTCCAGACTGGAAGAGCGACTGCGAGCTCTGGAACTGAACCATGGAAATCTCATCATCGCGTTCGACTTTGCAGCGCGAAACTTGACGGCGGGCAGATCGTCCTTCGGCGGCCGTTGTCTTCATGCCGTCAATCAGGGGGATCCGAATCCGTACATGAGATCTGCGGCCATGATTGGCCGCGTCGTGGGCGACCTGAGCTCGAAGAGCGCCCGGTCCGTGCTGCTTGGATTTGGCGCCAGCAATCAGCCGGTCGTGTTCTCTATCGAATCGTCGAGTACCTCACCTCGATGTGATCTGGAGCCGGAATTGTGGAGATACAAGGAGATCGCGGCTCAAGTGACTCTTGGGCATTCCTCCTTCGCGGCACCCATCGACGCTGCCATGAAGATCGTACAGCAGGACGGTTTCCATGTTCTAATCATTGTGACCTGCGGTCGGGGGAGTGACCTTGGCGCAGAGGCGGAGGAGAGCATCATGGCATTGAAGAAGGCAAGCAAGTATCCTCTCTCCATTGTCTTCGCCGTTGTTGGGGACGGGCCATGCAGCGGATTACACAACCTTAGAATGCGCCTTGGTGTGGAGGCCTCTAAGGAGTCGACGATTGCCCTGAGCAATATCACCATCGTCGATTTCCAAGAGCACTTCTCGAAGCCGCACACTATCGGAGAGAAGCAGATCCGTTTTGCGTCCGCTTGTCTGGACGCTCTGCCAGACCAGTACCGGTCCTTCCGCGACAGAGGCATCCTCAATTGTCATCAGCGCACGCACGCTGGAACGGCCAGGGTTGAAATCCCTCCGTGCCGTCTGCAAGGGGAGGACAATTCCAACGGCGGCGCGAGATCGCAACTCTTGAGCGGTGGGTGGGCAACGGGATACGGACCTTGTTCGACAACCTACTACAGGGCGTCGTCCGCGAGATCGTCCAGGGACTGTAGCTATGGTGCCAGCGGGAGTGGCTATTCCGGCGCTGACTCGAGCCTGGGTGCGAAGCAACGACCGAACCAGAGTGGGAGTGCGTCATTACCCAGAGCTCATGCTGCTTCAGGAGGGTCGAGGTTGGTCGGTGCTGGACCACCGTTCGCCGATGATCGTCTCGCTTCCCCATCGAGCTCAGCGGCCGGGTTCAGCCTGCACAGGGAAGGCATCTGTGACATCTGTTTTACTGCTAAAGCGGCTGCGCAGTTCTCAGACTGTCCACATCGCACATGCGTTTCGTGTGCGCAGCAAATGCGCTCTTGGTCGAAGAACCGGAAGATGGCATGCCCGTTCTGTCGGGCGAAGGTGAACGGGTGGAAGAAACTGTCGATTTAATTTTAAGCCTGTATGCGGCTCCAAAGGCTTCCGTGACGAGGGGCTCGGCGTGCCCCATTCGTTCAATCATTAAGAGCGTATATAGTGTAAAGAAGAGCAGTCATCCTGACGACATTCTATAACGGAGGTACTAGTAAGCTGTGATTTGTAAATTTTAGCGCATAGACATTGGCGACGACGTTTAGAAAGAGGGCAATAGGTATTCGGTCAAGCTTTTTAAATGATCCTCGCTCGTTGTGGGGGGCGATTTTTTAAATAAAAAGTGCTCTGCCAGCTGCCGTCGTCCCCGAATCCGCTGGCTTCGGAGAGACCGTATTCGGCTGAGTATGGCGGTCGACGAACGGCAGAACTCAAATTCGACGTCTTGCTATTCTTCTTCATTTTGCATTCCCAATTTCCAGTCCCGTATACGGACTGGTTTCCGATGTTAATACTGTTCTATTCGTTCTTCCTGCTGTAGTGTAAAATAAAAAAGCAGTGTGCTTTCTTGAGTTGGTGTGAGACTGTGAGTGCGCTTTTGTAAGAGGGATAGAGTGCGAGGGGGAGTGATGAGGAGGAGGGGGGCAGGGGGAGGGTCAGGGGAAGCGGGCGACTATGGGGAGACTCTTCGGTCCGAGCCATGGCGGTCCGGTGGAAGGGATCGGGTAGACAAGTTTCAGGGCTATTAAATTATCTTAAGGAGGGTGTTTCATTGCCGCGGGAGTTCTTGGCGTGCTGCATTTGACACGTAAGAATAGTAGGACCAGTAGGCGCGATTAAGGAGATCTCGGCGAACATGCGTCGGTATTGTCCGTAAAAGCAAGAGCGGTATTTTTCCGTCGGTAGTCACGGAATCGACGGCCTTGTCGAATGGGTCGATATTCTCCGGAAGGGAAAGAGCGGTGATCTTATTGTATGCATCGGGCTGCGGACCGGCGCCCTTGTGGAGAGTTCTCTTGCGTTTACAGTAGCGAAGGTAGGGATGTTCCTTCAACGAATTTTGGGTTTGTTCATGCTGAGGGTTTAGAAAAGTGAAATGAAAGGCCAAGAGCAGCAGCAGCTGTTGAGCAGAAAGAAAAATTAAGCAAATTTCGATGCGATACGAAATTTCGAAATTTTGAGGTCTTGGTGTCGTTCCGCTCAGCTCAACGTGAGCAGGAGGGATGTTTCCGCAAATCTCAGGAAACTCCGTATATTTTTTTTCCGGGTACTCGATGGATTTTTTTTCTGGTATTAAAATATATGTTGTGAGGATTTGATTCACGTTACGCGTTGCTTTGTTCGTGGTTCCATTCGGTGATTTCGAATTATTTTGCGGAGCGGATTCTCTGCGTTTCGAGCAGGCCGCTGGAACGATCGTGTTATGGTCTGAGAACGCGGTCTGATCATCGCTCTGATGTAGTGTGAGTGCGGAAGCTCTTTCTTTGTTCGACTCACCTCTGGCCGTAATTTCGGTCTGTCGCATCAGTCCGTGGTCGTGATGACAGCCGGAGTCATTAGGGAGAGTGCTAGTGTGAGTGCCCTCTCAGAGTTTGCTTCTTTCCTGTCACCAGAGTGCTCATCTTTACCATTGCTTTTTTTGCTTTTTGCCGGTGCGCTGCTACAGCCGTGCTCTGCTGTAATTTTCTCGGTGACGCTCATTCAGGTAGTAGGATATTTCAAGAGTGCAGATGTCAATTTAGGCCTACAGATTCCGATGATGGTGATTCATCCCTT
The DNA here is from genome assembly GCA_003427395.1 of Chara braunii. Taxonomy (NCBI): domain Eukaryota; kingdom Viridiplantae; phylum Streptophyta; class Charophyceae; order Charales; family Characeae; genus Chara; species Chara braunii. The sequence continues at coordinate 1,353,831 of BFEA01000362.1, read as the reverse complement.
GATTAATTGGTTGATGAGTTGATTGGTTGATTGATTGATTGGTTGATTGATTGGTTGATTGATTGACTGGCTGATTGATTGATTGGTTGATTGGTTGTCGATTATAATATTCTGGAGGCCTACGGATTCCGATGATGGTGATTCATCGATTGGTTGATCGATTGGTTGATTGATTGGTAGACCGATCCACTTATTCAATCTCGGGGTTTCGTCATGTTTCAGTCTTTTTCATTTGAGGATGACACGGCGCCCTCATGTTTTGCTCGAGGACGCCGAGTTAATGAAATTCCCACAGTCGGCCGCGGAGTCGTTCAAGCAACTGGGGAACCAGCGGCTTTCGGTGACACGTGTGTTCATTCGGACAGTGATGATACATCGCTGAGAAGATGGACCATGTCAGAAGTACTATCTTTGTTTTCATGTGAGAGGAAAGCACCATGTCTATCTTTGTTTTCATGTGAGAGGACAGCATCATTGGAAGTACGGGATCGACTCAGGAAATTTCAAAGAGGAGCGAACGGCTGATGCTGAAGTGCGTACAGCAAAGACAACAAGACTTGGGAGACGTGCGCGCTGTTTGGCTGGGCTTGAAGCTGAGTCCTTTTCTGCATTCAACAGGTTCTTTGGGATTTTCTCCTTCCGACTGCGACGGTGAAGCGACATCCTGATTGATAACGCGTCCTTCAGTACGCGCGCCGCTGGGAGTCGTTATCTTGACCATGAGCGACATCCTGATTGATAACGCGTCCTTCAGTTCGCGCGCGTCGAGATGGGTACGAGCTGTGTTGGACGATTGACCCCTCTTCCCTCATCCTGGGGTTCTGCCACTGTCCCTAGGGCGGCGTACATAGGTTCTGTCACCAGGCTTGTGGGGTAGAGCGGAGGTTGTGAGGTGAAAAACCGGTCTGGAGAGAGAAGGCCCGTGTGGACAGAGAAAGGCTCGCGTTGTAAGGCGGTGTCGAGAGAGAGTCAGCTGTGGTCGATGGACGTCGAGGTAGTGATGGAAGGGGAGAGGTGGAGGGAGGTCACCGTGGAACGTCGCCAATTTTCAGCTCGGCTATTTTTTTAGGAACATGGTTGCAAAGGGGAGCCGTGGAGGGAGGTGGATTTTTCGCACTTGCTGCATCTTTTTGAAAACATGTTACACTTTGTTGATTAATAAAGATCGACCTTTGTCGACAACGAGTTCTTTGCCAACGGTTAAATCTGTAAAATTTTCAGGTTGTCTCCGTAATGCTCACCGACACTGTGAGGAGAATGATTATTTTTTGTCTGCGTCGTGTGCACCTTCAGCGCGTTTGTTTTTTTTTTTGCTTTTCTGTTGCGTTTATGTATGTATATTTCCTGAAGCATCGTCCAGGTATCCTCGGATTTTCATCCTTGCAGTTTGCTGGAAAAAGTAAATTTTGCTCGCAATCATACTGTGATTAGCGTCCTCTCTTCTTTCGGTTTCTTTTTTCTTTTTTTCTTTTCTTTTTTAGTTTAGTGGGATCATCTCCCTATTTAATTGCGGCATCCTTGCACAAGTACCCTGCTTACTTTCTCAGAGTCGTTCCTATGGGTCTCGTTCCACTACTCATCTCATGAAAAACGACAAAAACTATGACGGTGTATCTCGGTACTATCTCCCCATGTTCTAAAGGACGATTCATTCTCATTTTGCGCATTTGTTGAATAGCGGAGCAAGGCCCTGTTTTTTCATTGGATGTTTTGCTTGTCTAATTGGAGTTGGTTTGGCTTTCTTTCTTCATATCCTCCTGTGCGAAATCCCGTGAATCAAGGCAAGGTATGTTTCAGCGAAATCGGACTTTGCCATGTCTTACTTTCTTAAACTGAGGTGTCAGCAGTGGAAGTCTCGGTAGATTGAATGCGGCGCCAAACGGGCAGCAAGGATTGGGATTGGAACCCACTGGCTGAGGTTCCACTGATTCGATGGGAATCTCGGCCGTTCAATGGCAATTGGAAGTCGAACTCGATATTGAGATGGCTAATCTGAGAGATCACACCGTCACCCCACACCGAGAGTATAAAGCAGGCATCACAGTGATGTGATGACCGCACGTTACCGGCGAGCTTATTGTCATCATCTAACATCCAGTGTGAGTATGTCATGGACCAGCACGAAATGAACGGACAGGGCCGTAAAAAGTGACAACACGGAGAGGCGCAAAGCAGACACGGTAAGTTTTAAGGATCATTTCCGGGTAGACTGTGGGGCCCCCGGGGCAAGGTCCCACTTGCGCAAATTAGGAGATTTCGGCCGTTGATCCTCGCTATCTACAGTCAACATCTCATAATTCGTGCAAGCGGAACCTTGCCCCGGCAGCTTCTGTTACCAACTGTCTTATAAGGGACGCTGGGCCGGTTTCTCAGCTTGTGCCGCTCCCCACACATATATTGGAGCATAAAAAAAAAAAAAAAAAAAAAAAAAAAAAACAGCAAACCGCCACCCACAGAGTGGCCGTCGGCCGACAGCGTCGCGCCGACCGAACTATGAGTTCCCGTCGGCCGACGGGGCCGCGCCGACCGAGTACGACCGAGTGCAACTCTCTACGTTCTGCGGGATGATACATATCGATTTTGCACATGTAGTAGTGCGCATTGTGACTAGGCTTCCAAAAACACAATCATAAACGAGGCCTTGGAATCCACGCCACGTGGTTTGAAGATACTGATGGCTCAGAAATCTCTGCAATTGTTTTCATCTTCGCTATTGGCGCCTCTCACTGGTTCTTGTGACACTGGTTCTTATATTTTGCGTCGGGACTTCGGGCCTCGCTCCACTACTCGCCAAATGTGCAAAATGACAATGAATCCTCTTCTAGAACATGGAATGATACACCGCCATAGTTCTCGCCTTTTGTCATGTAGAAAGTACTACTGGAGCGAGGACCTTCCCGTGACACTGGGCCTCTCTCCACTGTTACGGAAATGGACAGTGGGACGTCGCTCCACTTAGCGCCTCGCCACACCACTCTTTTTTTTCTTTTCTTTTTCTTTTTTTTGGGATTGTCACAGCAATTTCATTTTGGGATTGTCACAACAATCTCATTTCAAAATCATAGGAACGAGGCCGGGGACCTCACAATTTTTTATTTTTTATTTTTTTTAATTATAAGGGGCCCGGTGCCCAAGGCCTTAAATTTACACTTTACAGTTGCCTGAGGCCGGGGTCCTCACAGTCTACCTGGAAACAAAGAAGATTCATCTGGAAGCCTTACCCGGTTTCGCTTTTTACGAGACCCTTTGGGACCCAGAATCCTGAATTGCAACCTCACACCGCTCAACTATCTTCGGACCTAATGCGATCCTAAGAAAAATATTAGTACTAACTGTACTACACAGTATACTGATGCCAGAAAGTAGCAGTAACCAACCCCTAGGGGGGAGCAGGCCTCTCAATCTCCATCTTTCAGCAACCACGAGAGAAACTGAAAGGTGCCACCAGATTTCAAAAGAAACAGCTGCCCATTCAGACTCCAGGTCCTTGAAAACCAGCCAGCTGATCTATCCCCAAGTTTCCTACCCGTTCGTCTCCTCCAATCTGCAGTAATAGTATGTCTAATCTCTGCTTTTACTTTGTTTATAATGACTGTCTTCGAAAGGTTTGAGTTCCTAAACACTTGGTCGTTGCGATCTGCCCAGATAACTGCAAAGATAATACCTCTAATCACTTGGCTACATACCCCCACCCTGCTGTTGCAGGCAACTTGAAGAACCTTGGCAAGATGCCTGACAGAATCCAACTTTCGTTCCATGGAAAAATATTTTTTATGATCTGCTTCCACCACTGCTCCCACCAGGTCTATGACGCGCAACCTCATGCCCTGTGCTGTCTTTCGTTCGGAGTGCTACATGTGCGGAAGGAGGCCCAGAAAAACAGCAAGATGGAGTGTGCCAAGGATTTTTGGAATTTGAGTGTGGGGACACAGACGGAACTGAAATCCCCCGTGTTGGTCCGATGAAGTAAGTCGGTTGCTTTCGCGCGTTGAGGAATGCGCGCGCGGGCATGGCGCGAAAAGAGAAAAATCCCAATTCAATCCAAAAAGTATTGTCGAGCCTCCCACCGTGCTACGGCCCGTCGTTTAGAGCGAAAGGGCTTGGGCACGCTTCGCGTCGTATCAAGTCCCGTCGTCGTTCGCTGGTCAGTTCTGAGTCTGACGTGGATGGTCTCAGCCGCGTGGCTCTTTCTTTATGCTCGTCTTCACTCCGCACACGGTAGTGGAAACCCTTGGATTCGTAGCGCTCAGAACTCTGACATTCGGTGCATAGAGTGCGCGGCCAGTGGGGTTCTACTGTCGTCCACGGGAYGACAATTAACTCGTTGAATGGCAACAATATCGAGTAAGGTGGGAAGTGCGTATCGATAATGACAAACCCAGCCTCTACGAACCCTGAACAACGATTTGTYGGAGGGAAGTAGYATCGTCCGCCGATTTGTGCAACGACTTCTCGTACGTCCCACTCGCATACACGTGTCCTCTCCTTGTTGTAGGGAAAACGCCRTGTTGAGACGGGAGGTGCGGGAGGCTGGTGCCCGATCGGAGGGTACTTGTCAGTCCACATATCAATCAATTGCAAAAACCTCGAGACGTCATCAAGAAAGGAAAACTCTCGCGCAACCCCCAATCAATCCTTTTCTACACGAGAGAGAGAGAGAAAACACTCATCAGCTTGATCATGCATGTAGCTAACGGACCGGCCCGCGGCTCGGGTTTAGTAAGCCAAAACGACGTTGATCCGAGGCRCCTTATTTCTCGAGGCCGCCCCGTGGCTCCGGTGCTAAGGTCGTGCAGCATAAGGCAGATGGCATGCGTAGTTCATACAGAGCTACAGATCTAAACACTCTTGCATTCTCGGACAAACTACCAACAACAATCATTTAATCAACGCAAAAAAAACACAGATCTCCATACATTCATTCACTGTGGAAGGTGCGAAAAYGAGATATGCGTAGAGATGGATCGGAACAATACACACGCATCCACCGTTCACAAGACAAGAAGACGGGGTTCTTGCATAGGGGGACTACCCAGGAAACTAATGGAGGAGTTCCGGAAAAAGTTCTTTCACACGGGAACAACATACAGACTCGTTTCCATTTGAGAGAGAGAGAGAGAGAGAGAGAGAGAGAGAGAGAGAGAGAGAGAGAGAGAGAGA
>BFEA01000362.1:1323300-1342761 GCA_003427395.1 Chara braunii | reverse complement strand
CAGTCATATCTCTGGAATGGATGGGGAACCATCAACCACGACCCCGGTCCGTCAGTTTTTCGTTTTTCCAAATGATCGTTGATCCATCGATAGTCCCGAGATCTCTCGGTCGCCCTACGTCTGTCGTGTTTGGTGAGGTGACCCAATGATAATCCCGCTAATTTCGACAATAAAATTTTATCCGTTCAAACCTCCGCTCGTCGGTATTTTTCATCGCATTCAGGGCCGTCCGTACGGACCCCTCGAATCGAACCTCCGTGGGGAGTTTGTTCGTTCTACACAGGGGGCACCTCMACTCTTTACTACTCGTCCGATATCGAACGCAGGCTTCGTGCGCACGATTGACACACATGGCACATTTTACCCAGTCGACAAACCCGGTCTCGAAAGGATGACAGTCGACCCCATAAAACCGTGCAATGCACGTGCAAAAATAGCAGAATTTATCGGGGAGGTTGGCAAAGAAAGCATAGGACGTGAGAGGGGCAGAATTAATAGGAGATGGAGGGGTTGCGGAGGCAGGTGGGGTAGTCATGATGACAGAGGAGGAAGGGTTGGGACTGTATTGCAGAGAGGGTAGAACAAACAAATTAGTCCTCGTGTCGCTTACTGCTTTGATAAGACCTCCACTTGTCTGTACCGAGGTCCGATCTCCTGTTCGGGTTCGTTCCATAGAATCACCTCCTCACTCTTYGGAACTTTCGGGGGCCGGTGCAGTCGTGTCAGTCCGTCCGCATTCCCGTGTCTCTCGTGCTTCCGTTGACGAATSTCAAAGTCCATGCTCTGCAGCACCGTTGCCCATCGCCCGATCATGCGCGAGTAATCCTTCGATTTCGTCAGAGCCAACAAGGGTTCGTGATCAGTTACCAAGGTGAACTTTCGCCCRTGCAAATAAGCACGAAAATGACTGATTCCCCAGAGAGCCGCGTAGCATTCTCCCGTTGGAGCGGCGTAGTTGCGCTTGCAGGCGGGCACCGACTTGGACGCATACTCCACCACATTCTCGAGTCTGCTTGGTCCCACCTGGGCAAGGATCACCGAAATCGCTTCTGGCTGCCAGTCAGTGATGAGAACAAAAGTCTTTTCGGGATTCGGTCTTATAAGGACCGGAGCCGAAATGAGAGTGCCCTTGAGTTTGGAAAACGCTTGATCGCACTCCGGCGTCCAGATCAACGGTTGATCTTTGCGCAGCAGATTTGTGAGGGGTCCCGCAATCGCCGCAAAGCCCTTGATAAACCTTCGGTAGTACGAGGCCARGTCTAGAAAGGCGCGAACTTGCGTGATAGTCGTAGGCACCGACGCATCCCTGACAACAGCTACATTCTGCGGCTCCGTTTGGAGTCCCTTATCTGTCACCACGTGTCCCAAGAAGAAAATGGTGGTGAGAAAAAACTGACATTTCTCAAGCGCCACTTTGAAACCTGCATCTCGTAACGCGTGCAGTGCCCATTCGATGTGCTGCACGTGTCCCTCGTAGGAACTCGAGTACACCAAGATGTCATCCATGTACACAATCACGCAGTAGTTGATGATGCTCTGCGCCAAACGCGTCTTCCGCACRAAATTCTGAAAAGCCATGTTCATGGYTCGTTGAAARGTCGCGGGGGCATTGCAGATACCCATCRGACATCGAATTCACTGCCACGTACCCTCGAAAAGCACAAACGCCGTTTTCGGACGATCTTCTTCCCGAACAAGAAGATGATGGAACCCATAACGAACATCAAACTTACTAAAAAATTGAGCACTCCCAATCGCATCAAACAACTCATCAATCCGGGGGAGGGGGTACACATCTTTTATCGTGATATCATTCAACTTTCGATAATCAATGCAAATGCGAATCCCTCCGGCCTGTTTAGGCACGATTACTACGGGAAAAGACCAGGGACCTATTGCKGGTTCGATCCATCCATTAGCTTCGAACTCTTTAATCCGCTGAAAAGCGGCCGCTCCTTGAGCTGGCGAGTATCGGTAAGGAACGCAGCTCATGGGTGGGTGATCTCCCGTGAGAATGGCATACTCGATCACATTAGTTAAGCCGATGTCATTATCGTGTATGCTCAATACTTCTGCTTAACCATTTAACACACAAATTAACGACTTCCGAAGTTCCGCGGGAACGTGACTCGGTAGGGTGATTGTTGATTCTCCGGAAATCGTAAGAGGCATATCAACCTAATTAACCGACCGTTCTCGCTGATCATAGACACTAGAAAAAACGGAACTATTGGTGTGAACAGAGAAGACAGTTGCTATCATCTGGGACTCGGCGGGGCTGATCATCTTCGTTTCTTTAGTCTCAGCATCAGTTTCTGAACCAACCGAGGTCGGTTCCAGAATTAGCCCTGTTAGATCCGTCATTTATTGCATTAGATCAGGTACATCACTTACCGGTGCTTCCGCTTCCTGTTTAATCAAGGCGATGGTGGCTCCTGTCGTTAATAACGACCTAGGCGGAAAAACAGAAACATCCAAATACTGTTCCGTTTGCTGATAACGCGTTCGTACGGAGAGAGCTCCTTCGTACAAAGTGTGAGGGGGTTCCAAATCGMCGGCCAGGTCAGATACTTGTAATATGGGTTCCCTGAGCAGGACTGAAGGACTAACTTAGGTTGTTGGAGGCGCAAGCGCGCTGTCTCCTGAATCCACGTTAACAAAAAAAATCCCATGAGAAATGAAAGTTGGAAAAACATTCCATAAAAAAAAAATTCTTCATATTTATAAATTATCATTCCAATGTTTGTCCAATTTTAAAATTTCCAATTTAATTTGATAAGTTCCCGTCTAAATATGGGTTTTCCCTTCCAACTACATCTATTTGTTCAAGATGGAATGAAAGTCTGGACAAATTTATGAAATATTTTAATTAGACTTTCATTCTACTACAACAAATATCGTCTAATTTAGATTGGATTAACCTATTTATGACTGGAAATCCTTACTTAGAATGTAAGTCCAATTAAAATATTTCATGAACTCATCCAAACTTTCATTCTATCTCTAGCATGCAGTTTAAATAAGAAGGGATACCCCATTCGTGGAAGGAAGTTTTAAAGTAAGACGAAAAATTTTAAAATTGGAATGACATTTTTTAGGATGGAATGAAAATTTAAAATTTAAAATGTAATTTTACTCTTTGATGATTATTTAATTCTGGGGAATTTTTCTGTTGGTGGAAGCTTTGGCCCGTGTTGGGGCATACTTGGAATTCTTCGGGAATTTCGTGTTCGAAGAGTTCGACCAGGTGCTTTCATTCATCTTCGCTACGCAACTCTTCTTCGTATTYCTGTCCCTCGATTCCACTATCGATATCTGAAGAATAACACTCGTCGGCATTAATGTATCGAATCATCCCTATTTGGGCCGAGTTAGGGGTTCATTTTATCGTACGGGTGAAAAWTCGCAAGGGAACAATTTGAGGCTTTCCCCCTGTTTGAGTGAGCACYAGTTGTTTCGAATCGAAATGCAGTCGTGCGCCCACCGCCATCGCCCAAGGTAGTCCCAACAACACGGAATAGGAACGCACATCTATCACGACCGCGTTGACGAGGACGTGCACTCGTCCAACCTTTACAGCCACATTCTCAATAATGCCTACGATATTCATTGCTTCCTCGTCGGTCGAGACATAGTTGTCTTTGTCAGATTGAGGAATAATGGATCCCAGTCGTTTTGTCTTTTTGACCGTATCTAAGGATATGGCCACTGCAGAAGACCCTGTGTTGATAAGGGCGTTAAACGGCTTGCCCCAAACTTCACAATCACACTCCGCGCTCTTCCATAATACTGGCCGTACTYRTACGAAGTGATCTTTTTTTGCTAAAGAGATCGCTGCTATGCGTGCGGCTTCAGGTTCGCCGGCTTCGGGTTTGGGCTGTGCGACTTCCTCGCTTCCATCATTCTTCTTCAACATTCGCTGTATRMGCTGATAGGTRAAACGCTTTTGATTTTTTTGACAGTGTTGCAAGAGTTTATCATTCGTCGCTTCGGATACGGTGAGCAAATGTCCTACAGGGACAGGAACGCGAATGTCTAATTGCTTGAGAGTTCTTAATACGTCAATGTCTCCCGTCCGAAACTGCGGACCAGGATTGGATTCGCGATCGACCCATTCGAGATCATCCGGGGCCGATCGGATCGCTCGGACCATGCCRACGAGATGTARATACTCAAGTGGATCGRCCACGTCAGCAKCATCAGAGGAAGAAGCTCCCGATGTCGACGTCGTTGCCATCGAGGRGGCTGGYTGTTCTGGGGCATATGTCATGAGCTCTCCTCCCTGGGCCGTATCCATCAACGTGGCCACTCGTCCTTGATTCAGGGCCACAGGGGTCGCAGCAGGTGGGGGCTGACTACGCTTCGGCTCCGGGCAGTCTCGAGCGAAATRTTCGGGCTGTTTGCAGTTATAACACTCGATCTATCCTGGTGGATWAGSTGGGTGAAAGAACTGAGGTGCRTACCCCGGTGTAGGTGGGGCAGGCAAGAGTGGAAATGACGCGGGAGSAGGCCGAGCAGGGGTCGGGTTAGGYSTGATTAGTCTSCTCATTATCTGTTCCATCYGCTYCATATGAGCGGCCTGCATTTGGACCAAGTTGCTCATCCATTCAGGCTGCTTGGTAGTGGTCGTATGGATYATTTGGGCAAGATGTAAGTTRGTTATGACCRGCGAGGGGGGTTCRGGTGAGATCCCACTTTTGACTGTCGCGATCGGTTGATTCACCSGGGGAGAGGAAGACGAAACARACGGATGTCAGAAACGATCCCATCGGGGAGGTCATGGTCGGGGCGGGGGTAGAACCATTCTACTGCTCGCAGCCAYGATCGCCTTTTAGCYGCTACATCCCGTATGGTATCTGTAATATCCTCTTCTCCCTGACTGATATATTTTTTTGTATCAGCCAGGTCCAGTTCCAATGCTTTAGCGATGATATCCGATAGCTGGTGTRTCTTCGGCGGGACCTTTTTTTGCAATGTCCCTTTCAACGTCGGACTTCGTAAGTGATCGATGAACAGATCTCGAGCGGACTTCTCGTCTCGCCCAGATTTGTCCAATGTGGTTTGAAATCGATCCACGAAATCGGGCAACAGTTCCCCTGGTCCTTGTGGCCGAGTTTTGAGCAAGTACCAGGCGGCATCTTCACTGACYGTGTCGAATCGGGCCAAAAAGGCTTGTTTGAAAGTATTCCAATCTACCCATACGTGCTTTCTAAACCAATCATGCGACGTATTGTGAAGTAGCAAGGTATGAACGCGGGGAAGATCACCCTCGCTGTAGCCTTGAGCTTTGACGGCTTCCAACCAAGCCTCGGGATGGGTATGGATAAGGAAGAAGGGAAACGGGGCGGAAATGCTAACTACTACCCTATTACCGTCCACCATTGGTATAGCTGGTATAACAGCACAAGATATAGATCTGGTCATTGGACGATCTAGGCGAGCGGGTGGGGGACTTCTTCTTCTACCTCTYGCCAGTTCSACTTACTATCATCAGAACCGACACGTGTCGGCTCCGATACCAACCTCACGCCCTGTGCTGTCTTTCGTTCGGAGTGCTAGATGTGCGGAAGGAGGCCCAGAAAAACAGCAAGATGGGGTGTGCCGAGGATTTTTGGAATTTGACTGTGGGGACACAGACGGAACTGAAATCCCYYGTGTTGGTCCGATGAAGTTAGTCGGTTGCTTTCGCGCGTTGAGGAATGCGCGCGCGGACATGGCGTGAAAAGAGAAAAATCCCAATTCAATCCAAAAAGTATTATCGAGCCTCCCACCGTGCTACGACCCGTCGTTTAGAGCGGAAGGGCTTGGGCACGCTTCGCGTGTCCTGTTTTCGTATCAAGTTTCGTCGTCGTTCGCTGGTCAGTTTTGAGTCTGACGTGGATGGTCTCAGCCGCGTGGCTCTTTCTTTATGCTCGTCTTCACTCCGCACACGGTAGTGGAAACCCTTGGATTCGTAGCGCTCAGAACTCTGACATTCGGTGCATAGAGTGCGCGGCCAGTGGGGTTCTACTGTCGTCCACGGGATGACAATTAACTCGTTGAATGGCAACAATATCGAGTAAGGTGGGAAGTGCGTATCGATAATGACAAACCTTGCCTCTACGAACCCAGAACAACGATTTGTCGAAGGGAAGTAGTATCGTCCGCCGATTTGTGCAACGACTTCTCGTACGTCCCACTCGCATACACGTGTCCTCTCCTTGTTCTAGGGAAAACGCCGTGTTGAGACGGGAGGTGCGGGAGGCTGGTGCCCGATCGGAGGGTACTTGTCAGTCCACATATCAATCAATTGCAAAAACCTCGAGACGTCATCAAGAAAGGAAAACTCTCGCGCAACCCCCAATCAATCCTTTTCTACACGAGAGAGAGAGAGAAAACACTCATCAGCTTGATCATGCATGTAGCTAACGGACCGGCCCGCGGCTCGGGTTTAGTGAGTCAACACGACGTTGATCCGAGGCGCCCTATTTCTCGAGGCCGCCCCGTGGCTCGGGTGCTGAGGTCGTGCAGCATAAGGCAGATGACATGCGTAGTTCATACAGACCTACAGATCTAAACACTCTTGTATTCTCGGACAAAGTCCCAACAACAATCATCTAATCAACGCAAGAAAAAAGTGGATCTCCATACATTCATTCACTGTAGAAGGTGCAAAAATGAGATATGCGTAGAGATGGATCGGAACAATACACACGCATCCACCGTTCACAAGACAAGAAAACGGGGTTCTTGCATAGTGGGACTACCCAGGAAACTAATGGAAGAGTTTCGGAAGAAGTTCTTTCACACAGGAAAAACATACAGACTCATTTCCATTTGAAAGAGAGAGAGAGAGAAAGATGAAAGGATGATGAAAGGAGTAAGAGTCCCAAGTAGACAAAAGTGGCTGCAACAGCAGAATCCTTAAAAACATATCAAAAAAATAACGATATAAGCTCAAGTTACGCATCGCCCTGACACGTTTCGTCACTGGCGTAAACAGCGACTCATCAGAGGGCATCAACTCACAGATCATGTACGGCGTATTGAACCACTGGTTCCGTCTGTCTTAAATAGTCGTAGCCACTGCAAACGTACGTATCTTCAAAAACTTCTGAAGGAGCAAATCCCACCCTTCCACACCACGCATCTTCCTCAATCTAAGCAACTACCTGTGCTACCACGCTACCCATCCCGTGATCCAACTATGCTAACCAGGATACCACCGCATCAACGGGAACCTAGCCTAAATCCTATGCTATACAGCCGAAATGTATGTGTATCAGGTCTGCAAACGATACACCGTTCTTTTTTATCTCCTAATAGGACAAATGAGAACTGAATATTGAAATTAAAGAACAGCTGATAACTGGGTCGGTCCGATCACAGGAGCTACGCGGTCAGATGAGTCGCTCATGCTTCTTTGATCGTCTCGACTCTTGTAAGCGGAATTTCAGTCGGTCGTACCAAAAATACCAAAATTCCTAACTTTCAAAAATACTCTACATAACTCCATCATTCTAGGGTTAAACCCCGGCTTACCCACTCCGCTTTACCTCCCAAACACTGCAGTAGACAAAAACACTTTAATCAGATACAAATACAACGCCTAGTATACATGGTTATTGCAGGGCCGATCTCAGATTGGTATCTTCGCTGAATCCACCCCACGGAGCACATTCCTTCCTTACCGTTATTTGTTGCATACATCGATATGTTTAACTCTCGGTATATAAGTCCGCTGATATCTCCATCCGTCTCTGCATCCCGCGGCCTTCTCATCTCCCAGATGGCAAAATCACTTCTCCGCATTTTGAAATCTATGCACTCTTTCTGTATCTACTCTGCTTATTCATCATTGCCCATGCATACGGCTTTTCATGTGTCTATACTCGCTATGTGGTAAACCAGCGGGTGTGACACTCAGTACACTACCGATTCGTATACTGGGAACGGTCCGTCTTATACAATGCATATCTCAGATCCTCAATTTAGACGCGTCTGAGAAATTTCAAAATTCCAGGGTACAACCCGGAAAAAATATCTTTCCGGGGACAGCCAAAAAGGTTAGCAAACTTTGCTAACGCTGAGAGAGAGAGAGAGAGAGAGAGAGAGAGAGAGAGAGAGACACTTCATTATTCAAAGATAGAGGAGAGAAAGGGCGATAGAATGGGACGAGATCCAAAAATGAGGATGTTCGGCGTTGCCGCCGCACACTCGTACCAGAGATAAAGATGCACAACCACACAGGCGCATTCGCCGTTAATTCCAATATGGCGCCGGGCCAATCACTCACTCAACTCCGATCATCAATCCTCATACCTGCACCACGGTCCCGGTCGTCGCGTGCCAACTCCCACCATTGCGATCGTCACCCCGCTGACGTAAACTCGACACGGCTCGCCCGGATCCAAGTGCGCAACCGATCAGCCTATCGTTAGCCCGACAGGACTTTCCGACTCGCACCAAACACTCTGCCTAGCCACTGCTTCCCGGAAGCTGGCTTGAGAGTCGAGAACGTAAGAGAGATTTGCGGACGCGCTGGCGAATTTTATAGTTGCGACGTGGAGACGGAACGGAAAGAAAACGAAGGAAAGGTTGGGGCGTAAGAGGAGAAGCAGGAGGAGAAGACTTTGAGAGGAGTGCTCTGTGAAAGCCATGTTGATCTCTCGAGTCTCAAGGTTCAACCAATCAGATTCGTCGCATAATAGGAAGATCCTATTGATCCACGCACCTGATTGGTGAGCGGGAGCTATCGAAGGATCGACCGGGCGTCGTGCGCTAGATCAAAGGGTGAGAAGGGAAAAGGCGCGAGAAGTAGCGCAAGACGGGTCCAAGATTCAGAGGATCAAGAAAGGGAAATGAGCGCGCAAAAAGCGAAGCGGGAGAGAGAGAGAGAGAGAGAGAGAGAGAGAGAGAAACAGTTACGAGGAGAGAGAAAGAGGAGGGAGAAGGGAAGGGAGCGCAGGAGGGAGCGATGCGGGGGACAGAGAGGAGAAAGTTTTTGCATGCGCGGCGCCGTCAATAAAAAGAGGGAAAAAGGCACCGAAACAGTCATAGCTTGCCTCTATCCTAATTCAAAATTGAAATCACCATATCCGCACGCGAAAAAGTGACGAGGGAAAAGAAAATCCTACGCCTATTCGTATCTGAACAAAATTCCGAGAGTTTTTCCCAACGCGCCTGAGAACATTCACATACAAAAAGGACACGTCGAAAAACCGCTTATCCCGGAATTTTCAACTGCCGGGCCCGATTCCCAATGCGGTCGCTAAGGCGCACGTAAATTCTCATGCATTTCCCGACTTGCAAAAAGAAAAACAGAACCCGGGAATCGTAAAAACTTTCGAAAGATGGGAGCCAAAAAACACGGTACCTAAAATCAAGAAAATGAAATGGGGTTTTTATGGGGTTGGTATGATACAAGCAAAAAGGGTACGAAAGATAGCACGGGTTCGGAAAGTGGTTCGTCACATACCCTTCTTGACAGGGGGCACGCATACCACAAGTGGTTCGTAGATTCCCACGCCCAGTTGCATCGAGTACCTGTAGTAGAGCTCTCCATTCCTCTTGAATGCAGCCACATTGCCGAAGCAGTAACCAATAAAGAATGTAGAGCTAAAATGCTGGCATGTTTTTGAGATGGCAAGGCCTTCAACTGCTTCCAATCTTTCTGCAGACAGATCCTTCCTTGCTACGGTGGGTAGCGACTGTTCCGGCCTTCTCTTCACTATTATATCTATTGGTTGTTTTCTACATTTCTATCTTAAAAGATCCACCCCTCTCTTAGTGGAATATCCACCCAGACCTATAACTTTTCTGGTCTTCTGATCTATCCAACCCATCGAATCGAGGTGCACGGCCATCTCCAGCAGGGGTTTCCCTTTTGCTACCAGTTTTACCTCGGGATAAATATCTGCGTTTCTCTGTGCATTTGCCTCAGGGACCTGACTTTTAACATAGATTTCTGTTAATACCGGACTGGTATCCGACTTGTAAATGAAGTAGTTGGTGTTTCCGTCCATACCTCCACCTCGTAACCATTGCCATCTTCAGGCCGAAGCACATTACAGAATTTATACAACTGCTGCTGTTGATGTTGCCCGTAATGCAAATCCTGCTGCTGCACGTACTGTTGCTGAGGCTATTGAAAACCCTCTACTTAAAGCCAACAGTTTCCAACTTTCCAGTCGTTTGACCATAAAGCAGATGATTCCATTTTGGAGGAAGTGCGTTTTGAATACCCGCAAGGTGTTCTTTTACATTGCGCAAATACCTGAGCTGGTTTCTAATAGACGTTTCCAACCTCAATTCTCTGAGCTCCTTATCCCACAAGTCTTTTAAACAAATTATACCTCTTTAGACCCAAGCCCTTCCAAAACAACCAGGAGAATCATGGGTTGAGAAGAGAGAGTCATCCGGACCACACAACAAAGGATTTTCAAAAATACTAAAATAGGTTGCATAAGAACTTCTTTCGAGGATTCCGGATGAATCAGAGTGATAGGCAAGATCTTGGATCAGGCAAACAAAATATCGTTTTAAAATTTAGATTTAGAACGCTTTTGGCTATAGGATTTAATAAACGTACCACCCCAAACATATTTTGGATTAACCAGATTTCATTTTGTACCGACTATGTACTCTGCAAACCAGATCTATGCATGTTTAATGTTTGCCAAGATGGCTTTAATCGGCCATTTTGCCAAAAGTGCAATATTTTGGCGTTTAGGGTCCAATATCCCCAATCCCCCTTCTTCCCTAGGAAAGGACCCCGAAACCCAGGCTACTTTAGAGAGAAAACCCTCTTCCTCTGTTGCCTCAGGTTTCCAAAGAAATTTAGAGGCTTTGTTCCTTATCTGTGAGAGAAGGTTATTAACAACAGTCGTATTCTTTATCACCACTTTAGGACACCCTTCACCACTTCAAGATGTAGCCTGCCTAAACGGGTGGTTTTCAGGGTCTTCGAAATTTTCACCACTTCACGACCATTCAGGTCTGAACATCCTGAATGGTCCTGAAGTGGTGAAAGCTCTAAGGACCCTGAAAACCACCCATTTAGGCAGGCTGCATCCTCAAGTGGTGAAGGGTGGTTTTCATGGTCCTCGGACCTTTCACCACTTCATGACCATTTAGGATTTTCAGACTGCCCAAAACTCTCACTTGACCACTTTAGGACACCCTTCACCACTTCAGGATGCAGCCTGCCCAAACAGGTGGTTTTCAGGGTCTTCGCACATTCCACCACTTCAGGACCATTTAGGATTTTCAGACTGCCAAAAACTCTCACTTCATAATTTTCATTACTTAATTTTCAAGTACCCGATAACCGCTTGTTTTATCTGTCTATACACCCGGTCTCCCAACCTATGAACTTGAAGGGGATACCACTAGGTTGTTTTACCGGACGTCCGAGACCCCCTGACCGTCCGAGATGTCCGACCGAACGTCCGGTCAGACGTTGGACCGGACAAGGGTTGTCCGACCTAACGCAAAAAACAAATAAAAAATAATAAAAATAATAATAATAATAAAAATTTTAAAAAGTCCTGTGGCTTCTTCCTTGCATAAGGTGCATGCCACCAAAATTTTGGCTCATTTGAGCCAGTAGAAAAAAAGATAAAAATGTTCAAAGTTTCTAATCGCCACCTATATCCCTCCTATCCTCACTAAAACCCCTCGTACCCTCCACCCTCCCACCCCAAATAGCACCCTATCACCAAATGCTCAGAAATTTCTGAATTTTTTTATGTGGGGTCTCTATGGCATTTGCAACACTGTAAATTTTTTTTATTTTTATTTTTTTTTAATGTCAAAAAGTGGTTGTCCGGGATCCCGGACAACCCCCCTACTGGACGGTTGGGGAAGACGTCCGGCCATCGGACGACAGGTAACCTAGGGGTACCATAAGATGAAAAAAGTCGAGGAAGTAAGCACCAAAGCACGACCCAATATTGACAAATGTCGCGTGTAGTCCCATTTATCAATTCTTTGACAAACTTTCTCAACCAGCAGCTGGTCCTGTAACTCCGAGTTGTTAGAGAGTGAAACCTGCACCCCTAAACAGCAATCCGAAGTTTCTGTAGGTATACGTCTCATACCCCAATCCAGTTGAAGTTGAAATTGTGCGGGCAAAAAAAAAGCTGATTTGTTCAAATTTATTGAGGTCTCAGATAGTACAGAATATTCAATTAATATTTTGGAAATATACAACAGAGAATTTTTTTCATTTTTACAGGTTATTGTCAGATCAGCAGTCAGTGCTCCACCTTTCCATTGATAATTGTTATGTAGTTCCAACCATTTGATCTGTTTTTTTTGTCTCATATTA
Source organism: Chara braunii (assembly GCA_003427395.1). NCBI lineage: Eukaryota > Viridiplantae > Streptophyta > Charophyceae > Charales > Characeae > Chara > Chara braunii. The sequence goes on along the minus strand of BFEA01000362.1, from coordinate 1,330,451 downwards.
TCTAGCAAAACTTCAAGTTGTATCACAAAAAGCAAGGGGGCTAGGGGGCACCCTTGCCTCAGTGACCGAGACAGGTTGAATTCTTGAGACATATGGTTATTCACCAGTACCATCGCTGTAGACGTTGAGTACATTATTGACAGAAATTTATGTAGAAGTGTTGTACCAACAAATGCCCAACCCACTTTATCGTAGGTCTTCTCCATGTCTATTAGGAAAATGGCCACATTTCTTTTTTCCTGGGCTATCACTTCTAGTGCTTGAATGGTTGCGGGTATATTGTCCATTATAGATCTGTGTTTTACAAATGCCCCCTGATCCGATGCTACCAAATCAGGTAACTATTTCGCCAGTCTCAACGTCAAGGCTTTTGCAATGATTTCATAAGAAACATTTAGCAAAGAAATTGGTCTCCAATTTCTAATGTCTAGCTTATCTTCTTTTTTGTAGACCAATGTTACAATCCCTTTTTGCATCCCTTTGGACAAGGAACCCCGAGTGAGTACCTCATTATATACTTCCACCAGACTGAGCCCAAGGCTTCCCACAAAGCCAAGTAAATTTTCACAGGGAGTCAAACACATCCAGGGCATTTTCCTGAAGTCATTTGTTCCGCAGCGTGTCTGAGTTCCTCCTTAGTGAAAAAACGATCCAAATCTAATCTCCCTGAAGTAAGCAGACGGACTTAGATTTAGACAAAAATTGTGAAAAGTATCATTTCATCGTATAGAAGTCAGGATGTCCTCAAAGTATAGTTCAGCATACTGACGCATACCCTGTGGGTCGGATTTAACAGGAGTCGAACTTGAAAAGCGGTGCGACAATTCCCGAATCAAAGGTTTGGTCTTTCTAAGAATGAATGTGCGGAAGGTATCCCGGTTGAGTCTATCGTTCATGATAATACCTTTTTGGTGAAGCCACATTTTCCACTTTTCTTGTTTTACATCTTCCAAGTTATCCAACTCGATAAGCGTTATTTTTCGTACCCCTGTCCAGTAGGCATATGAAATTGAGTGGTTACCAAATTGACTCTCCGCCTGTTTAACCCGGTTAATCAAATTATGTTCCCTGCGGTTGCCTTCCATTGCCTTGATTCTTAAAAACACCTCAAGGTTGTTCTTCATAATGTTCAGGCCTGTGTCAAACCAGGATTTCGTGTTGGTGAACAAGGGACATGTCTCTTGCCATTTATTTCAATGCTTATGCGCCCATTCCAACAATTTTGCATCTTCCAAATGCTCTGTGTTGAGTCAAAATGAGGCTTTCCCAGCGTTGGAGAGATCTTGTGCATCCATCTCCGCTGTTACTGGGTAGTGATCAAACATTGAGGCAGTTCCAATTTATATCCTCAGGCACCTATCCCAGAGAATCCCCCTGACTAGAAAGAAGTCAAACCTGCGCCTCACCGGTGGATCTTGTGAACCATGCCAACTGTATTCCTGAGCGTCTGGGTGCAATGTTCTGTACGCATCTGTCAACTGTTGTAATTGCATGATGGCATGCAACAACCGTCCGTCGAATTGGTTCTAATTTTAACGAATCTAGACTTGGATTTGAAACTGTATTTCAGTCTGCAATTATCAGTAAATGAGGACTATCTAGTAAAATTGCGGGAAATTCAGCTAAAAAGGCCAGCCTTCAGTTATAGATAGCCGGTACATATACTGACATTACAGTCTATAATTCCCCAAAAAATACAAATTGCACCCAAACCCAATAGCCCATAAGTCCATCATGGTATCTATTACGAAGATTTTCAAGTCTTTGTGGAAGAGGATGCCCACTCCCCCACAGATACCTCGTGCCGGTGACAAAAACTGAGGACCACTCCACCAGTTAGTGGCCCTGATACGTTCCTCATCAAGTTTAGTTTCTTGCAGACCATTATACGTATTTTATTTTCATGCATCAATGATTTAAGTCTTTCTCTCTTCCTCCTAATTTTCGTATCACATAGACCGCAGATGTTCTAGGTAGTGATATTAATTTTGTACTTTGGGGGCATTTACCCCTGGAGCACTGCCTATTTTTTTGATTCGGTTTGCGTTTCCCATCAAGGGTTTGATCTTGGTGTCGTTCCCTGCGCTTCCCTTACTTTTGTTAATAACAGTGAGGTCCCACAGGAGGCGCACGTAACTGAAAAAAGGGGGACCCTAAGAGCACTCTCTTTTGAGATGTGTTTTGAATTCATTCTGCAATCATTGTAGCAAAGATCTCCTCAGTGATGTTGATCCAATTTAAACTTTCATTATTGGGGGAAGAGAGATGAATCACGGGTGTCCACGTAAAACCTGCCTGTTCCATTTTCAAGATTTGGGTGTCGTCGACTTTCTCTTTCATGCAGGCTATGTACAGTCGGGCATCTGGCTCGTTGTTTTTTTCCACCGTGTATATTCCAATATTCAAATTTGGAATCATCCGGATCGAGAACCCTTCATGCACCATCCCCTTCACCTTTCGATGAATAATGGACTTAGTCTAACAACAACCATCCATATAAAGTGGGGTAGAGGGGATGGAAACTATTCCACTTCCATTTATCATTTTCAGAAAAAACTACCTGATTTTCTCCTGCTACTAAGATAGTAGGGACCATAAGACGAGGAACAACCAGCTACTCCTTTATTAGCGAACAGATTGATCCCGCTATTGACAAAGCAACGGAGGTTTTTCGATACGACCCCCCTTTTTGCGACGATTTTCTGGTTGTATTTCTGCTTAAACAAGAGCTGGATTCATCTATCCCTTTCCTATTGTGTTCTCATGACCCTGATTTCAACATGATACGGGACCTCTTCAGAGGGGATGAGCTAGGACCTTTGGTGGTTGTAGCTCTACTGTCCCGTCCCATATCCTCAAGAGTTCTAGATGCATCTGCATCTGCTGAGTCAATGTTTATTTTGTTCACAGGACTTTTGTGTTATTCTTCCATTGTATCAGAATTCTCCGACTTCTTTGATGTTCCCCATAAGGAAGGTACATTATTCTTCGAATCGCTCTTCTGTCCTGTGGATGACTTGCTCGTTCGAGACGTTTTTCCTGACTTACTTACAGGTCCTTTTCCCTTCGCCATTCCATGCTGCTTCCCCTTCGTAGGTTCCTTTGGGTCGTTTTTGTTCCCGAAAATCCCTACCGATGAGCTCTGCACAGCTCCCCCTGCTTTTCCGCCATCTCGTTTCTGATATTTGTTTCATCCCGATATTGGAACTATTTGTCCCAATAGCACAAATCCAGAGAAAGGGGGAAGTGGGAGAGACTCTGTCGGAGAAGGATCAGCAAACGGATCCGATTCCTTCGCCAAACAACACGCATCCATTTTTGTGTGATAGTACATACGACAGGTATTCCACCATGGTGTGGCCGCAGATATTACCTCAATATGGAATTCCCCCTTTTTTGGAATACCCACAATTATTTTCCTTTTTACATGTTGTTCGGCCAGCGGCTCCGGATGAAAACGAACGTTACCCAACTCCGGCTCATCGGAAAATTCTTCAAATGGGTGCAGTTTAACAACCTTCTCAAAATTTTGCTCTACCACGATGTAAAGAGCTGCCATAAATTGAAAAAAGACTCTCCATTTCTCTTTTCTCACATTCCCGTTCCTCTTCTTTTCTATCTTTTCCTCCCACGCGTTTCCACATTGCACAGAACCAGGTCATCTTTCAACCCTTTTGCTCTGTTCTATGGGGCCATCAGCTCCCTCCCCCATTGCCATGCCAAGCCTTTGTCGAACCTCACAAATCGCGGCGCGTTAACAGGAAAGCCCCGCGGCCGATGTATGGGCCAAGTACTGGTGGTTTATCAACAAAACTCCTCTACCAGGGGAAATCATCACTAAAACCTAACTCTTATTTGGTGACAAATTCCCTATTCCTATTGTGCGCAGATCGATGATGGCGAATGTGGTCATCCACCTGGAGGAAAAAGCTGGAAATTCTATTTCCCAATCATTGATGCGAGAATCGAGGCCGGGACAACGGATTTGCTCACACAGGCAGGGGTCAGATGCTTCAACCTGGAGGCGGTCATAGAAAGTAACTCCCAAGAGCTAGATGCCATTGCTTTGCCACCTCAAATCTCTGTGCTGGTACTTCTCCAATTGAACGACTCGCTGCCGGAACAACAGAATCTGCACTCTAGTTTCCTCTCCGAAGCGCTGGTGGGAGGCTGGAGATCCCCCGCTCCATCTGGCAGGTCCCACAGTTCAGCTAGACCAAGCCCGATGCAGAGGTCAGTGACATCACTCAAGCACATTTGATTTGTTTTTTTTTCTCTTTTTACTTTTCTGACATCACTCGAAGGAAATGTCCTCGGGTGACGTCCCCGAGGACAGGTGGAACGAAAGGCCCAAATTTCCTTTTGAACCAAAAGGAATTTTTCCTTTTGCCCGAGGATGTCAATAGGAGTGTCTAAAGAGCCCCTATGCCCCTAGGTTGCTGGACAGATATTCAAACCCTTTTACTGCTCTTCAGGGGATTTTTTTTTCGAGAACTTCATGCTTCTTTGAGATAACAGAGTGAGTAAAGGGGACACTGGACTTTTTTCATCGGGATTTTTTTTTCGAGAAGCTTCAGGGGATTTTTTTCCAGTTCTGCCGAAGCTGGGTAATGGCCCGAGTATGTTCATCGAGGTTGAATTGTGAGGTCCCCAGTCTCTTCTGCACTTCTGTGTTTTTTTTTTCTTTCGGGAAAAGGTTGAGAATCCTTTATTCAAAGATCAAGCTTTGAGGCCGGGAATCCTCAACAAACAACCCGGAGTAACAAGTCACTGGAAAGTATCCAGCTTCTCTTTAACCTGCCTTGTCCTTAATGCACTGCATACCGTCCTCGATCTACAATGAGAAGGGGGCTACGCATCTATCGAGCCCTCTGCTCTTCCAAACAACCAACAGTGCAGGCCTACAAGCGACCTGCTGGGCAACCGCCCCCTAGTGACACTCCACCCTCTATCCCCCCAGACTTCCTGTCCTCCACCTAAACTGCCTGTCTCCTACGATTTATGAACCGAGTGTCCTGGTATGATAATCACCACCAAACTTAACCCGCCGCTGCTGTATCACCCTACTCCCCCAAAAATTTTAGATAATTTTACCCCTCCTTGCCTACAAACTGCAATTAATCCCACCACCTGTTTTTGTCAACCATCCTATTCCAACCAATCCAATGTTACTACACAACAGTGCGACAAGGCTTTTATTGCTGAGTGCTACCTACACAACTACAAATACCAACCAAATACCCAACCACTCTTCCAATCTTACTCATGTCATCCTGAACCTAACGCTCCCAAGCATGACTCCTTCCTAACCCGCCTACTACGACTGCCAACTCAATGCGTTTGTTGTAACCAAGAACACAAGTTCAGCTTCCCCTCCTCATCCAGAGACGCTAAGTGCTCCTTCCCCCCCACACCACGTGGACGTGAACCATTGTGGCTGTTGTCGTGGGCAGTCACCCCTTCTGCAGTATGGCTGGCAAGCAAAGGGATGTCCATTAACTTATCCTGCAGACGTTGCACCTGGCCCTTTGAGTCAACAACCCATCTGTGGTGGGACTGTCCCGCATTGGAGAGAATCTGGGAATGGTGGTCTACTCATTGGTCCAGCTTTTCCTCAGAGCACTGGGAATGGGACAAAGATTGGGTATTATTGGGCCTGCCCCCTGAGAATCGTCCTTTGGCTCACGGGATAGGCTACGTGGCGCAAGTGTGCAGGTCTGTTATAGTGTCGGTCATTTGGGAGCACAGAAATCGGGCTAGCTTTCATGGGAGAGGGATGTCTGATATAGAGACCAAAGCCCTGATAAAGCTCAGGCTGAGTCACCAAATTCGTGCAGATTGGAATTGCAGACGTCAACGGGGGCAAAAACGAAGATTCAAATGGTTCACGTCCACCTCTGTTATTGGTAACAAAGGTGACCAGCTTCTCAAAAAAAAATAAAAAAAAAATAGTCAACCCCGTATTATCTCGGCAGCATCAGCCGGGGCCAAGGTCCCACTTGCGCAAATTAGGAGATTTCGGCCGTTGATCTTTGCTATCTACGGTCAGTAAATCTTATTTTCGTGCAAGTGGGACCTAGCCCCGGTTTAGCTTAGAATATCCCTTTTTTCACTTTCGATTGCTTTGATCTGGGAGATGTTGTTCAGACCGGCTTGCAGAAGTCTGAACTTCACCTCTGTCCAACCTTCTTTCTTTTCAAACAGGCATCAAACCCGCTTTTTGCCAGTGTTCCAGATGGCGGTTAATCCATTCCAGATCTAGGCTCGAACCAAGAGATACTGACCGTAGATAGCAAAGTTCAACGGCCGAAATCTCCTAATTTGCGCAAGTGGAACCCCACCTCCGACTCTTTCCGTTTGCCCTGTGTGTTTGAAAGTGGCGCCATTTTCGACAATTCTTTGTTCGCTGCAGCCGCTCGTTGGACGAGTGGTAGTAGCATTCACGAGGCGTAAATTCGTAAGCTGCAGCCACTCGAGTCAGAGCGTAAATTTGACTCCTTGAGCCGCGGCCGCTGTACTCTGCCCCGAGTCCGGTTTTCGTCCCAGCGGTGACCGGGGGCGCGGCATTTCTTTTGTTTCGGGTTGGTCGGTAGGGGCCGCGGACTGGATGACAGAAGTATAAAAAGAGCGCGTCTGTCTGCTCATTCATTCATTCATTCATCGTTCATCTATCAGTTCGAGCGGAATTCCAGCGCAAGAAGAACGCGAGCTCTCACAGAGCGCGCGCAATCGTATGAAGTGCGAGGTAGCTGGGCTGGGTTGGTCGCCTCAGTGGAACTGCGACTTGTGTTGGAGCCGTGGCCATTCAGTAAGCTGATCAACTCTCGAGCGGCGACATTGCTTGAGACTGAGAGGCATCAGCTTTACCGTCGTGGTAGCTGATCAACACTATTGTACCTTGGGGTAGGGAAGGAAGTGGCCGGTTAACGGGATTGCCCCATCGATGTTGAAGTAGAGCGCTCGTTCTGGGCTTGCTTTTTATAGAGAGAGTGAGGTTCAGCGGGAGGAAGGGTTTGTGACGGGCGATCACAAGCGCTTTGGCAAGACGAGAGAGAGAGAGAGAGAGAGAGAGAGAGAGAGAGAGAGAGAGAGAGAGAGAAGAATGGCGAGCCGTGGAGGCGGAGATACGTGGAGGGGGTCGTCGTCGGCCG
>BFEA01000362.1:1295326-1321910 GCA_003427395.1 Chara braunii | reverse complement strand
CTGTATGCGGCTCCAAAGGCTTCCGTGACGAGGGGCTCGGCGTGCCCCATTCGTTCAATCATTAAGAGCAGTCATCTACTAGCAGAGGAAACATGAAGAGTCTGGACGTGTAAATAGTGTAAACAAGAGCGTACCCTGACGACATTCTATAACGGAGGCACGAGTAGTAAGCTGTGATTTGTAAATTTTAGCGCATAGACGTTGGCGACAACGTATAGAAGAGGGCAATAGGTATTCGCTCAAGTTTTTCAAATGATCCTCGGTCGTTGTTGGGGGAGACTTGTCAATAAAAAGTGCTCTGCCAGCTGCCGTCGTCCCCGAATCCGCTGGCTTCGGAGAGACGGTATGCGGCTGAGTTAGCGGTCGATCGTACGGTTGTTTGGCGCCGTTGATCGCCCTATCTGGGAGAGATCCCTGTGCGACGTTGAAGAACGGCAGCACTCAAATTCGACATCTTGGCGTGCTGCATTTGACAAGTTTCAGGGCTATTCGGTCCGAGCCATGGCGGTCCGGTGGAAGGGATCGGCCGGACAAGTTTCAGGGCTATTAAATTATCTTTCTTACGGAGGGTCTTTCATTGCGGGATTTCTTGGCGTGCTGCATTTGACACGTAAGAATAGTAGGACCAGTAGGCGCGATTACAGGAAATGACGGCGAAAATGCGTCGGTATTGTCCGTAAAAGCAAGAGTGGTATTTTTCTGTCGGTAGTCTCTCGGAATCGACGGCCTTGTCAAATGGGTCGATATTCTCCGGAAGGGAAAGAGCGGCGATCTTATTGTATGCATCGCGCTGCGGACCGGCGCCCTTGTGGAGAGTTCTCTTGCGTTTATAGTAGCGAGGGTAGGGAAGTTCCTTCAACGAATTTTGGGTTTGTTCATGCTGAGGGTTTAGAAAAGTGAAATGAAAAGCCAAGTAGCAGCTGTTAAGCAGAAAGAAAAAATTCGCGAATTTCGATGCGATGCGAAATTTCGAGATTTTGAGGTCTTGGTGCCGTTCCGCTCAGCTCAGCGTGAGCAGTGGCGATGTTTCCGCAAATCTCAGGAAACTCCGTATTTGTTTTTTCCCGGGTACTCGATGGAATTTTTTTCTGGTATTAAAATGTATGTTGTGAGGATTTGATTCACGTTACGTGTTGCTTTGTTCGTGTTCCATTCGGTGATTTCGAGTTATTTTGCGGAGCGGATTCTCTGCGTTTCGAGCAGGCCGCTGGAAGGATCGTGTTATGTAGTGTGAGTGCGGAAGCTCTTTCTTTGTTCGACTCACCTCTGGCCGTAATTGCGGTCTGTCGCATCTGTCCGTGGTCGTGATGACAGCAGGAGTCGAAAGTACTATCTTTGTTTTCATGTGAGAGGACAGCACCTAGATATGATCGTGAAGGCATCATTGGAAGTACGGGATCGACTCAGGAAATTTCAAAGAAGAGCGGACGGCCGATGTTGAAGTGCGTACAGCAAAGACAACAAGACTTGGGAGACGTGCGCGCTGTTTGGAAGCTGAGTCCTTTTCTGCATTCAACAGGTTCTTTGGAATTTTCTCCTTCCGACTGCGACGGTGAAGCCGCTGGGAGTCGTTATCTTGACCATGAGCGACATCCTGATTGATAACGCGTCCTTCAGTACGCGCGCGTCGAGAGGGGTACGAACTGTGTTGGACGATTGACCCCTCTTCCCTCATCCTGAGGTGCTGCCACTGTCCCTAGGCCGGCGTACATAGGTTCTGTCACCAGGCTTGTGGGGTAGAGCGGAGGTTGGGATATGAAAAGTGGAGGCGCGCGTTCAGGAGGATGGAGAGGGAAAGCCGCTCTGGAGAGAGAAGGCCCATGTGGACAGAGAAAGGCTCTCTGTTGTAAGGCGGTGTCGAGAGAGACAGTGAGCTGTGGTCGATGGGTATCGAAGCAGTGATGAAAGCGGAGAGGTGGAGGGAGGTCACCGTGGAACGTCGCCAATTTTCAGCTCGGGCTATTTCTCAAGGAACATGGTTGCAAAGGGGAGCCGTGGAGGGAGGTGGATTTCTCGCACTTGCTGCATCTTTTTGAAAACATGTTACACATTGTTGATGAATAAACATCGACCTTTGTCGACAACGAGTTCTTTCCCAACGGATATAAAATTCTGAACCACGAGTTCTTTCCGATTTATCTTTGGTTAAATCTGTAAAATTTTCAGGTTGTCTCCGTAGTGCTCACCGACATCGTGAGGAGAGTGATAATGTTTTGTCTGCGTCGTGTGCACCTTCAGCGTGGTTTTTTTTTCCTGCTTTTCTGTTGCGTTCATGTATGTATTTCCCTGAAGCATCATCGAGGTATCCTCGAATTTTCATCCTTGCAATCATACTGTGATTAGCGTCCTCTCTTCTTTCCGTTTCTTTTTTTTTTTTTTTTTTTTTTTTTTTTTTTTTTTTTTTTTTAGTTTTATTTTTTTGTTTTTTTTTTTTTGTTGTAGTTTCGGGGGATAATCTCCCTATTTAATTGCGGCATCCTAGCTCATGCAACTTGCGTACTGTCTCAGTGTCGTTTCTATGGGTCTCCTTCCACTACTCATCTCATGAACAAACGACAAAAACTATGACGGTGTATCTCCCCATGTTCTAGCGGACGNTTTTTTTTTTTTTTTTTTTTTTTTTTTTTTTTTTTTTTTTTTTTTTTTGTAGTTTAGTGGGATCATCTCCCTATTTAATTGCGGCATCCTTGCACAAGCACCCTGCTTACTTTCTCAGTGTCGTTTCTATGGGTCTCCTTCCACTACTCATCTCATGAACAAACGACAAAAACTATGACGGTGTATCTCCCCATGTTCTAGCGGACGATTCACTCTCATTTTGCGCATTTGGTGAGTAGTGGAGCAAGGCCCTGTTTTTTCATTCGATGTTTTACTTATCTAATTGGAGTTGGTTTGGCTTTCTTTCGTCATATCCTCCTGTGCGAAATCCTGTGAATCAAGGCAAGGTATGTTTCAGCGAAATCGGACTTTGCCATGTCTTACTTTCTTAAACTGAGGTGTCAGCAGTGGAAGTCTCGGTAGATTGAATGCGGCGCCAAACGGGCAGTTACTATCAAGGATTGGGATTGGAGCCCACTGGCTGAGGGTCCACTGATTCGATTGGAATCTCGGCCGTTCAATGGCAATTGGAAGTCGAACCGTTACTGGCGAGCTTCTTGTCATCATCTCTTATCCAGTGTGAGTATGTCATGGACCACCACGAAACGAACGGAGAGGGCCGTAGAAAGTGACAACACGGAGAGGCGCAAGGCAGACGCAGTGTGAAACGTATATGGGAGGAGACGGCCATGCAGAGGTGCGCGTGCGCCTGTGTGTGGCCGCGAGAGCGTGCGTGTGAGTGTGCGTGCGCGTGTCGGGGTGTGTGTGTGTATGAGAGAGAGAGAGAGAGAAGGGGGGCGGGGGGTGGGTTGGGGGAGAAAGAGAGAGGAGGGGAAAGGGAAGGGCGAGGAGGGTAGCAGCGGGCGAGAGAGGCCGTCACACAGGGAGCCTATCGACAAATGTCTTGACATGCCCAGGGGTGGACATATGTTACGAACGTGGAGGCGTGTGTCACAAGGGTGACACACGGCCTCGCTCCGCTACTCTCGAGATATATGTGCAAAAGAAGAGTGAATGTTCCAGTAGAATATGGAAAGATACATGGCCATGATTTTTGTCTTTTATGGATGTCGAGAATAGTGCGAGAATCTTTCCCACAGGAAAGAAAAACCGGAAGGGTCCACAGCTGGCCAAGAACGTACGTTCCATTGTTTGTCCGACCCTCTTCCGAGGCAGAAATTTGCTGCGCTCGAAAACAGCAAACCGCCATTGGCTGAGAGGCTTTGTCAGATAGGAGAGACTGATTGGTTAGCCGTTCCCGTTTGATGGAACGCAGGATCGGGTCTCCAGCAGGGTTTTTTTTTTTGTTTTTTTTTTTTGGAAAGCTCAGACATTTATTACAAAATTCAGAGGGACGAGGCCGGGGACCTCACAATTCTACCCGGAGTTAACCTGGCAGCCTCAGCCAGTTTAGCTTATGAGCCCAGCTCCACAGTCCGAACTGACTGCCTGAAAATTTGAAAATTCTGCCTACTGGAAACCGGGTCCAGCGTCCCATCCAATCAACTTTCCAAAAAAATTAAACCTTAGAGCACATAGCAAAAAGTGAGCTATCAGAAAATACCTAGCTCAATTCTACCCGGAGTTAACCTGGCAGCCTCAGCCAGTTTAGCTTATGAGCCCAGCTCCACAGTCCGAACTGACTGCCTGAAAATTTGAAAATTCTGCCTACTGGAAACCGGGTCCAGCGTCCCATCCAATCAACTTTCCAAAAAAATTAAACCTTAGAGCACATAGCAAAAAGTGAGCTATCAGAAAATACCTAGCTCAATAGTCAGAGGCCGGGAAACCCCACCAACAACCCGAGTATGACTGAAAGCTGGAACCAAGTCCAGCCACCCCAAGTCCTAATCTTATCCCTGTTTCTTCAAAGAGTAGTCCAGCAACTTGAGCGAACGGGTAGAAAACAGATTCTCTACAACTTGAAAGTCCATACCAAATTACCAAACCTGCTTCCATCCAATTCCTCACCGCCGATCTTGAGAGAAAACTTCTAGAACCCCATGCTGCGCCTATTACGACGCTAGAGCCAACCTAAGTACCAACGCAAGACCTAACCTGGTCTGCTAATAGTACCCACCTTGCTGTCGGCGGCTCTCAGGGTGGTTTCAACCACCCTGTAACGTCTAATTTCCGATCCTCTGTCACTGTGGCCAAACAATTATCTCTTGCCCATGTCTTCAAAAACCAAGCAGGCCCTTTCTTCTTACTTCTAAAGGACTGTTGCCAGTCTGCCCGAACCGTCTGCCTGATGTTACTGCAGACCTGCTTCTTTTGTTCCTGTAATGAGATCTTTTTCCCAGTGAACGCCAATGAATTTCTCGCCCTCCAGATTTCCTGAAAAATAACTCCCCTACACACCAGTGCAACATAACCCCACCCCTCCCTGAGGGAGGAGTTACCAGTTGGCAATTGACCATACAATATCCAATTATCCGACCGTGGATTGTTGCCAAAGGGAAATCCACCACATCCAGAGTTCATCCGCCAGAGGGCAAGATAGCAATAAGTGGGCATTCGATTCCCATCCCCACTGACATGTCTGACAAGTAATTGACAGCTCCATACCCCTCAGCGAGAGCCAGAGGGCGGAGGCCACCACCAACATTGACTAAAGCCATAACAGACTTGCATCCTTCTGGGATGGCAGACTCTTAAGTGCTGTCCAGAACTTTTCCCAGTCCAAACTTACAACTGCCCCATTAGTTGCCAATTCCAAACGTTTATTCGCTTGCAGAGCCGGCTTAAGTTTAACTGTAGATCGCAGTATGCTTGTTCCAATTTTGGAGGTATAATTCATCAAAGGAATTTCCCTATGACCCCTCGCGAGAGCCCAGCTCCTAGCCGCCGTTTCCACTCTAAACTGTGCAGCTGGACCTAAGAGTCTTGGCTGCTTGGCTTCTCTGTCTATTAGCACCCTGGCTTCTGCTAGGCCTATAAGTGAAGGAACGGTCCTTTCTGCTCCTTTTTGCAAAATGATCTGCTGCTCGAAGGATGTCCTTCCTGAGCTGGGGACCCGCCATTCTTCCACTTGTTGACCTTTTACTAAATCTGGACCTAGAACTCTCCAAAGCATACCCTGAGTCTCTACCGAGTATACCCATGTGCCGAGGCTTGGTTCAGCATCAGATCCTTGTAACTGTAGCCATGTCCTAGGTATGGCAGCCTTTATACTGGCGAAGTTCCTCTCCACATGTCTAAAACACGGGAGTTTCCTTCTTAACGCCTCGTTTGATATCCAATCATCTAGAAACTCATCCCAAATGTGCTTAATTTGAATTACTCCCTTCACTACCCACGAGTGTCCGAAGCCCCCTGGAGACCTGTCTGCCATAAAACAGGTTCCGTCAGTCTGAACGAGTTTTGGGTTCTCGAACAGAATCTGGTTGAGAACTTCCCCTCTCGTGGTGGGTTCCGGTGATTCCTTAGGGAGGATCTTGTTCCATGAGTATAGGAGATCTCTCCATAATCTGGATTTTAACCTCCTATTAGTGAAGGATGGGATAAGCAAGCACAACCACACCTGACTAGGATCTTCCAAGTCCCATTCTGTGCTGAGAACATACTCTGCTATTCTGATCCAAAGTTTGGAGGGGTTGTCAAACATGGCTTTAACCGGCCATTTTGCCAGCAAGGCCAGGTTTTGGTGTCTTGGGTCAAGAATGCCCAGACCCCCCTCTGACCTGGGCAGTGCCACCGTTTCCCATGCAACTTCAGTAATGAAACCCTCTTCCTCCTCCGCTCCAGGTTTCCATAAATATTTAGCAGCGTACCGTTTTACTGTAGAGTATGCTTCCTTTCCCATTCTCACTATCGTAAGAGGATACCATAGGGTAGAAAAAGCTGCCGACGAAATTACCAATGCTCTCCCAAATAAGGAAGGTTTATGCTTTTTTTGCCAACTTGTGACTTTAGCAGCAACCTTGCCCACCAGCATCTGATCTTGGGCCTCCGAACAGTCCGACAGAGAGACCTGAATACCTAGGAATCTTTCTGAGTTCTCTGTGCTGATCTGTCTCAAACCCCATTGTGCTTTGAATGTATAAGGTTGAGGTAGAAAGAACAGTGATTTATGCCAATTTATTGAAGCTTCTGAGAGAACACAGTAGCTGTCCAAAACCAGCTTCAGCTCTGCCAAAGCCCCCTCATTGTTTTCACAAACAATGGTGAGGTCGTCCGCTATGGCCCCCCCCTTACATTCCAAAGATGGAGTCAGGGAGAGGCCTTTTATTCTAGGGTTAAACCTGATATTATCTAATAGAATATCCAATTGTGTAACAAAGAGTGAAGGCGCCAGTGGGCAGCCTTGTCGTAGGGACCGAGTCAATTGGAACTCCTCAGATACTCTGCCGTTAACTATTACTGAAGATGTAGCCCGAGAGTATAGTGCCTTTATTCAAGCGAAGCCGGCTAATGCTCACGGTAAGTTTTAAGGATCATATTCGGGGAGACTGTGGGGACCCCAGGGGGCAAGGTCCCACTTGCGCAAATTAGGAGATTTCGACCGTTGATCTTTGCTATCTACGGTCAGCGTCTCTTAATTCGTGCAAGTGGTACCTTGCCCCGGCCCCTTCTGTTACCAACTGTCTTATAAGCGACGCTGGGCCGGTTTCTCAGCTTGTGCCGCTCCCCACAGATAGATCGGAGCATTGTTTACAAAAAAAAAAACAAAAAAAAAAACAGCAAACCGCCACCCACAGAGTGGTCGTCGGCCGACAGCGCCGCGCCGACCGAATTATGAGTTCCCGTTGGCCGACATGGCCGCGCCGACCGAGTGGGACCGAATGCAACTCTCCACGTTCTGCGGGATGATACATATCGATTTTGCACATGTAGAAGTGCGCATTGTGGCTAGGCTTTCAAAAACACAATCATAAACGCCGCCTTGGAATCCACGCCACGTGGTTTGAAGATACTGATGACTCAGAAATCTCTGCAATTGTTTTCATCCTCGCTATCGGCGTTTCGCACTGGTTCTTGTGACACTGGTTCTTATATTTTGCGTCGAGACTTGGGGCCTCGCTCCGCTACTCGCCAAATGTGCAAAATGACAATGAATCCTCAGCTAAAACATGGAATGATACACCGCCATAGTTTTCGTCTTTTGTCATAGAGAAAGTACTACTGGAGCCAGGACCTTCCTGTGACACTGGGCCTCTCTCCACTGTTACGAAGATGGACAGTGGGACGTCGCTCCACCTAGCGCCTCGCCACACCACTCTTTTTTTTTCTTTTTTTTTTTTTTTTTTTTTTTTGGGTTTGTCACAGCAATTTTATTTTGGGATTTTTATAGCTATTTTTTTTCAAAATCATAGGAACTAGACCGAGGACCTCACAATTCTTTTTTTTTTTTTTTTTTTCCCCTTTTATAAGGGGCCCCGTGCCCAAGGCTTTAAATTTACACTTGACAGTTGCCTGAGGCCGGGGTCCTCGAAGTCTACCTGGAAACAAAGAAGATTCATCTGGGAGCCTTACCCCGTTTCGCTTTATACGAGACCCTTTGGGACCCGGAATCCTGAATTGCAACCTCACACCACTCAACTATCTTCGGACGTAATGCGATCCTAAGAAAAATATTACTAACTGTACTACACAGTATACTACACAGTATACTGATGCCCGAAAGTAGCAGTAACCAACCCCTAGGGGGAAGCAGGCCTCTCATTCTCCATGTTTCAGCAACCACCAGAGAAAGTGAAAGGTGCCACCAGATTTCAAAAGAACCAGCTGCCCATTTAGACTCCATGTCCTTGAAAATCAGCCAGCTGATCTATCCCCAAGTTTCCTACCCGGTCGTCTCCTCCAATCTGCAATAATAGTATGTCTAATCTCTGCCTTTACTTTGTTTATAATGGCTGTCTGCGAAAGGTGCGAGTTCCTAAACACTTGGTCGTTGCGATGCAAAGATAATACCCCTAATCACCTGCGCTACATACCCCCACCCTGCTGTTGCGGGCAAGAACCCTGGCAAGATGCCTGACAGAATCCAACTTTCATTCCATGAAAAAATATCTTTTGTGATCTGCTTCCACCACTGCTCCCACCAGGTCCATACCCTTCTTGACAGGGGGCACGCATAGCACAAGTGGTTCGTAGATTCCCACGCCCAGTTGCAGCGAGTACATGTAGTAGAGATCTTCATTCCTCTTGAATGCAGCCACATTGCTGAAGCCGTAACGAATAAAGAATGTAGAGCTAAAATACTGGCATGTTTCTGAGATGGCAAGGCCTTCAACTGCTTCTAATGTTTCCGCAGAGTGCCCTCCGCTCAGCACAGAAACATCGGCGAAACACTTTTTTTAAAGAAGCAACAACTGTGGAGATTTATTTCAAATGATTCAGGTCATTTTCCAAAGATTTGTCCCTTAGGCGTTTCTAAGACCTCGGTTTCAAAGTAGCAATTTCTAGTACTTCTTGGCTCGTTCTTGCGGGTTAGAAATTGTGTCACCATTCGCCTTTTTCTCTCGTCTTTGTGTGTCACAGTTTATAGAACTATAAACGAAATGAAAAATTCCGAAGCTGAGATGGTTTTTTGCGTTCCAATTCATAGGACTATAAATACGCAAATGTCAAGATGTTTGGCTTCGGTACAAAGGCGCACATTTTCAGAGTGCCTTTTTGTTTTCTTTTTTCTCGCATGTTTGTGCATTATGGTTTATAGAACTATAAGCCGAATGGAGAATTCTGAGATATCCCGGTTGAGTCTATCGTTCATGATAATACCTTTTTGGTGAAGCCACATTTTTCACTTTTCTTGTTTCACAACTTCCAAGTTATCCAACTCGATAAGCGTTATTTTTCTTACCCCTGTCCAGTAGGCATATGAAATTGAGTGGTTACCAAATTGACTCTCCGCCTGTTAAACCCGGTTAATCAGATTATGTTCCCTGCACTTGCCTTCAATTGCCTTGATTCTTAAAAACACCTCAAGGTAGTTCTTCATAATGTTCAGGTCTGTGTCAAACCAGGATTCCGTGTTGGTGAACAAGGGATGTGCCTCTTGACACTTATTCCAATGCTTATGCGCCTATTCCAACAAATTTGCATCTTCCAAATGTTCTGTGTTAAGTGGAAATGAGGCTTTCCCAATGTTGGACGGATTTTGTGCGTCCATCTCCGGTGTTACTGGGTAGTGATCAGACATTCAGGCAGTTCCAATTTCTATCATCAGGCACCTATCCCAGAGAATCCCGCTGACTAGAAAGAAGTCAAACCTGCGCCTCATCGGTGGAGCTTATGAACCATGCCAACTGTATTCCTAAGTGTCCGGGTGCAATGTTCTGTACGCATCTGTCAACTGTTGTTATTGCATAATGGCATGCAACAGCTGTCCGTCTGCTCGAATCGGTTCTAATTTTAACGAATCTAGACTTGGATTTGAAACTATATTTCATTCTGCAATTATCAGTAAATGAGGACTATCTGGTAAAATTGCGGGAAATTCAGCCTAAAAGGCCAGCCTTTAGTTGTAAATAGTCGGTACATATACTGACATTACAGTCCATAATTCCCCCAAAAATAGAAATTGCACCCAAACCCAACAGCCCATAAGTCCATCATGGTATCTGTTACGAAGATTTTCAAGTCTTTGTGGAAGACGATGCCACTCAACCACAGGTACCTCGTGCTGGTGACCAAAACCGAGGACCACTTCACCAGTTAGTGGCCCTGATACGTTCCTCATCAAGTTTAGTTTCTTGCAGACACATTATATGTATTTTCTTTTCATGCATCAACGATTCAAGTCTTTCTCTCTTCCTCCTAATTTTAGTATCACATAGACCGCAGACGTTCTAGGTAGTGATATTAATTTTGTGCTTTGGGGGCATTTACCCCTGGAGCACCGCCTATTTTTTGGATTCGGTTTGCGTTTCCCATCAAGGGTTTGATCTTGGTCTCCTTCCCTGCGCTTCCCATACTTTTGTTAATAACAGTGAGGTCTCATGGGAGGCGCAAGTAACTGAAAAATGGGGACCGTAAGAGCACTCTCTTTTGAGATGTGTTTTAAAGTCATTCTGCAACCATTGTAGCTGAGATCTCCTCAGTGATGATGATCCAATTTAAACTTTCATTATTGGGGGAAGAAAGATAAATCACGGGTATCCACGTAAAACCTGCCTGTTCCATTTTCAAGATTTGGGTGTCGTCGACTTTCCCTTTCATGCAGGCTACGTACTGTCGGGCATCTGGCTCGTTGTTTCTCTCCACCGTGTATATTCCAATATTCAAATTTAGAATCATCCGGATCGAGAGCCCTTCATGCACCATCCCCTTCACCTTCCGATGAATAAAAGACTTAGTCAAATAATCATCCATGTAAAGTGGAGTAGAGGGGATGGAAACTGTTCCACTTTCATTTATCATTGTGAGAAAAACTACCTGATCTTCTCCTGCCACTAAGATAATAGGGACCAGAAGACGAGGAACATTCATCGACTCCTTTATTAGCTATCCCCTTCAACATGATACGGGACCTCTTCAGAGGGGATGAGCTAGGACCTTTGGTGGTTGTAGCTCTACTGTCCCGTCCCATATCCTCAAGAGTTCTAGATGCATCTGCATCTGCGGAGTCAATGTTTATTTTGTTCACAGGACTTTTGTGTTATTCTTCCTTTGTATTTGAATTCTCCGACTTCTTTGATGTTCCCCATAAGGAAGGTACATAATTCTTCGAATCGCTCTTCTGTCTTGTGGATGACTTGCTCGTCCGAGACGTTTTTCCTGACTTACTAACAGGTCCTTTTCCCTTCACCATTCCATATTGCTTCCCCTTCGTAGGTTCCTTTGGTTCGTTTTTGTTCCCGGAAATCCCTACCGATGAGCTCTACACAACTCTCCCTTCTTTCCCGCCGGCTCGTTTCTGATATTTGTTTCATCCCGATATCGGTACTGTCTGTCCTAATGGCACAAATCCAGAGAAGGGGGGAAGTGAGAGAGACTCTTTCGTAGGAGGATCAGCAAACGGATCCGATTTCTTCGCCAAACAACACGCATCCATTTTTGTGTGATAGTATATTCCACCATGGTGTGGCTGGAGATATTACCTCAATGTGGTATTCCCCATTTTTTGGAATACCCACAATTATTTCCCTTTTTACACGAAGTTCGGCCAGCGGTTCCTGATCAAAACGAACATTACCCAACTCTGGCTCATCAGAAACTTTTTCAAATGGGTGCAGTTTAACAACCTTCTCAAAACTTTGCTCTACCACGATGTGAAGAGCTGCCATAAGTTGCAAAGAAACGTTCAAGCAACATACCCAAAGTCTCTTGGGTTTCCCGGTACTTTTGAAGAATTTCATCTCCGCCAGGTCCATCCACAGTAAGAAGGAGATATCATACGATTTTCCCTTCAACTGTAATGCCACACCGCCCTCTTGTCTCAACCACAATAGAAAAATTTCCCAGAATTAAATATTCATTCTATAGTAAAATTACATTCTAAATTTCAAATTTTCATTCCATCTTTAGAAATGTCATTCCAATTTTAAAATTTTTCGTCTTACTTGAAAACTTTCCTTCCAAGAATAGGGTATCCCTTCTTATTTGAGCTGCATGCTAAAGATGGAATGGAAGTCTGGATGGGTTCATGAAATATTTTAATTGGACTGTCATTCTAAGTAAGGATTTTTAGTCATAACTAGGTTAACCCAATTTAAATAAGAAAATATTTGTTGTAATAGAATGAAAGTTTAATTAAAACATTGCATGAACTCATCCAAACTTTCATTCCATCTTGGACAAATAGATGTAGTTGGGAGGGAAAACTCATATTTAGACGGGAGCTTATCAAATCAAACTCGAAATTTTAGAATTGGACAAACATTGGAATAATAATTTATAAATATGAAGGATTTTTTAATTATGGAATGTTTTTTCAACTTTCATTTTTCGTGGGAATTTTTCTGTTGCAGTCTGCAATTTCCTTGGTACTTGCCACGTACGTGGCAATATTTTTTCCCTCATTTTGATATCGACCTCATTTCGTGTTTAGATCGATATCCACGCTATCATACCAGGAGTTCTCGTAAACTCGAATCAATTATTTTTTAATATAGTTAGATAAGTTTTCCGCTTCCTGATAATGTTGGACCGTAACTTCGTGGTCTCTAAGCCACTCCGTTTGTGCGTCCCCAAACTCTTCATCTAGATCCAACCGAGCAAAGTCTTCTCCTAGTTCAGTCGTCCCGATACAAAGTCCTGAGGGGAGGAGACCATCGTGAAAGCACGCGTCCAACAATTCTTTAATGTAAGTCTTTTCTTTAGTTGTGTAATTTCATTTCGTTGTCGGATCCGAATTGGATGCTCTTGCCGCCTATAAGTTAGGAAGGTTCGGTTCTGTATCCATAACCCTTGATTGTAAATTTTGCGATTGGGTTCGATTAGAAGTCATGTTAGGTACAAATCAATCTCCTGCATTATTTATATTAATTATATATAAGGCCTCAATAAATTAAAAACAAATTCAGAATACTCAAGCATCATTTTTTAGTGGAGTGATCGCTTAGCTATAGAAACCTCAAAACGTCACGTTGTGTAAGATTGACTATGCTTCTTCGTTCAGTTCGCACATCGGCATCAGAACAGTCGGACTAAGGAAAACTTTGAGCCCCGCTTGGAAGACTTCCACCCTGTTCACTGTTGAGCAGTTGCTTCCCCGAAAGGGGGAGCGGTGGAGCACTTCTAACCACGGTAGACCAACTACAGCAGGAGGGGGGCGTCTTTGCCACCTGGGAGTTGACGAAGACGACGCCGTATTGTAGAGACGACAACTATTTCGAGCAGTGTGTTAGCACCACCAAAATAGCGCTCGGAGTTCCCTACCACCTCACAATTCGACCCAGAAGTGCGGGGACAAATGCCCAAATAAATTATAGAGCACTACTGGAAACCGCGTCCAGTGTCCCATTCCTAGCAATTACACCCCCAAAAAAGGTGCGCATTAAGCACAATCCCAAAGGGAAAAAAGTAGCCCTCTAAGATCTACATCGAGAAACCTCCTTAATCCGAGGGCCAGAACATTTGATGGACAAAAATCCGTTGTACTTGGCCCAGCTATTGAAGCCGACCCTGAATATGCCTTGCGCACCGAGCCTCCCACCAACGCTTCGGAGAGGAAACTAGAGTGCAGATTTTGTTGTTCCGGCATCGAGTCGTTCAATTGGAGAAGTACCAGCACAGAGATTTGAGGTGGCAAAGCAATGACATCTAGCTCTTGGGAGTTACTTTCTATGACCGCCTCCAGGTTGAAGCATCTGACCCCTGCCTATGTGAGCAAATCCGTTGTCCCGGCCTCGATTCTCGCATCAATGATTGGAAAATAAAATTTCCAGCTTTTTCCTCCAGGTGGATGACCACATTCGCCATCATCGATCTGCGCACCATACGAATAGGGAATTTGTTACCAAATAAGAGTTAGGTTTTAGTGATGATTTCCCCTGGTAGAGGAGTTTTGTTGATAAACCACCAGTATTTGGCCCATACATCGGCCGCGGGGCTTTCCTGTTAACGCGCCGCGATTTATGGGGTTCGACAAAGGCTTGGCATGACAATGGGGGAAGGAGTTGATGGCCCCATAGAACAGAGCAAAAGGGTTGTAAGATGTCCTGGTTCTGTGCAATGTGGAAACGCGTGGGAGGAAAAGATAGAAAAGAAGAGGAACGGGAATGTGAGAAAAGAAAAACGGAGAGTCTTTTTTCTTTTTGTTTTTTGGGGGGGGGAAGCATACTCGCTTTTTTTTATTTATTTATTTATTTTCGTTTCTGATGAGTGTCTGCCAGCCCTTCCATCTTCAGGGCTTTACTGTAACGTTGCCACTTTCCAAAACGCATGTTGCTTCTTCACTTTTGTGCCGTGGTGGATGAATCGAAGTGCGATCACGGTTAGAGGTTGGTTTTCCTTTCACCCTTTTTTCTTTTCTTTTTTCTTTTTTGAGAAGAAGATCTTTGGCAGTTTGTAATCTGACTCCCCGTCAGATACGGGGAGCATTCAATGGCTGCTAGCCTTTTCGGTTTCAGGGCTCCAGTATAACGTTGTCGTTCTCTCCACAATGTATCTGACTGCAATTCTGCGTCGGATTCAATGAATGTGAGGGCAATCACGTTCAGAGCTTGGTTTCCCTATTCACTTTTTTTTTCCATTTTTTAGAAGAAGATTCTTGACAGTTTACAATCTAACTCAGCGTGGGAGACGGGGAGCAACCTGCCAGCCAGCTCTTTCCAGTATGTATCTGACTTCACTTTTGGCGAGACTTGTGCTGCTACCTGAGTGAAAACAACAAAACGACGGTCTATTTACGTTTCATCTGCTGGGAGCGGGTCGAGCATAAGGGGCAGTACCTTCTTGAAGCAATAAATATCCCATATTTTTTTCTTTTATCTGCAGGCTCGCCTCCGCACAAAGTGCTACGTGTTGTGATGAAGGAGGCAACACTAGATGGTGCACTACAGTATGCCGCAGTGACCAGCATAATGAAATCATGCAACAAGGGAAAAAAGTGGTCACGTGTTGGCAAGGGATGATTTGTTCTGGTCAATAGAGAGGCTGTGCTAGCAACGTCACTGACATGAGGAGTCAACATGAGTTGCCTCACACACGGCGCAATGGCGACAGCTTGGGGAGAGACATTGTACCCCGGCTTGTCAACAGAAGACGCAATAGTTAGTGCTCGGCCACGACAGCGACCGGAGACACACCCGCACACCACGACAGACCATGTTAGACATGAGGGATGATAACGGGCATGCATCCCTCAACATGTACATCCCTCTATGTCTGCCTCAATTTCAACGATGGTCGGGTTCACTACTGCGTGCCATATCAGTGTCCATCGGTGCTGTTTCTTGTCGTTTTGGCCCGCACTAGTGAACCTCTTCTCTCTCTCTCTCTTTGTCTACATATATATATATATATATATATATATATATATATATATCTTTCTCTCTCTTTCTCATATGTCGAGTTGTAGCTATATTAGAACCTCTACATCCATCTGTGGGTTACATTTAATGTTGCCTGTTGTTTGCCTCTCCAAGTACATGTGGTTCACTACAGCGTGCAGACACAAGATTGAACAATATTTCAATCATTTGATGATTGTTACGATGTATGTCATAATTTGTTGCCTTTTGGAGTACGTGAGACACATCAGACACCCTGTGATGACCAATGTGTGTATGTTGTGTTTTTTTTTGCATTCTCTGTAATTTAAATTCAAATGTAGTAGGTTGTGAAATGTTTTGGAAGTTTGTGCGGAGGTCGGATGAGGTGTCGAGGTGCAATCATTTTCACGCGGACATGAAAAACACATACCACATTCACAAACGTCGTGGATGGATAGTTACGAACTTAGGCAGCCGCACAAACGTAGTGATGAATGTTGTGTCATATATCATGTACGATGCGTAAGTCGTTGCCTCTTCCTACACGACCATAGAACCTGTCATGGCATATAAATTATCGTGTCGCACGGTTGACTACTAATCTTTGTCACTTGGGATCAGTGACACAGACCATTCGTACAAAAAACGGCAATCAGTACTCCCTCTTTATCTCTTTCTCACAAAGAAGAGGATGTGTGACACTTACACAATGTAACAAAATATGCTCTGCAACTTATAATTTTAACGACCTGAACCGATGTACAAAATGCTAATGAAAACATTGTCCACATCGTTGTGTTTGTTTTTGGAATGCACTGCGTGCACAGAAAATGGACAGCGGTCCACGGGTGTGCGACTTTGGCAGGCCTTTCATGTCATTACGAACTTTGAACTAACATTGTGCGAGGGCATGCCCGGCCGTGACGGACGAAAAAACACATGGCTTGGAGATGGGTGTAGTCGATGACGCTGGACCATCAAGTATAGGTGCAGTGAATCTTGTGAGCGATGAGAGCGAGGACGTCCGGGCCCCCGAGAATGTAGACGGGGAGGGCGGGACATTTGAAGAGCAGCAACCGCAGCCTGTCGAATCTTTTGACAGCTCTCGCAAGCTGGCGGCACTGAGTTTCTCCGCCAGGTGCGGCGTCGGTATGTCGCAGAGCATCTATGCTCTCTTATCACTTCTCACGGACCCAAGATTCTGCATGAGAGACATCGTGTATTGTAGTAGTCGAGAGTGTTTGACATGGGCAGGGAATCTAGCAGAGGCTATTGGATGGAAAACGTTGGATCTACGTTGTGACGACTGGCCACGGGAAGTGCACGCCATCTTGTGGCACCGCGACTTGTGAACGACATTTCTGTCGATTTTTCATATCACATTACAGAAATGCGAGACGGTGTCTTCTCTAGAAGTGTCTCCGCCGTCAGAGCACCTCAGTATATCCGGCCCACGCAGTGGGGCGCTAAGTTATCACATCCAGTCGATCATTCGAGCGGACAAAGGTATGGACGGCAATGGTAATCCACGTTATGTTATCCCTCTTTCATTGTATTCCGACAAGACACATACTGACGGTCGTCAAAAACAGACGGCGTACCCTCTGATGATGTCACTAGCCGACCACGCATCCGAAGCCACACTACTGGCCTATCTTCCTGTGCTTCATCATGGTTCGCGTGACAAAGGATGGAGTCTGCAGTCCACCGCATTCAGAAAGCGAAAGACCATCATTTTGCACAAGGCCCTTTCAGTGGTGTTGCAGTCTGCGAAGGAGGCATCTCATGACGGAATAATGATACCGACAACGCGGTTCGGGGACATATTTGTCCACCCTTTCCTCCTCAACTATATGCAGGACTACCCAGAACGATATGCGCTTGCAACTGTGAAGTTTGGTGTATGTCCGACATGCACCGTGTCCAAAAACTATTTAGATGTCATAGCCGATTTCATAGACTGCAGGAGATCACAAACATTGGAAACACACCTCACAGCAGATGTGTTCACCGCCGACGACATCAACGTTCGCCGTGCAGCGGAAGCACGAATGTTGAGTTGAACATGCATAGGCATGTTCAACAAAACGGTCTTTGGGGGTTCTACAGGGGCCCCAATGGTGACGATCCTCAGCTAGACTACCACCTAGCATTTCAACCAGACCGTATGCACACAATCGAGCACGACATATTCCTGCATATGATTGACGCATTCAAGACCACAGCCTTTGAGAAGTTGCCGCACTTACCACAAACACAGATCTTGAAGGAACAAGATGCAAGGTTGCAAAGCGTTAGTGAAAGATGCACGCGAACATACCCCCAACTTGTGTTGCCGGTGGCCACTGACAGCGACTTTTTTTCGAGGGAGGGACGGTTCGAGGCGAAGCAAAACCGGTCTGTGATGACAGTGTGCGTGTTCCTTATTTCTAATATTATACCGCGGTCGACAGGCAAGGGCTTTTGATGTATGTGGGGAAAAAAGGTCATGGCTCCACAGCCAAAATACGACGATTTGTGCAGGTCTTTGAAGGTCGTGGGAAAGAAGGACAAGAGGAGGAAGAAATGCAAGGCTGATAAGAAAAAAGAAAGGAGAGAGCATCGCAGAAGCGGATCCCAGAATGCAAAAATGGAGCGGACCAACAGCCGCAGAAATGGATCAAAAGTTTCTCTCCCATCAAGTCAGAGGGGAGTTTCAAAGCTGAAAGAACGCAACGAGTCACCCCCTGCGACTCCTGCCCCACGGAATTGTGCTAGCGGCGTCGAGAACCGTCCACCCAAGGCCCCCGAGAAGAGGTCGCAGGAAGACGGAATGTCAAAGGTGCACCGCAAGACAAAGAAGAGAATCACGTACAAAAAGGACAGAATGGTGGAGATGATCGATCTGAGAGCCTCGAACGATATGCACAGCGCCACCTGAGAGGAAGCAGAAGAGGAACATGACCATTCCAGATCAGAAAAGTCTGACGGGGAGGAGAACGAGGCAACAAGTGATGAGGGAGGTGACAGTGAAACTTCCGACGGACATTCTTGCAACACCCACGACGCTGATGACGAGGACGGCAGGAGCAGCGACGGCGTAGCGCAGGACGAGGGCTGTGACGGGGCAGGCGAAGACGATAGAAGCGCGGACGGAAGAGGGAGTTCCCCATCTTCGAGAAGAACGCGACGCACGAGGGAACCCGAAAGTGGAGGCGAGGGAGGCGCAGCCGACGCGCCCTCCATTGACAAACAACTAGTGAGGCACGACAACGGAGTTAAAAAAGGTAAACAAAATGTGCTGAGGTTGCTCCTCTTGCACAACGATTATGTGGTAACGACGCAAAGTGATGACATTTCCTTAATGCGAGGATGTCGCTGTGATGAACGAACAGTTGAAACGGGCTGTGGAATTTGGCAGGTGCGAAAATGGGTGCGAAATGCCGAGTTCATAATATTATTATGTGCGTTGTAATGTGTGTTTTCCAGCAGATGGCACGAACTCGCAAAGAAAAGTGTGCGCGAGCAGGGGAGAACAACAACAAGGCAATCAAGAAAGCGGCATATTCTCGAAGAAAATGAAGGACAAACTTTTTCGGGTGGTCGCAAAAGCCTTTGCATTCTTAGCAGCAAAGGACACAACTTTGTACCCAACAGAGGATGGATTTTTCACGGCGCTGCAAAACAACGGCCAAACTGATAGGGGATAACGCAAAGGAAGGACTGCGATCACACGTAGCGGAGTGCGGGATTCGAGCAGTCATATGGGAGTGCAACTGAATGATGACAACTGTGTGTGGAGAGATAACATGGCACTTGAAACACTGGTTCTGGGCTGAAAAAAGGATCCTGCTTGTACGATCGCAGCAAACAGATCACCAGCTCCCTACTCGCAACAAGATGCGAGTAGAGATGAAGGAGAACAAAACGTGGAGACGGAGCGGCAACGATCTTTAGGCGCCCCAGCCTTCAAAACGACACTCACCAAGGTTTTCCAGATGAGGAGGGACGGCGTAAACCTTGGCGTGACCCTGCAGTAACTGTTTTTTGCAGAGATGGTTCTGCAATGTGAAATCAAGCAGACAACAAAGACCAGCAGAGCGGCAGAGCAGATAGGAAAATTGGTCTCTATAAACCAGGACATCGCATCATCTGTCTGCAGCCGCGATACAGTCATGAGTTTTTCGATCTTCAAGTTGGACCGTGCCGTATCTGTTGCTAAGAAGGCTGCTGTGTTATTTCGAGCTAGCATGCCCTCTGTCCACAGGAGTGGGTCACACAACACAACAATAACGGATGACGATTTCGACTTGGAGTTCATTGCACCGCTGCATGAGAGAAGCAGAGACGAGGAGAGGGATACAGAAAGTCTATGCGCCAGACCTTGAACAGCAGGGGGGGGAGGGGAGGTGGTGAACATAATAGTGTGAATCAGAAGGTTCATTATGGAATCTGTGAATCAGAAGGTTCATTACACAAGGTCACGGTCATTCCATGAGAGAGAGAGAGAGAGAGAGAGAGAGAGAGAGAGAGAGAGAGAGAGAGAGAGAGAGACAGAGAGAGAGACTATGAACCATGACACTTGAACAGTCACTTTACAACATATAGTCTGTTATTTATGATACACAATTGTACAATCCCTTGTAATGCTCATCTTTATGTGATTGGTCATAGAGCGACTATATTATGAAAAAAACACCATCCGTGGTTGTCCTCAATGCAAGGTTGGCTAGTGCGTGCCACTCTCTCTCTCATGCCACCATGTTGCTAAATTTGTGTCACGCAGTAGTGAACCGTGCTTGTAGCAGGTCATCTTAGCATTTAATTGAGGTTCCCACACGCGTCCGTCCATAGAATGGAGTATAACACTCCTACAGACTCGAAAAGAAAGGTTCGCTACTGCGTGCCACTCTCTCTCGCGGACTGCCATGTTGGTAAATTTGTGTCACGCAGTAGTGAACCGTGCTTGTAGCAGGGCAGCTCAGTATTTAATCGACGCGCCCTCACGCGTCCATCAGCAAAATGAAATACCGCAATCCAACAACAATAAAAAACAAAGGTTGGCTACTACGGACCAATGTCTGTCTCGCACTGCCATGTTGGTGAATTTGTGTCACGCAGTAGTGAACCCTGCTTCCAACTCTCTCTCTCTCTCTCTCTCTCTCTCTCTCTCTCTCTCTCTCTCTCTCTGACACTCTCTCTTTATCTTCAGTCATTGTGGTCGTTGCATGTCAGGAGTACAGAAAGACTCAACGATTGACATTTGCGAAAGACCATATCATATCGTGCAGCAGGAGAAAATGACTGGAAGAAACCGCAAAAATCAACGACATGAGCCAAAAATATCGATTTTTTCCCCCAACACAGAACGTAACGTTTTACAAAAGGTGAACACGTTTTCAACACGTTTCAACAAGTTTTCAACACGTTTCAACACGTTCTCAACACGTTTCAACAAGTTCTCCACAAGTCTTCAACAAGTTTTCAACAAGTTGTCAACAAATGGTCAACAGATGGACCAACATCCTTTCAATAAATGGACACACCAGTTTCAGTTTTCGCAATGTTTGGTCAGCGTTCGTTTCCTTCACTTCTGGTGGAACACATGACCCCCCCCCCGCCAAACATTTTATAAATACAGTTCCAACGGTTGAAATGTGGTGTCTACATGTGATCATCCTGTTAGAAAATTTGCCACAATTTTCCTGTTGGGAAGCACCTGGTTGAACTTTTCGAGCGCAAAATCCCCAAAGAGATTCTAGTGTGCCCCAAAACCGCCCGAAGTTTCCCTGTGGATTCGGAAGACAGCGCCCGCGCGCGTATGGAAACCCGGATCAGTCCTTCAACCCTCCTCGGGGAACCCATCCTGCAAGTATCTGACCTAGCAGATGATTTGGAACCCCCTCGCACCTTGTACGAGGGAGTGCTTTCCTTATGAGCACGCTACCAACAGACAGAACAATATGTGGATGTTTCTGTTTTTTCCACCAAGATCTCTGCTAACAATGGAAGCGACCATTGCTTTGATTAAACAAGAGGCCGAAGCACCGGTAGGTGACGTACCCGATCTGATGCAGGAGATGGCGGATCTAACAGGACTAACTGTGGAAAAAACATCGGACGGTTCAGAGACTGATGTCGAAACCGAAATGATCAGCCCTGCTGAATCGCAGATGATTACGACTGTCTTCTCCGTTTATACCAGTAGTTCCTTTTTTTCCAGTGTCCATGACCGACGGGAAAGACCGTCTGATTGGGTCGATATATCTCTTCAAATCCCTGAACGACCAACAATCTCCCTCCCAAACCACGTCCCCACCGAACTCCAAGTCGCTAATTAATGTTTTGAATGGCTACGTGGAAGTAATGCATGTGCGCGATAATGATATCGGCCTAACTAACGTGATTGAAGATGCCATTCTCACGGGGGATCATCCAACCATTAGCTGCGTTCCTTATAGGTACTCACCAGCTCAAGGAATTTGATGCTAATGGATGGATTGAACCCACTATAGGACCATGGTCTTTTCCCGTAGTGATTGTGGCTAAAAAACCGGAGGGATTCGCATTTGCATCGATTATTGAAAGTTGAATGATATCACGATCAAGGATGTGTACCCTCTCCCCCGGATTGACGAGTTGTTGGATGCGATTGAGAGTCCTCGATTTTTCAGCAAGTTTGATGTTCGCCATGGGTTCCATCATCTTCTTGTTTCAGAAGAAGATCGCCCAAAGAATGCATTCGTACTCTTCGAAGGTACGTGGCAGTGGATTCGATGTCCGAAGGACATCTGCAATGCTCCCGCAACTTTCCAGCGAGCCATGAACATGGCCTTTCAAAACTTTGTGCGGAAGACTCGTCTGGCGCAGAGTATCATCAACTACTGCGTGATTGTGTACACGGATGACATTTTGGTGTATTCGAGTTCCTAAGAAGGGAACGTGCAACACATCGAATGGGCGTTCCATGCGTTACGAGATGCTGGTTTCAAGGTGGCGTTCGAGAAGTGTCAGTTTTTCCTTACCACCATTTCCTTCCTAGGACACGTGGTAACAGACCAAGGACTTAGACCGGAGCCGCAGACGGTGGCAACTGTCAGAGATGTGCCGGTGCCTACAACTATTAAGCAGGTTTGCGCCTTTCTGGTCCTGGCCTTGTACTGCCAAAGGTTTATCAAGGGCTTCGCGGTGATTGCGAGACCCCTCACGAATCTGCTGCGAAAGGACCAGCCGTTGATCTGGACGCCAGAGTGTGATCAAGCGTTTTCGAGACTCAAGGCCGCCCTTATTTCGGCCCCGGTCCTTATAAGGTCGGATCTCGAAAAGCCTTTTGTCCTCATTACTAACTGGCAGCCAGAGGCAATTTCGGCGATCTTGGCCTAGGTGGGACCAAGTGGACTTGAGAACGTGGTAGAGTATGCGTCCAAATCGGTGCCCGCCTGCAAGTGTAACTACACCGCTCCAACAGGAGAATGCTACGCGGCTCTTTGGGGAATCAGTCACTTTCGAGCTTACTTGTACGGGCGGAAGCTCACATTGGTAACCGATCATGAGCCTCTGCTAGCCCTGAAGAAATCTAAGGATTACTCGAGCATGATCGGGCGATGGGCAACGGTGCTGCAGAGCATGGACTTTGACATTCGTCACCGGAAACACGAAAGACACGGGAATGCGGATGGACTGACACGACTGCACCGACCTGAGAAGGTTTCGAAGAATGAAGAGGTGATTCCGTGGAACGAACCGAAGAAGGAGAAAGGACCTCGGTACAGCCAAGTTGAGATCCTGTCAAAGGAGTAAGTGACACGGGGTCCATTTTTTGTTCTGCCCCCTCTGCAATTCAGTCCCATCTCTCCCTCTCCGCCATCATGACTACCCCACCCATCTCTGCGACCCCCTCTTCTCCTACTAATTTTGCCCCTCTCACCTCCTCCACCCTCCCCGATAAATTCTACTATTTTTGCACATGTATTGCATGGGTTTATGGGGTTGACTGTCATCCTTTCGAAACCAGGTTTGTCGATTGGGTAGAATGTGCCACGTGTATCAATCGTGCGCACGGGGCCTGCGTTCGCTATCGGACGAGTAGCAAGGAGTGGAGGTGCCCCTTGTGTAGAACGGCCAAACTTCCCACAGAGGTTCGATTCGAGGCCGCCCGAACGGACGGACCTGAATACGACGAGAAATATCGTCGAGAGGAGGTTTGGACGGATAAAATTTTATTAGCTAAATCGGCGGGATTATCATTGGGTCACCTCACCAAACACGACAGACGTAGGGCTACCGAGAGATCTCGGGACTATCGATGGATCGACGGTCATTTGGAGAAGCGTAAAACTAACGGATCGGGTTCGTGGCTGACATTTCCTCATCCATTCCAGAGATATGATTGGACCCGATCTGCTCACGAAGAGCAGGCCGCTCATTTCGCGATACGTGTCACAGAGGCAACTATAGACCAGAACCGATGGTTCTGGTCCAATATACGAGATGATGTCAGATACGTTGTCGTCAACTGTCTGGTCTATGCCACTGATCGCGCCCCACTACGGGGACCAAACACGATCATAGTACCAACGGAAGTAGAACGCCCCTTCCAGCGAGTCAGTATGGACACGACATATATTGACGTGCCACCTGGCCCAAACCGCTGTGAATATTCTATCCTTTTAGTATTAATACACCATTTTTCCAAGTACATCAAGGTCTACCCCTGCAAGACCTGCAAAGCCGCAAAAATAGCCACGTACATCGATCGGTTCCTCTATACATTTCTAGATACGGAAGAAATTCTGACCGACAATGGGTCCGAATTCAAAGGCGAAGTAGAGGAAGTGCTCGCGCGAAGGGGCATCGCGCTCCGACATATTGTGCCCCACGTGTCTCAGTCGAACAGGCTGGCTGAAAATGCCAACCGTATGATCAAAACCGCCCTTCGCAGGAATTGAGCGGTACATGACACACGTTCGTGGCCCGAGATCGTGTATCAGATCGTCGGAATTCACTGGGCTACCCCTCATGAGTCCACGGGGTTCACCCCCTTTCAGCTTTGCACTAATAGCCTCCACTGTATCAACTACCGGGGTAACTCGGAAATTGCCGAAGCAGGGGGCAGAGACACGCGTGCCGCCCTCAAGGCCAAGGCCAAAAGGTATACCGATTTAATGGAACGGGTCGTCCCGAAGCTAGCCCGAAAAAGACAAAGGATGACCGATCTCGCCCACGGTAGGCAGGTCTGTAGCTATAAGGCTCGAAATGGAAATGCTGGGCCCCAGCATCAATATAAATTAGGGGACCTAGTGCAGATACGACCGGAAACTCGCTCTCAAGTTTTCTGGCTGTTTTCGCGTTGTCGAGCTCGGACCCAACGGCGCCAACACGGTGCGCATCGCGCCCGAGGCTAGTGCCAGCCATAGCTTTGTCCCCATCATCTGACATACCTCCTACCTCCGACCTCTCCCTCCCTCTGATCTTTCCCCTTCTTCCTCCTTCGAAGGCGAGGAGAACGACGACGATCTAACTCTCTCTCCGCTCTCTCTCTCCTGCCCTTCGTCTTCCTCTCCATCCTCGCCATGAGCTTCATCACGGAGCGGGCTCTCGATGATCAACTGTTGCAGCCACGCGGCCACATCTCGGAAATTCGGCAAGTTCGTCATCCACGGCTTAGTACGGATCTTCGGCGTCTGGCGCAGTTCTTCTGCGATGTGGGTGTGTGTGCAGCCGCCGCGTTTCGATTCGAAGGGAGTCGGCAGGCAATAGTATTGGCGGAGGTGGTAGCGTTACATTGGCGAACGGCTCCTGGAACGAGCCACGTCACCACGGCCGCGGCCTTCAACGCGGCATCAGTACAGTCAGTCCACAATGGCATACCGCGATCTTGACCTCGCTGTGAGAGTGGACGGAGCACGTGTCCAACGTGTGGCAGCACGGTCTTGCCCCACCAGGGCACAATCTCATCCCGACCATTGCACCTGATCTTGACGGGGTCCGCCTCTCTCCGCGCGAGCCAGCGGTTGCGATCCCCACCCTCGTTGCTTTCCTACGCCCCCGATGAACCGCGCCGCCCCCCTCGCTTCTCTCTCCATCTTCGGTCTCCCCTCTTTTTTCCCTACCTTCTGGCAGTCCGATCTTCATCCTCATCTTTCCCTTTCGATCGAACCCCTTCCCGTCCCGCTTCTTAATCCCGGTTATTGGCAACTTTGGCGCGAGACCTTTGTCGAACTGTCCATGTGTTTGGCTCGAGTGTAGCTGATGTGGACGAGGACCAGCGAGCATCCCTCGTGTTTCGAAAGTCCGGAATTACTGATCATACAAGCTTGGAGGACGAACGTGGAGGGTGATCTCCTCAGTTTTCTCTTCGGATCTGTGCGGCCGGGACATCGCCAGCTAATCGCTCAAGAACTCATCTCGCCGATCGTGCAACTGGCGGGCGATCTCTCTCTTGACATCGTTTCACAAAGCGACGACAGCCCCGCTCCGCACGTACTCACTCGAATGTTGGATCCGTATCTTCAGTAGAGTGCATGCTTGGAAGAGACTGGGGACTCTGTGACACCCGCGGCCGCGGCCGCGGGCATTTCGGCCGCTGCGGCCGAAAATCCCGGCTACGGCCGCGGCCAACGAGGCCCAGTCCGCGGCCTGTTTTTTTAAATATTTTTTTTTACCCCTAAAAATACTCAAAAAAAATAAATAAAAAATGGGGGTGTATGGCTTTGAAAACCCTACACCCCTATAATTTTTGTTTTGGGATCCAACGTTGTTTAGGATTTTCTTAAAATCAAAAACAAAAAATTGATTTAAACATAATTAAAAAACATAAAATAAAGAAAAGCTGGATTTTTTTTTTGATATTTTTTATTATGAGATATATAGTCACTAAGTACCCTGTAATTTTTTTAGAATTGGATTTGTTTTTTTTTAAGGGAAATGAGGTGTTTAAAAAAAAACAAAGATGCGAAATTCGAAAATAAATAAACAAAAAACTTAAAAAAAAGGTTTTGATTGATTGATTGATTGATTGATTGATTGATTGATTGTGAGTGAGTAAGTGAGTGAGTGAGTGAGTGTGTGCGCCCGTTTGTGTGTGTGTGTGTGTGTGTGTGTGTGTGTGTGTGTGTGTGTGTGTG